>CM061149.1:16212740-16285240 GCA_030710495.1 Labroides dimidiatus
TCATGCCTGCAGCTGTAATCTGCAAGCTTCTTTATGAAGTGACGCCTGATGGGATCTGTTGCAGAGTCAGATTTGATTCTTGTAACACTGAATAAATACAGAAACTGAATCGTATTGACCAGTTTATGAAATGGTTTGTGGCTCTTCTTATGCTTGCCCAGCTCCAGAAAAGTTATTGGAGACTTCTACTAGGGTATGAAAGATGGCGCAGATTTAACATATAAAAAAGACTGAATGAAATGTCACACAGGTCACTTGCAAAGACAAAAAAAACTCCTGAAAGATTCAGTTTTATCCCTCATAACACTTCTTCTTCTTCTTCTTCTTCTTTATTTATTTATTTATTTATTTATTTATTTATTTATTTATTTATTTATTTATTTATTTAGATGTAGTCTTACCCATTTGCTTTAACTGAAGAGCACATTTCTACAAAGCCAAACTAATTTACCTGGCTGTGTTCCCTTGGGTGAGATCGACGTAACACTGCAGACTCAGGGCCAAGCAAAAATGCAGTTAAAAAAAAAAATAGAACAAGCTATGGAGATGAGGGCAATGCAGCTACAGAAGTTGTGGCCTTCTCTCTACCCGCTCAGGGAGAAGATTGTCCTTGGTTTGTTAAACGATTTCTTCCAGCTGAACTCTTCTCTCAATATCAGTCAAAGAGAGAACACTGAGCGATCCCAAGGAGAAAACGAGGATGGCATGTATACCCAATGTCACCTTGGCATACGACTCACTCGGAGAATCAATTCACTTATTGCCATTTCAATAGTCATCCAGGTTGTTTTTTTGTCACCAGGTGCTGTGTATTGGCAAAATTGTTTCCAGATCCCTTCAGAGAACTCCTCACATTGTTTTGTGAGTACACATTTCAGGATTGTGATGGCAAAAATCAAAGAAAGGGAAGATGCTGCAAAACTTAAAGAGAATATTGGACTTATTGAAATGCCAAAGTATATTATGTGTGAGAAATTTGGTCTTGAACCTCCACGCAAACATTATTTTGTCAAAACTTTCTTACTTTGCACACACGTATTTAGCAGTGAGCTGCTCAAACTAACTATTTCATAGCTTTGTAAAGGCATCAGTGTTACAGAAAGTCACTAAGAGTACCAGAGCAGACCCTATCAATCTTTCCTCCTCCCTCTTTATCTCCTTCCACTACCATGGATTCAGTTTCTTAGGCAGCAGTACCTCTCTTTGCCACTAGATGGGGGTGTGATCCTACTGATAGTCCCGTAACAGTTTTTTTTTCTTCTCTGCAGGTGAGGCCAGCCAGAGCTTCATTTCACCAAGTCAGGCTCCTGTGTAGGGATCTGAACAACAGAAAAAAAAAAAAAAAATCTTGTGAAGCAACTTTAATGGTCTTAATGTGAACTCCAGCTGTGATTGATGACTTTAAAAGTGAACATTTAAAAGACTTATTTTAGAGACGGTATGAATAAATTGTAGATGTTTTGTAGATGTTACAAAGAGAAAGATAACACTCTGGTGACACACAAAGCATGAATGACTGTGTGTGAAGGGCCAACTTCTATCATGAGAATTTCCCGGCTCATGGTAGAAATGGTCCCATTTTGCCTCCTCATGACTGGCACCATATGTCAGCAGCCACATGCCCCCCTGACACTAATGCACTGACCATGCCTGTACACACATGTTCCTGTGGTGGTGACACACTGAGAGAAATCATGGTGTGTGTGTGTGTGTGTGTGGGGGGGGGGGGGGGGGGGGGGGGTGAGGATGTTCTGGACTGTGTGGGATATATTCATAGTATGACACATGCTTGGAATTTTATGTCATCAAGAGGCAGACATGCATGTGAATAATATATTTCCATGCAAAGCTGCTATCTTTACATGCACTGTTTTGTGTCTGTTTGTGTTTGTTTCTGTATGACTGTGAACCGTGTGTGCCATTATAATCTGGACTAGGCAGCTGCGCTCACTCGTATTCAGCCATGAGGCACTTTTAGGTCATCTTGCTGATTAGTGATCAGAGACAGAAAGGGAGGGAGAGAGGGCGAGATGGGAGAAAGAAAGAAGAGATGGGATGGGGGGGGGGGGGGGGGGGGGGGTCCTCTCCCATTTAGTAAACAGTTGGTTAATGATTCTAATCCCATTGAGTGGGGGGAGAAGCTTGCCCCCTCACATAGTGTGCATCAGTATGTATACAAGTGTGTGATTTTGTTTTTCTTTCTCTCTCTCACACAAACACACAAGGACAAACACTCCATACATTATACTCAGGGATGAAATTGATTTGCCCTCATAAGCATCCAATAAATCCCTAATTTGATACAGGGGGCTGCAAAGGAGGCTTAGAGAGCAGTTATGAGGGTGACATGTAAATCAAATGTGCAGTGTATATTTTCAGGCACAATTATTGTTTTGACCCAGCTCCTCAGTTGATAAAAGAAAGCCTGCTCTCTCTGAGGAGCAGGAAATCAGCTTTTCAAGTGCTCTTGTGTTTGGAGAGTGGAGGGCAAGGCAAGGCGTGATTGCTGCACTCTGCAGAGAGGATCAGACATGGGGTGATTTCATACAAGCACAGAAAACACAGTGCAGGCACTTAACTCAGTGTTTACTCGGCTAACTTGTACTGTTCTGCGGAGAAAAACAATAATAACGTTATCCCTCCTCTGTATAATGAACAGCTGATAAAGAAAAATCAATATTCCAGCTTGAGGCTTTTATCATTAAGCATGAATGGGCTTCACCTCATTCATCAAATGTTGGTGACCAAATAAACAAATGCCTGGCTCAGAAGTTAACATATCATTAAATAAATCCGCTTTTGTGAGCACATGAATATGCATGAGAATACAGTGGCATAAATATGTAAGAAGCAGATGCATATATTTAGCTTCATCTGAGCATACTGAATGCTATTCGTACAGATACTTGATGTAATAATGTTGCTTACAGAGTCAACAGAAAATCTGCAAAGAGGAGAGTTAAGTGTTGTCAAAACATGAAGAAAATATTTTAAACTCTTGCTTTTTTGTTATCATCAGTATTCTTGAAAGGGACCTAGATTTACTGGTCAAGCTGCAGCTGCAATAATACGCAGGAAAGTTTGAACAGTACTTCCTCAGATAGGGGTGTTGAGGTATTACTATGGAAAGCTTGAACATGCAATACATATAGCAATGTATAGAGCATAAGTGGTGTAGTAATAGTTTTATAATGTGTGGCTGTGGAGTTACAGCAGAGTAATTTCACTGTACATCGACATTTCACTCCAGCTCTTGACCCCAAAATACCCATTAACACATAGCAATATAGCATATAATTTTCTTCTTGAGGGGAAAAAAGTGTTAACACAGTAAAGAGGTTCGCCTCACCTTATATGTCATCTGAAAATAAACAAACACACCTCCTGTTTTTAAATCCCTGCAATAGCTGGCATGTTTTCAAAATTGTGAAAAGTCAGAGTTTTGACACGATCACAGTCAGGGGGGAAAGAGCAGATTTATGGATGACAGCATCTCAGGCTGTGATGTCATGTGATCACTGAAAGTCATTAATATTTTATGACAGAAAAACAGCCCTGCAAGGCATCCTATCAACTACTGATACTGTGACAAGTTGATCACTTTATCAAGTGGATGGACATAATCTTTCATTTAAGCCTGTCTCTTTGTAGCGGTAAAAACAGAGAATCTTTCATTGATTTATATCAAATTTTTATAATATACAGATTGTATAATACAATTGTCACAAGTGATGATTATGATCTACAAAAGCAAACTTAACCATCTGCATAGATATGAACTACTTCAATGTTTAAAATGTTTGAAATCTGTGACAGGGGTAGAATTAAGTCGTATTGACAAAGATTTTTATACTAGAGAGATTCTCAGTAAGTATTACATTTGACCGACTCATAAGAACACGAGTAAATTCTGTGCATATAATTTTTTTAAGATTGAAAGAATGGGTGGTGAAAATGAGGCCCTTATTTTTTGAAAACTTTCCGTACAAATTTTCTTTTAATTTCTGCCTCTGCCCCTGCCTTAAACATAAGCATTTACACACACAGGCTTTCACGGACCCCGGTGGCATCTGGGCCCCAGTGCAGCTTCACTGGTTGCACCGTTGATGTTTACACCACTGCCTCACACTATCTATGGAAACTATACTCTTTATCGATCATTAATTCCTGTAACAGAGATGCTTCTAAAACTCCTTGCTGGAAGTGTCTGTTTTTTAGTTCCATATATGAAAATAATCACTGATTTTATGTCAATGTATTGTTGTCAACACTGGATCATGTTTACATGGCCTGACAGCTGGCACACAGCTAGAGTCACTTCACTGGCATGGAAAAGCAAGATTTACAGTTTGTATTTTGTTTGATATTTTTTGATTGAAGTAGCATTTTTTCTTATTCATCCTATTCATCTCTGTCATTTCATCATAGCTGGGTGTAATATTATACTAAGTAAAGTCTAGTCAAAGCCATCTCCCCTGATATGAAAATGACTGATGATACTCTGTAATGTAATTTAACCTAAAGGAGAATCATTTGGTGCCAGTACAAATTTCATTACATAGTTACAAACTGATAACATCAATTATTAATGCCATACTTTAAGTGTTCTTTCTATTTAAAAACACACAGGCAGACAAATGGGTGCCAACATAATGACACCATGCTAGACATAGAGTATAAAAAATGAGAGGGAAATAAAATAGTTTGAGAAAATGCTTGTGAAAGTTCACCCACATGAGATACAAACGGAAATCCCATTACAAATCACAAATAAAACATGGAATAGTTTCACGTTAAGTCTGTGTTTATTTTGTTTTAAAGAATGACAACTGATACTTAGCAGCAGTAGATATTTTGTGGTTAACTTCTTATGGAAAATAGCAAGCTCCTGCTTCATCCAGGGCAGTGGGAGCTTTTTGCAAAAGTTTCCTCCAAAAACTAATTGGTGCTAATTTTGGTGCTTCTACTGATAGAAGTTGAAAAGAAAAATTTACAGTTTGAGGAGAACATGGTTTACTTTGAAATGCGGGCATGTTTGTCTGGCCATTGATCAGTCACATTGATGCATTTGACACAATTGCAGGTATGGTTACTTCCCTGACAAATTCTCTTTTAGTTGTGGGTTAACACCTGTTTTAGATTATTAGACCAATTCAGAAATTGTAATAAGTCTAGAAGTCTTCCATCCATTTATTCAGTATTTCAAAGGGGGATAAGAGCAGAACAAAACTGTCTAGGTGACACAACCAGCAATCCATTCATTATCTTTACTACTTATAAGATCTGAATTTATCAACCCTTTGTTGTTATACAAAAAAAAAAAAAAAAAAAAAAAAAAAAAAAAGCTTTGGTTCCCTTTATGGGTTGCTAAAATAAAAAATATCTTCCTTGATCTGTAAAGTTTTTGGAATGGGGTGTCAGTTTCTCTGTTCTGTAAAACAGTGCTTGTCATATACTCTTCTTAATACATGAGCTAAATTTGAATGGTAAATTATAGAGGAAATAAAAGTATGAAAGGGTTACAGGTTGTGCGCTTGTGTGAAAACGTGAGTTTGAAATCATTTTTCCCTCTCACTCACCAGGGAAAAAAAATACAGGAGTAAGTAAGAGCAATCAAACAACTTGATTTTTTTCTATTTACAGAATGACTGAGGAGAGGTCCGTCTGACTGACTTGTTCTAAGTCCAACCGGGTCTCAGCATCAAGCAGCGTTTGTCCAATCGCAGAAGAGCCAGAGAGGCTTGCACCTCCCCAAAACTGCGTGTTGAGAAAGAACGTCATCTGCTTCATACATTTAGCTTTAGCCAAAATTAGCTAGTCGTTGAAATAGCAGATAGCCTACATCTTATCGAACGTCTTTATTTCTTTTCAGTTGACATCACACGTAACGGTTATTTATTAGGTGATTCCCGGGTCTACAGTGCCAAACATGTATCTAAAAGCCTTATTCCGCTGCAGAGACATGCTGAAAGCAGAACTGATTGTGTGAAATGCAGGATAGCCTAATCAAAGCTAGCTGACGAGCAGGGGCCGAGAAGCGAAAGTGGCTAACGTTAACGAGAGATAATCTTATCACAACAAGCCTGGGTACTTTAGCATACCTACCACTGAAGCTGCAAGAAGAAGGACCGATAGAGATAGTTCCTTTCCTACAGAGTAAGTAACATTTATTCAATATTTACATTAGCTAGTTGCTCGTTTATGTGTTAAACTGTCAACTGTGAACTTAGCCAGTAGGTTAGCTAGCAACACAAGTGGCCCTATAGTCAGCTGGGGGAAAACTGCTTCAGTAAACATTATGATGGATCCGATTAGATTAACGCATTGTTTTTGTGTTTTATTGGCGATGATTCTGGTGTTATCTGTTCTGCTGATGTTAAACGCTGTGTTTTTTTTGCGAAGTGATTGTCATGTTTAATCATTTATAACACGATTGTACATGTATGTTGCTGAACAGTTTTCATGTTTCATTGTGCAGCATCACCATGGCAGTTCATAATGAATAGCTTATAGTGGTTTTGTAATACATAACATTACATTACAAAGTAAATGGGGAAAGTCTGTTAATGTTGTCACACTTGCTTGCCACACAAGGGGGATGTTCCTGTTTTTACTTTACGATTATCTTGAGTTACATGAAACAATAGTTTGTATCAAGTTATTCCTCATGAGTTGCTAGTGAGAGTACAGTTTTGCTTTTAAGGTCCATGGGATCATTTTTTCATGCCACCTTCTACTCCCTATGGTCGATGTGTGTTTTTATTTATTTCCCAGTCTGTATAGCAGATTATAATGTAACTGAAAACAACTGTTTACCCTTGTTTTGTCTTTGTATTTTGTGCAGAGTAATTATGAAGCATCAGTACATGAGTTTACTTGTTTTATTGCCTTGTTGTGGTTAAGTTTGGTGCATTGTTAGTGTGTGTGGCTGGGTGTCTGGCCATGTTTGTGCGGCAGTGTGTTCCAGAAATGGCAGCATCATCAGTGGCATGTTTGTGTTGGCACCTTGATGGGAAATCCTGCACTATGAATGCCACTCTAGTCTACTACTACTGCCAGTCTGTTTCCAGACATTGATAACCAGCTGCTCAAAATAACTCATGGATGAATTTATCAAGTGTCAAGAGTGATGAAGAGAGCATTTGTGTCTTAACAGAAAATTGTGTTGCTGGCAGAGCTACTCCCTGATAATCCAATTCATAGCAGCATGAAATCAAAAAGAGCTGCAGGTCCACATCCCCTTCTTGTTTCCAAGGGCTCACTCACAGCCCAGTACAACAGGACATCTTTTACTGTCCTCCTCTTCGGCTGTGGTCTGATAGGCTCCAGATTGGTGGAGTATCAGCCCCGGCTTCCCTTGCGCCACTTGGATGAAGATGACAGAAGCTGTCAGATCAAAGAGCACTTATTCAGGAAAACTGACTGCTTTTGATGCCACTCAAGTGATGAGTCATCAAAGAGAGGGATCTGGGATATCCCAGGTCTATTTATTCTGAAAGAGTCCTCAATGAGTGGCAGAACTGATTTAATATTATTCCAAATTTAGATCAAATCCCGAAGACAGTGAAACACATACACAAAACTTTATCCTGTTACAAACCCAAATGGAGATAACTTAGTACCATGTCTTTCATAGCAACATTTAACCACAATTACATTTTTCCTACTTTTAAAGGTGAACAATCAAATTTACAACCTCACCACCACATTTAAATTGACAGCCCAATTGATGTGTATCTTAATAACCATAAGAACTGGTTATGTAAGAGATTAAGACTAGACCTGGCCTCATTTCGTCACTGATCCCCCTGTTCTTAATCAGTAGAAGTATGACTTCCCTGTCTAAACAGGATGACAACTTGTTATCATTCTTAAAGGGAAGCATTAGTATCACAAGAACCTACATATATTCGTGTTAGTTTTTAATCTGTGAAAGTATTTGTATGTCGAGAAGTTAAACAAATTGCTTTTTTTAAAATCATATACACTGTTCGATTATGATCAATTGAGTATGTGTTATGTTTAGTTTATGGAACGTTCTTCATTGCCAAGCATGCACCAGCTTGTTGACTTCACTAGTAACCATTTCTCAGAGCATATTTAGTAGCACAAAACATGGCGTGTCAGTCCAGAAAAACAATATTGGGATACTGTTCAACTGGCAGTATTATTTCTCTGTGCACGGTGAATGATGGTTGTTAGCCTTTTAGTCAGTGGACATTGATTTTTCCACTACTTTTTACGCTGCACTGAGGGATAACTTCAATATCAAAATGTTTCACCAGACATAAACACATCATGAGACAGACACATTCAGTGGTGCATGATTTTAAGCATTGATTCGCTCAAAAGAAACATCAAATTACTTAATGCGTATTTCATTATGCATGTGCTGATTGCATGAAGTATCATGATTGTACACCGCTATGCTACATTCTCCATTAGCTTGTTTACAAGTTTTGCTGTTGACTCTGTTGATCACTGACGAAGTTGCTGTGTGACATTAAAGTTACACAGCTTGCATTCCACATTACAGTTTTGTCTAAAACTTAAAAAAATAGTCCCATGCCTTGTGGTTGAATTTTTCTGTATTTAAAAAAATATATCATATGAGAACACTCAACGTTATGAGAGGCTAGATAGACATTGCTTTACTCTATTTGTATGTATTCAGATATTCATACGATTAAACTTCTGCATTATAACATTATATTTTTTTCTTTATTTGTCAGATATGGAAAAGTAGTTTCTGTTCTGTCTTTTTTCCCAGAGAGAGGGAGGAATAGAGTTGAAAAAAATTCAGATGCAACCCAGGCTGCCCGCATACAGGACTGTAGCTTCTGTACACTGGGCATGTAATTTAACTGCTAGGCCACACCAGCATCCTTAAAGAGTGTTAGTCTATACATCAAACAAATGCTGGCATCTTGAGGAAGCATTAAAGTGTTGTTAGTGGTAGTCCACTGCTGTGTGTAGTCTGTGTTTGACAGGTTAATCCAGTCCTGTGTGGATCCCATCAGCAGCTGACTGTTAAATTGAGTTAGCTTGTTAAAGCTACCCTGCTTGTTTGACGTCTGAGACATTGGCTCTGTCTGTTTGCCAGATTTAAACTTTGACTCTCATCAAGCATCAGCTATCTACACTGTGCTTACATTTATACCATGAAATGCTTAACCACGCCATAAATGGCCTCATGAGTAAACACACACACACAAACAAACAAACAAACAAACTCAAAGCATGCTTGTTCCCTCATCATCATCAACAACTTGCTGCTGTTGCTGAGGCAACCACTCAGCTGCCACTCCATGCTTTGTGTCCATGGAAACCTCAGACTGAGTGACATCACTCCCTGGAGTTATCTGCACTTTCATCAGTGTGCTTATAACTTATTTATGTATGTATTTTCTATGAGACTATAGGGGTATTAAAGCTGTGTGTTAAATGTGACCTGTCAGGGGATTTGGTGCTGAGTGTGTACATGGTTGCGGCAAAGGGGGATAAGTAAATGATTTGGTGTGGTGATTTGTGCACAAGGCTTTGATATCCCTGATTAATGAAGTGAATGTGAGTAAGTACATTTGTTGTCAAGGTAATAATTCAAGTGGTGTGTTTTAGTGATGCCTCTGAGCTCTTTGATATGGGATCCAGTGTACCTGCTGTGATGCTAAACAAAACCCACCTGTTTTACTCCAGTTTAATGAACTGAAAGTCATTCAAAACTCTTCTTTGATCTTAAACTAACTGGAAAGCTTTGGACAGTCGAAAGACTTTTAGATCGAAGGCTACATTCATCTATCATCAGCCAACATGGATTTGTTTCAAGCTTGTTAAAATCTTACCCATGCTTTTGACAGGGTATCTGTGGGGTCTTAAAAAGTCTTCAAATGAAAAAAATCCTATAGTTTGAAATTAAGGCCTTAAAATGTCCTAAAATTTATAAAAATCTTATAAATTTTTTTAAATATAATTTTAAAGGTCTTAAAGTTACTTTATTTAGAACAAATGCATAAATTTCAGTCTTGCTTTTAAATTTTTGAGGATGCTAGATAATGTAGCCACAAAATGGAACTTAACTACCTGAACAGCCTTATTTGCAATACTTTGCAAATACTTCTGATTTTTTTCTGATGTCTATCGTACTTTTTTTCTAGTATGGATGTAAAATGGGTCTTAAACTGTATTCATCGTGGTCTTAAAAAGTCTTAAATTTTACTTGTTGAAACCTGCAGAGACTCTGTTTTGATCACAAGTTATCCCCAGTTCACAAGTTCGTAGGAAGCATCTTCGTTTTTAATAGATCTCTTGAGTCATTTATGCAAAAACAGACCTAAGCCAGCAGCTGATATCAAAATATCCTGTAGATGTCCTGCTGTACATTCACAGACACACTTGATCACATATCAAAGGACTGAGAAGCATCACTGCTACACATCGCTTGCAATTTCCAAGGCTAAGTGGCTGTTAAGTGGTGCAACAATCAATAACCATGGTTTACAATATGCAATCAATTAATGTGGAGTTTCACTCTTCTATAAAGCAGTCTGATTTTACTGCACATTTAGCTAATGCAGGGGCAGTTATGGACTAATAACTCATCTTCTTTATCACGGTGGAGTTTGTTAATGCTCTCAGTGGCTAATTCTCGCTGTTCAAAGAAGCTTTTAAGCCAGCTTGCCAGACATTTAATGTAGAAACAAAAGTGACTGTGCTATTCCAGGAAGTGATAAGAAATTACCGCTGATTGGTGGAATTATTCTTCCAAGCTAATGAGGTTAACAGTGACTGTAGCGTACACACACTTTTATTGTATTTACTTCAACTTTTGTGACTACAGAATTATAACCAGCTTTTTTGGAACGTGTTGCAGGCATCAAATTCAAAATGAGTAAATATTTCCAAATAAAAGAAAAAAAACCCCAAACAATAAAGTTATTCAGTTTGAACAATAAATATCTTGTCTTTGATAAGATAAACAGGATTTGGAAATCATTGTATTCTGTTTATATTCATGTTTATATTCATTCAAACTTTGCTAGGCCTGAGCTTTTGTTTTGGCTCACAAATTCACTATAGTAGTTAACTGGCTAGATTTTATACATGGATAATTCATTCCATCGTCTTTTAACCCTTTTACTGTGGGTTGTGTCACCGGTGACACAAATTGGTATGTGGAATTCAAATTACCGTAACTCCTGAACAATTTGGGCTAGTGAGAAAATTCAAAGATCTCCTAGAAGAAAAGACAAACTTTACGACATTACCAGGTGTATTAGGGGAATTAGGAATCCTTGTGCATTGATGTTCAATCAGAGGCAATTATTAATAACTCTTCAACCATTTGGGCTTGAGAAAAAAATGTAAACGGTTCCTGAAAGAAGAAGATATGAGCTTTCTTGGCATGATCTCTGTTTTTTAAGGCGAGGTGATACTTTCATCCGTGTCAGAGCATCTGTTTAGAGAAAGTCAGTTTCCAAACCTTACATTATCTAGTAGAATTAGAGATCCTTGTCACACACTTGGGAAGAAATAGGGAACAATGATGATTGTTGTCTTTGCAATCAAACAAATTTCAGGAAACAGAGCACTGGGAAGAGATTTAGCCCATTTTGCTGACCTTTCAAAAGTAGTTCCTTAAACAACTGCACATTTGAGCAGATCTGGTTTTATAGAATGAGGAAAGTGGTAAGTCGTTTACCCCATTATCAAATCATACTGTTCAGCCTTTTAAAGAATAGCTATAGTACACTTAATAAAGTTATCAAAGTTATAATTAGTTGTCACCTACTGGTTGAAATAGTAATAATAAACTTAAATTAAGTGACTGTTTCTTTTTTTGTTTTTGTCCTGTGTCCTCATGGTTTCCTCTGGACAGAGTCATGGGTGCGTTCCTGGACAAACCCAAGACGGAGAAGCACAACTCACATGGCGAGGGAAATGGCCTTCGCTTCGGGCTCAGCTCCATGCAGGGCTGGCGGGTTGAGATGGAGGACGCTCATACAGCTGTGTTAGAACTTCCTGCTCCTGGTATGACTGACTGGTCCTTCTTTGCTGTTTATGATGGTCACGCTGGATCCAGGGTAGCAAACTACTGCTCGAAGCACCTTTTGAAACACATAATCAGTGCCAGCTTAGAGGCTGGAGCATCACAAGGCTCCCAGACAAGTTCAGAAAGCTCCATTAATGACCTATCAGCCTCAATTCCTCCTGCAGTAGAGGCTGTGAAATCCGGCATCCGGACAGGTTTCCTGAGGATCGATGAGCACATGCGCAGCTCATCTGACCTTCGCAATGGCATGGACCGTAGTGGTTCTACAGCAGTGGGAGTGCTCATGTCTCCGGATCATTTCTTCTTCATAAATTGCGGGGACTCTCGAGCCGTTCTGTACCGCAACTCGCAGGTATGCTTCTCCACTCTCGACCACAAGCCCTGCAACCCACGTGAGAGAGAACGCATCCAGAATGCAGGTGGTTCAGTGATGATTCAGAGGGTTAATGGGTCATTGGCTGTATCTCGAGCCTTGGGGGACTATGACTACAAGTGCGTGGAAGGCAAGGGTCCCACAGAGCAGCTGGTCAGTCCAGAGCCAGCTGTGTTCGAGATGATTCGGGCCCCGGAGCAGGATCAGTTTGTGGTACTGGCGTGCGATGGCATCTGGGATGTCATGTCCAACGAGGAGCTGTGTGAGTTTGTGAAATCTAGACTGGAGGTGTCTGAAGACCTGGAGAAAGTCTGCAATGAAGTGGTGGACACCTGCCTGCACAAAGTGTGTACATATTTGTTTTCAGTATGAGGTGTTGTGTGTGATTACTAAGATTTAGTTAAGTGGACTTTCCACAATTGATTTCTTGTACAGTGTAAACTCACACTCACTGTCTGATGTAGGGCTGCACGATTAATCGTTAAAATATTGTGATCTCGATTCACATATGTACATGATCTCATTCCAATATAAACAAATGCAAGAGAATTTGATTTCAATTCTCAATTCCAAGCAAAAAAAAATAGTGATTCACATTTTTGCCAGAATTGTGCAGCACTAGTCTAATGGTTTGAAAGATGGCTTGTAAATTCTATAAGGTTTTATCATTAATTATAAACTGCAGCTGTGGCGAGTTTGAAAAATGTCTGATAGAAAATGGCTTATTATTGTCCCGTTGAAATGTAGCCGTCTGTATCAACGTTGCCTCAGCTCTGTGAGTGTGAACTTTTCAGCATGTTCAGAAATTTACCCTCACTCGTTCTGTCAGCACCTCAAATGACTCCCGCTCTGACATGCTCTTTCGTTGTTCCTCTCTCGTGTGTCCATCTCAGGGGAGTCGGGACAACATGAGTGTTGTGTTAGTGTGCTTGCCAAGCGCTCCCAAAGTGTCAGAGGAAGCTGTGAAGAAAGATGCTGACCTCAACAAATATCTGGAGTCTCGAGTGGAAGGTGAGAATGGATGTGTGGAGTAGAAAGAAAACCAAAGTAGGACTGATGAATTTCTCATTTTCTCATTTTTTAATAGCTAATATATTAGTAAACAAACGACATTAGTGTTAATCTTTACTGTTTATAACAGCTGTGGTTATTAAAATTGGCTGCACATTCTAGATTGAAACAAAAATACACCGAGTACTTTTGTTTGGTGTAATTAGTTAAACATGTCTCCATCTTGAATCCTACAGTTGTTTTCTTAGAGACATGGAATCCCTCTCCAGCTGAAACACTGTTTTATATCGGCATGCATGTTTTCATCACTGTCTGACCCTGGAAGTCTCTATTGTATAACCTCCAGCCAAGCCTGCACTGGCTCTCAGCAGAGGAATGACACCATCATGACCTCCTTTTCCAATTCAGCAAGCATCTCCTCTCTTTATTCCCCGTTTGCTCCCCCAACCATTTCTCTTTGTGAACACACATTTCTCTTCCTTCCATTGCTCAAACATTCTCTGTTGTGTCTGGATGGATTTCCTGCCCCCCGTCTTACTCTCCCTCATTTTTTCTTATTGTTTCCCCCTTTTTTCCCTCAGGACGGTGAACACAGAGCAGGTTATTTAGTCTGTGTAGGTTATGTCAGCTCTGTAGCTGGCTACTGTTGGATTGCTTAACACCAGGGCTGATGGAAGTTGAGGGAGTATGTACAACAACGTAAAAGTAATGTGTTCAGTTCTTTTCAATATTTAAAATTAATGATTTCTGAAGGCTTTTTTCAGGTACTTCTACAGTTAAAAGCAATGTGAGTTCTGCAAAGGTTTTGTTTACTTTGGCTTGAGTGCTGTCTGATACTGGAGGATAGAAAGAAAGAGAGGAGAGGAATGCTCTGGCTGAACATTGACCTGGCCTTTTGCCACTCTCCGCTCAGTTGCAGGCCTCTTTGTGTCACCCCCTCTTACCCATTTCTCAAACACACAATCATTTCCACAGATTCACTTATACAGCTTTTATCCATCTCTCTTTCTTCCGCTCTCTTCTCTTGTGTGAATATATGTCTGTTGTTTTAGATATGTTGTCTCGGCCAGTGGAGGAAGGGTTTCCAGACCTGGTAACAGTGATGAGAAACCTTTCTACTGACAGTGGCATGCCCACCTTGCCACCTGGGGGAGGCCTCGCCAGCAAGTAAGGACCACCTCCTGTCAGTAGAACAATCAATACTTTATTCTGCAATCAGAAACAACTCGAAAGTTAAAGGAGTTTGAGAATTTGCGAAGTGCCATTTGTCTGTAATGTTGTTTAAAGGCAAGGTAGGTAGTCAGGGAAAACTAGCATGAATTTGAATGTAGCATCTCCTCAGGACTCCATTTACCTCCCCCCTCCATAGTTGGAGCTCCTCCAAAACAACACCCCTGCTCACACACAGGGCGCTGCTGATTCGCGATCATATGATTGTGACCGGATTAAAACCACAGACTCAAAACCGGTACTTAGCACATCGTTTTTGTTTTGCACTACGTTACCAGTAATCAGGGTATAGATTTTTCTGCCACTCTCCAGTGTACTTGGTTATGAGCATTGAATCAGGGCGAGTGCACACTGGCGATATGTACGCGCAGGAGGCGGGCACAATGGCAGGACGGGATTTGATTGGTTTGATAAATTGGATCCTAAATGCTGGGATTGGTTGGTGTTTTTTTCCAGGTTTACTCCTGCTGTAGACAGCGGATATTTTTCGCTCTATTATAAGAACACACCATGCATTGATTGTCATCAGGACATAAAGATCATTTTAACCAGTATAACAAAGTGTTTCTAAATCTGATAACCAACACTGCCTTTAATACACAGACTCAGCTGTAAAGACTACCTTCCTCCCTGAACATACATTTTTATCATATTTTCAGTCTAGACAGTGCCAGCAAAAGCCTTCATAGCTGCACCCCCCTTTGACACTTTTTTTCTGTTCTAACTTTAATTTATTGATTTAAATGAATTTCTAAAGAGACCATATATGCTGTTTCTACAGACGCAGTGTTATTGAAGCAGTTTACAACCGTCTGAACCCGTACAAGGAAGAAGATGGGGTGAGTATCAGTAAGAGTACCAGGTTGGAGCTTTGTCCTTCTTTAACCATTTGAAACAATCTTACAAAGAACTGTTACAACTTTGTTTCACCTCTGAGTTATAAGCTGTCTTGCTTCTTAGTTTGTGTTGCACACAAGTTTAATGGTCTCTGAAACCTGCTCCTCTTCTATTGATTCATTCCATCTGGTTGATCAGGGTGGGGTATGTGTGTGGTGTAATCCTTCTCACACTCTAAAATCACAACAGATGAAGTATTACAACTGACTTCAGTGATGCCTTTATGTCCACCACACCCACATATTGCAATAAACATCAGGGTTTTTTTCAGAGCACAGTGCATGATGCACATCATTCTGTCTGCTCCCAGGTTAAGTTATGCGTGCATGACTACACAGCTTAGTGAAGTCTTTCTTGAGGAACTGAGATAGTTTGCTCCTTCATTAACAATAGATGAGAAGATGTTTGTGTGGGGGTTTCTCTTTGCGCATTTACACACCTTTCCTTTTTTCTTTTTGAATTTTATCCTCTGTTTTTCTCAAAAAGTTGTGGAGATTTTTAAAATAAGTATTTGTTAATAACTGCGTCCCATGTACAGAGGCAGAGGCAAGTGGGCACTGGTTCTACATCCTTTAATGCCAAAAAAAATTCAATGGAATGCTTTAGTACAACACAAAAAAATATGTACGGGTGGGTGAGGAATTCTCACTTAAGCCTGTTTTAAGTCTCAGTATCAGATTTTTAAAGCACTTTTTAAGGCCCAAACTGTTCCAAAGATCCAAATACACCACTACTCTACAATAACTATTTAACCTCTGTTCGATGTGCAGTTTGCTTTTTGTGGACTTTGAATTTTATTAAGAAACCACAAGTAATAGTCTATTTGTAAAATTAATTAAAAAAAAAATCAAAGTGAAGTTATTGTAGTTTCCTGTCTTAGCCTAAGGCCTCTTCATTGGATGTGAGGACATACTGTTGCCCCTGCTTTTTTACAGCTACAAAATCGTATTTTTCTCATATCCTTATTTCCGGCTATGTACAAATCATCTGCTGTCTCTTGAAGGCTCCCTGATACACAAATCCCCTTCTATCTGACTTGCCAACCTTCTGGTGGTCTGCTGATTATGGGCAGATCTTGGAGTTTGAAGCCTACCCCTCCAATGTGTCATGAACCATTTAGGAGATCCTTATGTGAGGACCTCATCATTTCAGCCAATCTTGAGAAGATCCAGAGCTATTTTTAGAAAAGAGTGTTTACAGCAGTTTAAAAATCTGCAAACATTTAGTATGGACATCCAGTATTGTTACATTATGTCCATGTTGAAATATGGGAAAGCTTGTTATCCCTTCTTTAATCTTGTTTTGCTGTAGTCAGCTTCAGCTTTATTTATCATGTAAAAAATAAAATGTTTGCTCAGTGCACATCAGTAGTCATACTAATAATGTTTAAAAAACTATTACTTCAAAATTCTGAAATTAAGACTCAGTTCGTAAAATGTGGCCTTAAATGTCCTGTAATTGCAGTTTTACGGTTGTCGTATCCCATACTCAACAGTTTTCATGTTGAGATGAAACACACAAAAAGTAGAAACTGACAGAGGATATATCCATTTGTCTAACTGTGTGTTCACCCTCTGATTAACGCAGCCCTCGTGTTTCATTTGGTAAGTGATGACATATATGACTGTGACACCCCTCTCCCATTCTTCTTCCAACACCTCATCCACACACACATAAAAACACTCATTCTTACAGGCATGTGAGTGGCAACCTGCTGAACATATTCCCCTGTCAGTCCTCCATCAGTCTTTACTCCCTGCTCTCATGTACTTTCTAGCATGTGGAGCCCCATTTAAAGATTTGAGGCGTCTTTGTGCAGACGTGACTGTCCAGGTTTGATGGGGATGGATGATCATTGTTTCTGGTCCTGTTTGTCTCTCCTCTCACATCACACGCACACAAACACGCATGCACCTGCCCCACACGCATGCACCCTGTCTTCCTCAGTCTTTTCACCTGTGCACGTAAGTAAACAGAGGTCTGCGTTTCTGTGTGCCTCCCTTCAAGAATAAGAAAGTCCTTGAGATTGTTGTGTTGCCACATTATTGCAGAAAGAATCTGTACATTGATGTTGGAAGTGTGCCCGGACCTCCCTTGTTGAAGCCTTTTACCTTTCATATTTTCATTTTTTTACTGTGTTGATCAGAGAAAAAGTTGGCCTTGGAAGTCCAGGTTTGGAAACAAAATCATGGAATGTGTTTGTAAAGATTGTACTTATTTTGATAATCTTGGTCCTCTTTTTGTCCTCTCTCCTTCACCTTTCTATCCCCTTTTTTCCCGCTTTACTCTTCTCTCCCTTGTCTTTCCTCGTCCTTTGTCTCCTCTTTTTCTTCTTCCTTTGGTGTCTCTCCTCTTGCAGAGCGGAGCAGAATTGGAGTGCCACTGGTAGCTTCCCAGCACAACTGCCTGATCCTAAAGGAAAAATATAAATAGGACCACTTTTCCACACAAGATCACATCCATGGTCACTGCTTACTTTCCTCTGGGATCCTTCTGTTCTTCACTCACACTAAGAGATCAGTCAAAGCAGAAATCCAGGTTAAAAAAAAAACAAAACAAAAAAATGTATTCACTGTGGAGGACTGTAAAACAGTTTCTTGGTTCTTTTGTAGAATAAAACAGAAAAATAAACCTGCAATGAAAGCAGAGGAAAACAAGCACAGATTTCTATTGGCCCTCTCTTTTTTTCTTGCTTTCTTTTTGGTGGTTGTTTTTGTTGTGGAGTGACAGTGATGCTGCTGTGAAAGCTTTGGTGCCTGTCTCAGAACAGAGAGAGAAAGGAGGACAACACAACCCAACAGCTGTCCAGCACCTTATGACTAAACCGGCTTCTTACGGATAAGACACTGGACTGAAGTAGGCTTTGTATTTTGGCATTATTTGAGTCGGTCAATGATCTACCTGGCAGCCAATGGATCACACAAGCCGGAGACTCTCACAGATCTCAAGTTCTCCGATTCAGGAAAGCTTGGAGTTGTTGGCATTACCGGTACCCTAAGAGGGGCCCTTGAGCAAGCCTCCCGGAACTTCCAGTGGAGTACTCTCAACAGAAGCAAGTCTGTTTTGCAACGAAAATCACTTTTTGGCCTCTTTGTTCTGTGTCTAAACTAAAACAGGAAAAGGAATAACGGAGTCAGCTGACTCATCTTGCATGTTCCTGCTCATTTTCTCTCCTCGTGTCTCTGTAAGGCTATTACCAAATGGTGGGTTTCTCATTCTTTCCTTTTGCTTTCTTATGGGATAAGCAACACTTGGCTGTCATCTGCATAAAGAGGCAACTCCAGAGCTGTAACCTTTTCAGCCTGCTGTTGTATAACAGTAAGATAGAAATTATATATGAAATCTTAATTCCCAGCCATAGTATTCATTGTGGCCTAATGTGCGTGTGGTGTGTTTGCACGTGTAGACAATTTGAAACACAGAAACTTGCACACACAGTGTTTCCACACAGCAGCTTTCCAAAGACAGGGTTTGTGGAGCTCCCTTATCCTCTTTTTGTCTTCTGCTTCTTCTCCTTCTTTGTCATCCTTTTCCTATCAACACATCCACAATCCTGCTTCTGCTAAAACTTGCCTTTTCTATCTCCTGAATACCCTGTTTAACAAAAGAAAAACGCCTTCTTGTTTAGATTAAAACAATTAAATGAAAATTAATTTTATAATGTTTTTGATGTTATATATGACTTTTAAACAATTTTGGCTGGGATCATAGATGGATAAAAAAATGACGAGGGGAGCACAAAATAAAGTTTGTATGGCAGGAGAGAGAAGTAGGTTTTTCAATGTATGAACTAAAGGAGGGGCACAAGAACAGAAGAGAGGATTCCTAGTGCTGCTTCTCTTGATTTTTCAACGGTTAACTTTGTAGAATTCACCCCAAAGACACAAGATGATGGCTAGGAAATCTCTGGTTTAGATTCTTTGGGTTAAATAGTAGTCTGTTTCAAAACAAACAACCCAAGCACTAGTTGAAACTACAGACACATTTATCAAAAACGGCTCCCCTTGCAGACTAGGTGGATACACAAACTTTGCATGTGTACTCTTTTCTATATGCATAAAATAGCATATACAAAACTGTAATATACACCTCTTGTCAAATCTTTCACCAGTAAAGTCGTTGTATTTTTCTGAAGTGGCAGTATTGAAAGAGAAAAGGCCTGCAGGAGTTTGCTCGCTGATTTATGTTCTCATGGTACACCTGCTCTTGGTGCCATATGACACATAGGTACTTGAATGTGTAGTTGTTTTGCAGTTGGTTTTGTTTTTATGGGGTGATTGTTTTTTTTTTTTCTTTTTTGTTTGTTTTGTGGTGGAGGGAGTGGGATGGGTGGGATCTCTTTTAGCTGTGCATGTTTTCGAGGGAGGAGTGTATTTTGTGTGTGAGTGGGAGGATGGGGGGTAATGTGGGTATGTGCAGTGTGGTGAAACACAACGTTAGAGAGGGAGGAGAACGATGATGAAACATTTGAATACCTCAGTTGATCAATCCCAAAATACCAAACTCATTCCTTAAAATTAAATTAATTCTGTTGTTAAGTCCTGTATTAAATTTCTGGACAGTTTTCTTTAATATTTACATTGTAAAGTGTTTCACCACGTTAAAGAGAGCCCTTAAGTTAAGGTTTATGTGTAAGCTATTTCAGACACTGGGCTCAGAGAGGAACAACAGGAGGGAGAAACAATTAATTTTTTGAATGTATTATTATTATTTTTTTTTCAATCTTCACACTGATTCCACTGCATGGACTGAAAACAAGCCACACTTGCCGCTCTCCTCATCATGTCTTCAATGAATATAAAAAACAAGCTTTCTTTGCTCCCTCTTCTATACAAAACAAAATTCCTGATTATGTGTTTGAAATCTTTGTGAAGAAAAATCTCACAGGTTTGGCGATGTCCGAATAATGACACCCTAACATGTTGTATCAGCTACTAGATATTTAATTGCGAAGGACTGTGACTGCAAGAATTTGGTTACAGATACACACAAACTAAACATTACATTCCTGAATCTTTATCTTTGCCTCCTTCTGTCCTCTCTGCTCACTGTTTCTACACAAACTGTATGAAACATGATGGCAGTGATAAATTCCACACTTCTTGTATTTATTCCTGTTCTTAGAGCTTATAAAATGCTGTATTTTGAAGAAAAAATGCAGTAATGATGATAAGCTGGGGCATTTGAAAGTTATATAGAGCCCACTCACCTTCAGCTTTTAGGAGATTTAAAGCAGGCGAGATTACAAACGGTATTTCACCACTTCTACTTCCTGTACTAATTTTCCCATATGCTATTGTGATGTTACAGACCATACAGTGAACAAAAACATCAATAAAAGATTGATTTAAGTTTAAATGGTACAGACTGTTTTGTTTTCTGATTTTTGACAGTATCAGAGTGGTAGAATTCATTGATCATATTTTATTCATATATTTGAAAACAGATCCATGGAGCTACCATTTAAAAGCTTCTGAGAAGTAAAGAAACTGCACCAAGGTGCCTACTTCAGCTTTATGATGCTTTATTATCTCCATGTTAATGACTATATTGATGAAACACCAGAAAGACAAAATAACATTTATCTTTGCCATCCTGGATCCAAACATTGTTGCACTTTAGAAAAAGTAGATATACTGTGATGAAATCCCTGGTGAGGCAAAGTGATAGTCCTAGATGTGAGCTGGGATAGGCTTCAGCCATCCACGACCCTGAAGAGGATCAGCAGTACAGAAGATCAATGAATATAAGAAATATGTCAGATCAATATCATGTATATTTTTAAGCTATTTGTAAGCCTTTAAACTGGTAAATCCTTTCAGTTCACACAGGTGTACTCAAAAAAACAAACAAAAAATGAACCCCGTTGTTGACCAAAATCTCCCCTTTATGACCATATTTGAAAAATAAAAAGACTGATCAGATATTACCATTGATTGTGATGTGTGCAACAACAAAAAGCTTTTGAATACAGCTTGTAGTTGTTGTTTTTTTTTTCTTTTGAAATGTAGGATGCTTTAAATTCAAAGTTGAAAAAAATGACATGAAAATTGAAGAACACTGAAATTTCAGTAGGCTAATTGAGCACTATTGCTTATTGTTACGCTGTATGTGGTCCATTCGACATAGTGACTACAAAATGTGTTGCTTCAAAGGTTAACTGTTGGAAACAAGTAAAACTGTTGATTACACAAGTAAAAGTTTTTTTTTTACTCTGACATGAATTCTTCTGCCAGCTTTCCCAGACTGCACTGCAAGACGAAATGTTAATCTCCAACTACTCCCATCCAACCCTCCGGTTTCCCACATTCCTCGAGTGGCCCTGCTGTGTGTGTGTATGTGAGTTCAAGACCAGTTTTATTACCCAATGCTGGCTCTGTGACGAAGTCTGTATTTCGAGGGGAAAACTGAAGTAGGAAGGATTGTTGTTTGCGTTTCCTCTAGTAATCTATACAGAATGAGTTTTAGATATCGCACCGATAGTTTGGAGCTCAGTGAATGCACCAGGAACCCAGGCTTTCGAGATGCGAAAGATGGTGAGTCTGTGGCGGACAACATCAACGCCGTCCCCGAGGAGAATCAGGGATCTTCTTCGGTGAAGCTCGACACGCCTGAGGATGAGTACACGCAGATTAAACCGTACGCCGGGATGCCCAAAGAGGTGTTGCTGCTGTACTCCTCTCAGGCCCGGTATCGAGTACCCCGGGAGATCCTATTCTGGCTGACGGTGGCCTGCACGCTGGCTCTTGTGGCGCTCACCGTCACAGTGATCGCTCTGTCACCGGGCTGCCTGAGCTGGTGGCAGGCCTCTCCGGTGTACCAGGTGTACCCACGGTCCTTCAAGGACTCGGACGGGGATGGAATTGGTGACCTCAAAGGTGAGATGACAATGTACCCTCCTGTTTGTTCTCTAAACAGGGTGAACAGAGACTGATAAAAGCGATGGAAACAAATGACTATTTTTTTTTTTTTAAAAAAAGAGAGTGGTAGGCTCCTTTAAATTTGACGTAAATATTTTCAAGTTTCCAGTGGTTTCAGTATTCTTTTTGAGATTATGGATTGTAAAACTTGCACATTGAATAGAGAAATTTATGTCATCCCAAAACAACTTTATACTTTCAACAAATAGCATTAACAGCATAAGGTATTGTTAATGTTATTATGTGCACACAACTGCCATGTGTCCAGATTCCCCCTGACACTCCAAACAATGTAATACTTGGTAGGACTAGTTCTCATTTGCAAAAAGAATTGAGCTGTCTTTAATGTTTTGATAATCTCTTGATCAAATGTAACTGGACCCCAACTTTTTATTCAATGTTTATTGTAAAATGGTCATGTATGGCTATTTAACATGATCCATGATAAATTTTCTTAGGTGATATATTACACCATATGATCTACTGGTATAAAAATGCAGACTTGTCTTGGTAAATCTTTGAGCTGTTGTTGGTTTTTGCAGGCGTTCTCCAGCAGCTGGATCACTTCCAGTACCTGAACATCAAGTCGATTTGGATCAGTCCATTCTATCGTTCCCCTATGAAGGACTTTGGCTATGATGTGGAAGATTTCCGGGCCATTGACCCACTCTTTGGAACCATGAAAGATTTTGAAGATCTGCTAGCTGAAATGCACAACAAAGGTGTCACTTCTTGAAATGTACAGATTTGGTGGGCAAAAAAATGGTGCATGTCTTGGTTTTTCTTAATCCCTCTGTTTCTGCCAGGCCTGAAACTGATCATGGATTTCATTCCCAACCATACCAGTGACCGTCACCGCTGGTTCAATTTGAGCCGAACTAGAGATCCTCACTACAGTGATTACTATGTTTGGACTGACTGCAATGCAACTGGACCAAAGCCTAACAACTGGGTGAGTACATAACAGATTGTCATTTTAATATTTGGCACATTTTCTTGGAATTGTCACAACCATTGCATCTCAAGCTGAAACGGTTTAAACCTATTGTGATCTATAAGGCCTCTAGTTGTCTACATTTCTTATTTTCCCTTCTCTCAGGTGAGTATCTTTGGGAACTCATCATGGACTTATGATGAAGTTCGAGGGCAATGCTATCTGCACCAGTTCCTCAAGGAGCAACCAGACCTGAACTTCAGAAACCCTGATGTCCGCAAAGAGATAGTAGTAAGTTCACGTGATCACACACTCTGAAACAGGGTTGTTTCTTTCTTTATGTCCTCTCTGATCTCTTGCTGTTTTAAAATTGTTCAGGTTTTGTTATACTTTGACAAATTAACTAGGCAAGTTAACTTGGCTTTATACAGCACAAAGTACAACAAAGGGAGCAGGTTGTGCCAGACCTATGTTTTAGGACCTGCTTCAGTGAGCTGAATACAATAATTCCCAATTATTTTATTTTTGTTTTTATCATTTCTTTAGGAAATTATCCACTTCTGGCTGGAGAAGGGGGTGGATGGCTTCCGAATGGACGCAGTGAAGCACATCCTGGAAGCTGAACACTTACGGGATGAACCCCAGGTGGACCCCAACAGACCACCAGTGAGTGTGATGTCATAACACTAAACTTCAAAGCCAAGAAAGTGTGAAGACTTTTCAGCAAGGTGTTCCAGTATTATTTACCTTACTACAGCTCCAATGAGCTCTCTACATCTCTCAGAGCATTTCCTTTTTCTTCAAGCTCAGGAGACAAGGGTTCAGTTTAGTTAACAATCTCTGCCCAATCTCACCCAGCTGTGAATATACGGTGCTATTATTTTCTTAAATTACATAAGAGGTGTGATGCCAGAAATGAATTATTTGTTCTGGACATTCTCTGTGTGAGAGTTTACACTGCGCAGGACGTATCTTTCACCACTGATCTCTGGGCTTAGAAGTTACCAAGTGTGCTTCTTGTGAAAAGTCAAAGAGTTTTTCCTTTAATGAAGCTGGGAAAGATTAGGGCATATTTAGACGGATTAGTAAATCATCAGGATTTACTTACGACTTAAGCACTGAGATTAACCTGCCATGACTAACACAAACTTGAACTAAACCACCACTTTCTTTAAGCAACAACTCCTGCCAAATTTAATCATGCAGTTTGATCATTACAAGAAATACTGTCAGCCATTAATCATTAACATTTATGAGACAAAGAGTGCTTACTAGGGACTTTGCTGCAGCCTTGAAAATGATTCAGCCAATCATGAGTGAGCAGCTGTCTGTTATCATTATTGCAATAGGAGCTTGTGGCCAGCTCTTGACAAACAAAAACTAGCACTAAGCATTTATGACAGCTTTGACAGTTTCTATTTAAGGGTCCTTTTAGTTGACTTTGATATATTTGATTAGGATGTAGATTTTCTTCTTGTCCCCTTGTGAGTGTTTTTGTCTGTCACCAATTAAAGACCCACACAATGCTCAAAATGTCTCGCTTTTTGTTTTAAGTTTCCACCTGTTTCCCAACCACAGGCTGTGACTGAACCCTGTGCTCTGACCTGAATCAACTAACAAATTCACTTTCGGGTAGAATACTTCCTTATTATTATTATGATTATTATTATTATTGTGTGTTCCCAACACTCCAGGAGTTAGTAACTACAGAGTGGGACCTCCACCATGACTACACCTTCACTCAATTGGGCCTGCATGACCTGCTGAGGGGGTGGAGGGCTGAGATGGACACCTACAGCAGGGAACCTGGTAGATACAGGTGGGGGGAAAATTCTAAAAGGCCCACTTATTTTACTATTTTTAGTTACTTTTTCTCTTCTTAATATGAGCTAAAAATTTGTTGACTTGAGATCAAGATTGTGCACTGAGTCTAAAGCCCTCACTAAAGATATTTCTGTCTGTGATAGGACCATCATCATCTGATTAAAATGTCCATTTAGTGATATGAAGATGATGTTAAGATTATGTTATACTAATGAATACACGTGCATTTGCTACAGCTTGAGTTAAATCAAAACAATTTGACAGTTGATGTTGACAATCAGTGAGTGCTTGTGGATTTGTGTCCATGTCACCAAACAGGTAATGGTTTTTTTGCTGCCCTTTAGGTTCATGGTTTCTGAATCATATGATTACCATGAGGTGGACAAGACCATGATGTACTATGGAACCCCACAGGTTAAAGAAAGTGACTTCCCCTTTAACTTTTACCTGCTGGACCTGCCTCAGAATACCAGCGGCTTTTGGGCTCGACATCTGGTCCACCTGTGGATGTCCAACATGCCCAGTGGAAAGTGGCCCAACTGGGTGGTGAGTCGGTCAAATTTACATTTTATATACATTTAAATGTCTTTGCTATTAAACAGAAACTAACCTACTCTGGTGACCCCTGAGACATTGAATGTTTCTGTCCCACTATAACTGTAAAATAATATCTAATGAGGGCTTGTTTTTCTTTAATCTGTTAATTAACTACATACTGCGCGGTCATCCTCAATAGATAAGAACATTTATAAGACAATGTTTCTGAAAAATTATTCTCACAATTTACTAAACTTAAATTATCAAGCCAAATATTAAAATTCAGTGGGCAGAAATGGACAAGAGATGGTTGTCTTAAAGGACAATAAGCTGCTGTGATGCACAAATAGATTTTTATATTCAGGTGATTTATTCATTCTGCTGACTGTTCTGATTTCAACTGTGCACATTATAACTTTAAATGTCATGTTATTACAAGTACTCAAAGGCACAAAATGTCCCTCTGAATCATGGTAATAAATACAGAAACTTCTGTGCAATAAAGTAAAAAAGACAAATGAAGGTTAACAGGAGTGACATATTTTTCTGGAAATGGGATGAATCAGCTGAAAGAATCACATCTTTATGCATCTGAAAGATGATTAAGAAAGGATATTTCCTTAGCTGCCCCTCTGGGATCAGCCACCATCAGGTTTTCTTTTAAGTGTTTCCAGTTTCATCTTCAATGACCCCTCCACTAAGAGCACATCAGCTATAGAGAAGATATTTCAAACTGCTCTATGATGATTTCACTATCAGTTACTTCTCTGTGTTTATCCACCTCAAGTGGTTTCAAGGTTTGTAACTTTTCAATCCATTTCACCTCACTTTTATTTATCCAACTCATCTCACTCCTTTCTCCACCTTTCCCTGTGCTTTTCTTACCTCCGCTGTTATCAGGTTGGGAACCATGACAGGCCTCGAATTGCCTCCAGTGTTGGTCACCAGTATACTTGTGTCATAAACATGCTGCTGCTGACCCTTCCAGGCACACCCACCACCTACTACGGTGAGGAGATCGGCATGAGGAACATTAATATCACAGACAGTGAAGTACAAGACCCTGCTGGAAAATACAATACTGTGAGTAGTGAAGAAACCAAGCATGACTTTACACCACTGCAGAGAGGAGCAAAATAATGAAATCAAGATCACATATTTAATTGTCAGTTTGAAATTTTATTGTATTTAGTTCAAATTTTCCTTGCCCTGGGTACTACAAAACTGACAAGAGTTTTAAGTACTATAATTATCCCTGTCCTTTCACTGCAGAGTCTCAGTCGAGACCCTCAGCGGTCTCCCATGCAGTGGAGTGATGGCTTGAATGCAGGCTTCAACACCAAAACCAACCTCACCTGGTTACCTGTACATCCTGACTACAGAACTGTCAATGTAGAGGTACAGATTACTAAAATCCAGATCGAAATCTCCCCAGAGCCTGCTAAATTTTGTTTTTTTTAAAGTATCCCTTTGATAATGTTTCTCCTCCAGGTTCAGAAGGATGTCAAAGGTTCTGTTCTGGCTCAGTACCGCTTTCTGAGCATACTGCGCCAGGAAGAGCTCCCTCTTCACCGTGGTTGGTTCTGCTTTGTCCATGCGGATGAAAATGTTTTCTCTTACATCAGAGAGCTGGATGGGCTTGACCGAGCTTTCCTTATAGTACTTAACTTTGGTAAAGAATCTGCCACCACAGATTTCTCTTCTGTCCTTGAGTTACCAGATCAGCTGGAGGTGCTGCTGAGCACAAACCACATAAACGATGGCACAGTACTGCAAAAGTCCCATGTCCCGACAGAGGCAGGAGAGGGTTTGTTGATTCAGTACTCCACTCACACTCAGTTCAATCCAAACCACTCAGGAGAGTGCTACATCTCAGAGAAGGCCTGCTATCTGAGGGTCATAGACATACTTTATAAGTGCTAAACACAACCAGCAGTCATAGTTTCAGTGTAAACGTGAGACTCTTCTTTGGTGTTTCTTTTGTAGAACACTGTATGATACAATAAAGAGCTCATGACAGACATGTCACTGGTATTGTCTTCTCTTCCCAAACTTATTGTTAAACATCATCCTGCTTGTAAAGCTCCAGATATTTAGATCATTAAAATTTGGTTCCAGACAAGCTTCTGGTGGCCTTGCTATTTCTTCCTTCTTCGAGGAAGCCGAGGTGGCTCCAGTCCCAGCTCTGTGTATAGAAACGCCAGCTCTAGGGCCTTCTGTGTTGGAGAAAAGACACAAAGGACAGATTCTTCAGTTTTACTCATCAGTTTCATATAAAAAAAACTCATAAGATTGTTTCTCATTGATGTAAAGAGTTATTTTTATGCTTTGCTTTTATCAACCAAACAGTTGTTCTAAATTCTATTGTCTCAAACCTTGGAAAATTGAATGAGAACCTCCATCCAGATATCAAATACCTATTGGATCTTTCTGTTAGATATTTGGGTAAATTAACTTTTAAACTGGTGACAGCCATCTTTATGTAAAGAGAATGTGAATACTGCTTTAATACCTGTAGGAGATTTAAGATGGTTTGTCTTTACATTATTTTTAGCTTTGGTCAGAGAATTTAACCCAATTTTAGAGCCATTAACAATTGTTCATAGGCAAAGTTAACCAATGGAAAAATGAATCAAATTGAGCTATTTGAGTCTTATTGCTTTACATGAGGGTGAATTTTAAGGCACAAATCCAACAGTTGGACTAAGAAAAAGTACTGAGAAAAGTGCACTACCTCTTTGAGAACCAGTGAAAAGTCATCTGGTCCATGGTGATTTGCTCCAGGTTGAATATTCAGGACTATATTTGGGGCTGGTTGACATCCTGAAAGAAAGATGAGGACAAACAAAGTCAGGTTTCTCTTAACTTCCTTTATTTATTTATTATTTAACCAGACAGAAAAACCCAATGAGATCTAGATCTCTTTTGCAAGGCCTGATCTGGCCAAGAGGTCAAGCAGTACACATCATGGTAAATAGTTCATTGCAGTGACAGATTAAAAGAATAAGCTTAAACAGTAACTTGGTAGTAAAGTAGAGATTAAGTGCTAAAAGTGAATCACTGTACAAGTTCATGGACACACAGTGGACCATGGACCACATGGACCACAGTCTCATGGCCTTCATTCAGTGAGGAACGAAAGGCTTCTAGAAAGGTGCAGCAAAGCTGAACGCTATTTCCCCCATTTCAGTCCTGGCACAAGGAATGGGCATATGAATGATGTCCGTAAATGGTAAATGGACCAGTACTTATATAGCGCTTTTCTAGTCTTTCTGACCACTCAAAGCGCTTTACACTGCTAGTTCACCCATTCACCCATCCACACCACATTCACACACTGATGGGAGAAGGAAGCTGAAACCATCAGTTTTTCATCATTCACACACCACTGAACAACAGTGGGAGCAATTTGGGGTTCAGTGTCTTGCTCAAGGACACTTCGACATGTGACTGCAGGAGCTGGGAATCGAACCCTCGACCCTCCGATTAAGAGCCAACAACTCTACCACTGAGCCACAGTCGTCCATAGAGTGCAAGGCATAAAGGCTTTCAGTTCTTTGAAGATGAGTTCATCAGTATGAAGGAACCCAGCTAAGAAGACTCTTTTAAATTAAGAGTCAGTCAGGTTATGTACCTGTGGGCACTCAGCCGAATTTAGCATAGAGCTAACAGTGATAAGTGAAGCGACTACAACTGGTAACAAACCTCAGTACACAGTGATAGACAACATCCAAAGACTGCAAACATTTGGCTGAAGCAGTCATGTGCTTCACTCACTTCCTCTGCTCTCCTTCATTCTGTCCAGTTTTATGAATTTGTGACTCAGTCTTTACTCTCTTCTCATTCATTTGCTCTCCCATCTGATATCAACCTCCCTTTTCTCAACCCCCTTCATTTTATCCTCCCCCTGTCTCTGTGGTGTGGGCTGTTTCACAAGTGCGGTCTTGACCTTGACAGCTCCCAGTCTGTGGCGTCTAATCTCTCACTCTGATACACTATCTCTTTACCATGCTAATGGGCCTGCCCGGCTGCCTGCATGTGTCTATGCCATCAGCACTTTATCAAAGACTCTGGAGAACAGAGAGAGACAGATTAAAGAGACATATACACACATACACAGACACTTAAGCTTTCTCCTGCATGTGTCTATGAACAACAGAAAAAAGTGAGAGAGGGTGTAGGAGAGAGATAATGTGTGCTGCTGCAGAGAGAGAGAGAGAGAGAGAGGGAGAGGTGTAAAGAGGAGTAGCACCAATGTAGTAAAGACAGATTATAAGTGAGAGGGAGAAAGAGACTGTCTAAGGGGAAATGAGAGCAATTAGCTGACACTTACACAGAAACACATGCTGTACTACAAGGTGACCTATCCTATACCTTAGTCAGAAACCTAAAATGCTGATCGTAATATCCCCAGACACACAGCCACAAGTTTGAACCGGCAACTTTGCTGGAGTTTCCAAGATCAACAAGTGATTAAGTATATGTGTTAATGTTTGTGAGCCTGCATCTGTAAACGTACCTGGCTTTAGCTTTGCAGCACAGTGTTTATGAACACAATTCTTGACTCGCTCAGTGTATTTGAGGACACCTGATAGAGGAACTCTGGCATCATCTCTGTAGGCTGTCAGCAGAATGGAAGGGTAGCACTGGTTCAAAGAATCACCAAAACATGACTTTATTATGGTCTTACTTGCAAAGGTGTGAACAGATGGTGAAAATATTGGTCTTCAAGCAAAAATTCTTCAGCTGGTTTTCCTTTTACTACCTGAGGAGTAATGTTGCTGCTGGGACAGTAGGAGGAGATGATGAGTCTGTGGTTTGGGTTTCTGACTGGATCCCCCCATTCTTCTACATCCTCCAAAGTCAGAGGCAGGCTGAGATCCTCCATACTCCCCAACACATCCAGGAAAGGAGCCTAAACACATGGAAAGAAAAAGCTATGTTAGGTGTTCACTTATGTTTGTTCTAAGGCTTCGGGCTTGTATATTTAGTTAAGTCCTCTAATTTTGCATATATATCTTTATTTAAAAGTTGCATGTTTGCAAACACTGAATCCTTTAAGCAGGAAAAGCCATCAGTAATCTTTATCTTTCGACATAATAACACTGAAAGCTACTGACTGCTGGACAAGACAAAGAAATATTGAATAATTAATCATCTTAACCTGCAGAGCAACAGCTCGCACCATGTGTGGGTGTCTGTTGCACAGTGCTCCCACTGGCACAGCCCCTGCACTGCAGGCTATCAGAGCTGTGAGTGCAGGAGAGGAGACTCCTACAGAGAAAAGGTGATGGAGACAGGCTTCGAGATCCTCCACTGACCTCTGCTTCCCCTCCACACGAGCTTGTCTGTGCCAGGACAGGCCCTGCTCTCCTCCACCTCTGAGAGGTGTCAGATAAAGAACAAAGATTATATAAAAACACAACATTAAATTCCAGAGTTTATAAGACCTCATGTATTTTTACAGCTGCTGAGTCAGTCAGGTTTGATGCATTGCCTGATATGGCAGTAAGCCAGAGCCCAGCCTTGCTCCAGCAGCAGGCGTTTCTCAGGGGAGAACTCCATGTTGACATCTCTGCCATAAGCTCCGTACACATGAACCAATAGTGGAGCCTGTTTTAAACACTGCACATGTTCAGAGTGCAACAGTGTCACCGGTACAGGTGTACCATCCTGCAAAGAAGAGGATAGGAGACTGATCAGTGTTACTAAGTGTTGGATGGTATGATGATGCAAGCTTTACAAACACTGACCCCCGCTTCTATGTGTTAAGTGCGTATGAGGAGATAGACCCTTTGGTCTTGCAACAGAATACTTCTCTTCTTGTTACTGCTCTTACTGTTACAGTGTTTGTGCATGCATCTCACATTTCAGGTGTTCTCACCTGGCTGCACGCCTCTAGGCATGTGGTAGTGTAATTGTTCATGTTCTCTGGAGGGGATCTATCTTTGCTGTCACATAAAAGTACTCCATCCTCGGGGTAGAGACTATAGGGCACAGGGGGGCAGACCGGAGAGGAAATCAAGAACTGGTACACGACGTGTTTGTTGGCCATGCTGGGTTTCTTTGTTGTGATGGCACAGGCCCAGGTGGGGAGCTTGAAGAATTGAAATGAAAGGCAGAAGATGTGTAAAAGTACGATATGTAGACGGGTTAATAAGGCTTGGTAAATATTTAATGTGGACTTTTCTGTGTTTCTGTGTGGCATATGCACTGGAAAAAAAGTTCTGCCACACTGACTTGTACAGAGTATGCTTCCTTGGGATGGTTCAACGGGACCACAATCAGGATGAGTTCACGTGCTGAGGTTCTTGCAACCAACACACAGTAGTCTCCCACTACATCCATGTCTTTAATGACAGTGCCAGAGTGAGGGGCAAACAACGGCACCCAGGAGGCCAAGGATGATTTTGAGAGAGGAGCCTGCATCACCTTGAAAGACGAGGAACAGATATAAGATATATCTCCTTACTTAAGAAAATAAAAAATGTCTTACATTCTTCTCAATGCTGTCTCCATGATGCAGAGTATTTCTGTCACATTCCTGTATTGAATATACAGGATGTGTTTCAATATCTTCCTAACAAACTCTACCTGATATTCCTGCCCATGGCTCGTATTAGCCAGTATAATCAGCTGCTTTCTCCAGTGCTCCACATGGTACAGAAGCTCCGGCTGGCGTGACAAAACCAGGAAAGGCTCTAAATGGGGTGCAGCTGTGTCAATCAGCCGCACTTCTGAACTGGTCCTGCTGTTGCAATTGATACTTAATATCTCACGGTCTCTGGAGAGGGCAACCTCCACAAACACACTGTAGAGGTGTCTGTTGATTAGAAATGTTTATGGAGCAGCAGAAACATACTGGATGTCACATCGTTACACTTACTCAGGATGTGTCTCCTCATACAGAGAAGTTATTTTGCTTCTATTAGAGGTCAGATCCAGACGAAATACTTTGCTGCAGCGTAGACCCTCGAGAGTGGTGTAAACCAGGACCTCATCTGTTGCCCACTCTTCACCCACGAAAGTGAACTCTTAGTCGGTGCACAATTGTTACTTTTCTTTTTTTTGTGTGTGAAAACATTGTAAAACATACCAAAGGTGAAAACGTTGTCCATTGAAATATGTGGAGGATCCACATGGGGGCAATTACTCTTTCCAAGGTGTACAACAACACACCTGGTTTTCAGAAAAACAATCATCCATTTATTAAATCAGCACCTGAATCAGTTTGGAATAAGACATTTAATACAAATTCCTCTGTGATTTAAAATCTGTTCTAATGTTCTCACCTGAACTCTTCTCTCTGACCAGCCTTCAGTGTGGCAGCAAGATTCTTCTCCTGTGGGGACAGACGTATTCTCTGGATGCTCCACTGACAGCTCTCTCTACTTTCCAAATTATTAAGTCTTGTCTTCTGCTCCTGTTCAGAAACTTGCCCCAAATTCAGCACCTGCTCTGACTCACCTTCATTTGGAGAAGGAAAACAAAATGTTCAGAAAAGCTGCTACTTTTCCCAAATAATCAAATTGAAGTTATAGATGATGTGAGAATAGAGTTACATAACAAAATGCTACTGCACAGGAACATCTGTAATCTGCTTTGGCCACCAGTTTCTTACAACACCTTTTAATTACGTGTCTCTACTTTACAACATCACGTCTCTGTTCCAAGGTTTCTGCTTGTTAACATGTTGCATTAAGTTGTTCTACGTACTTGTTCTGGTGTCCATTCTGTAGATGCCTTCATTATCAACGAAATACACATGATGACGTCCATTGATCTGTGTCAGGAGAAACCACGGTGAACAGTATAAGTTTCTTGGAACTAAATTAATGCCTTAAGTTGGCAAATGCTGTCCAAGTGTAATCTAAGATTCCCTAAAACTATGGATTCAACACAGAAATGCAAACAATGTGCTTCTGTTATTACAAGTGTACAGTGTTGATGTCCTTAGCAATGGGATAGTAATCATTGTACAAATCTTGCTTGTTATCCGTGTGAATCAGTTAAAGTCATGATGAACAAAACAGGCAGGCCTTACCACTGAGTGATCAGGCAGGTCTGAGAACCTGTGGTATACTGCCCTGAGTCTCCTGCTGAAATACTTCTGTAAGTCCTTGTACATCTCCAGTCCAGAGCTGAGTTGATCCGCTGATGAATTTAGGGTGTCCTGAAATAAAACTGACTTTAAATCATGAGAAACAGTCTGAATTTTTAAAAAAGACAAATAAAATAATTGAAGATAACTTTCACAATAAAAATGGCATTTCTCATGAACTAAAGTTTAACCCTCGTAATGTCCTTCAGGGACACCTTGAGCATAGCATAAGCGGATGCAGACAAACTAGCCTCTCTAACACTAAAGTCATCATGATAAACACATGCTTACCTTTATAAAAGTAAATATGGCCGAAAAAATCACAATGTCATGATTCAAAATAAGTCAACACTAAATCTTTAATCTGAGTCTCTGGTACACTGGAGAAAACCAGTGTCACAACAATCAGCCACTGTGTCACAGGCTCCCATTTTTAACTTCATGCACTATCCATATAATTTTTTTAAACCTGTTTTGAATGACAAATTATGGTATTGGTGAAATTTCCAAGCAGCCCACAATATGTTACACCAAGCTTAAGGTCGGTTTAACAGTACAATTAGTTGAACAGCCTTACCGACGTGTAAAAGCGTGTCATCCGTCTGGATATGGCAAAATCACTGAGTCGTAGCAAAGATGGTGTAATAACACGCGCAGATGAAAAAAACAGCAACGACCTAATGGCCATAGCGAATATTTAACAGCTAAATAAGTGACAGTTAGCTGGTTTAGCAAACATGCCTCTGCTAACTATTGCAGGTCGGGACTATAACGTTTAAATGTTCCACGTGTTAACAAGCATGTTATTTTAACCTATTCATTTGTCGTCACGTTGTTAAAAAAAATTTAGTGGTCATCTTAAAATGTTTACAGCAGCAAGACTTTCTATGCACGTGCATGATTTCCTAAACAGAGCCGGCTCTCTATGACGTAGTGTGCACTTCCAGGCTATAATAATCAAACTCCGAACTGCGCTGCAGCCTCTGTTGCTTTAAAACAAGCATAATTGTTTCGACAATCTACTGTTTTGCCTTATACGCCAAGAGTGTACGGAAGTAGCATGCATCCATTGTGGGTGTAACAGGTGAAAACGTTCAAGCTGGATTCATGAAGATTTTTGCGTTGGCGTAGTTTATTGTAAAATTGTATTTTTGTATAACATTATCACCACCTATAACTGTGAAAGCGTACCGTCAGTACATTCGTTTACGTATTTATTTACGACAACAGCTTCGGAGATAAAATGGAGAGGGACCACACCGCTACTGCAGAGAAGAGCGATTCGGATTCGCCTGTGAGAGAAAATACTATTGAAGACACCTGCAGAGCTGATTCCCATGCCTCTCGTGATGGGACCTGTGGCACTGCTGATGTCGCAAAAGCAAGGTGGACTCTACTCAGACAGGTAAGCCATCATCAGAGAGCATAAACCTCCTAAGGTAGTAAATAATTTCGCTTAGCATGTTCAAAATCTATTATAAAATCAACATGATATGTTTGATTTGCAATTTTATGTCCTTTCTGTTAGAGCCATTGCCTTTCATCACAGCATAAAAATAAGTGTGACAGGAAAATAATTTATGTGCCACTCTCACCATCATTTTGGCAACAGTTAGTGGCTGTGCTTAGTCATTTGTAAAGTTTTTTTTGGTGTTTGAAATATAAATGTTTTTTGAGTAAATATTAAGAGAGATTTTGCATTCCAGCAGTAATTCCTTTGTAATGTTTTCCTGTAACCTGATCTATAACAGCAGTCTATTATTCATTCATGAGTATTCCCCACTTGCTTTGACAGAGATTATATATCTTACTCAAGTAATTTGTCACAAGATAATTAATAGAAATTTATTCCTTTCATTTTTACAGTAACTTTCAGGAAAGACTGAAACAATCTCTCTTCTCTGGCCACAGACTGTCAAGCTGTGCACATGCACCTTGCCTGCACTTGAGCAGCAGCTGTAGAGCCTCCACTTTTTTCCCTTAGATGGGCATTACACAGACATTACACCCCGCTGTAGCCAAAATACTTGCAATGAGGCCACATTTATTGCAGAATTTTACACTTCCTTCATGATTGAAGTATGTTCAAGTTTGGTCAAATTTGTAAGTGAAATTGCAGGAGGAGTAACATACTCTAATGTACTTTTTAGTTTAAGGTCAAGACTAATCCCATTAAAAATGAAGAAAAAGTATACATACAAATAACTGAACATAACTGATTAATTCAGCAAAGACTTTTCAGCCAATGGTAGGATGGTTAAGAGCTGTACTTCATTTTGGAAATTGAATTGTGTTACTGTACTCCCATCTCTCACAGGTGCTGCGTCAGAAGCAAACAGACAGTCCAGAGGTCAAACAGGTGTCTGTTCGCAGGTTCGCCTCATTTGACCTTTTCAGTAAGAAAAATACATCAACACAAGGACCAAGTGATACCTCAGATGACCAGTGGGTGGAGTACAGAAGTGTCCACTTTCCTGAGTATAGTGCCTTTCTCAGGTATGTCAACTTGAATTTATGCACATAAAGTTTTTGTTTCAAAGAGGAACATGTAAAACAATATTAAAAATCATTTCATGGTATGACTTTGACCATACATTTAGATTTCAGACCATTTAGTTTTAACCATCAGGCTCCCAATCCAAAAGCTGAAATACTACCTGCAATTGGCAGATCCTCAATTTTCTGAAGGTACCTGAACGTATCATGAGTGATGTAAGCCACTTGCCTAAACAGAGTAGAGAAGACAGGAGAATTTCATCAACATCCCAATGATTCTCATGCGTTCTTTGAAAATTTGCAGAAAATAGACTGTTTGCTGTAGCTAAATTCTGGAAAAAAATACAAATAATTTAGTGCTCTTTTATGCTTTCAGCATGTCCTGAGTGATCAACATACATCCTGTAGTTACTCTTCAAAAATTTGTTGATTTTTTTTTCCTATTGAATTAAAATGTCGGCTCAGAGCTGCTCAGCACTCTGTTTCACTATTGAGAGAAACTTCTTTGCAGATTGACATGATGCCTCTGCAATGTAGACTGTAAATTGTGTAAATAGTAATGACAGTATTGACTGTAAAGAGTTTATAAAGAGTAAATAGCTTGTAATAATGTTGTAATAATTATTGCATTCTGATTATGTTATACTGCTCAGGAGATATTATTGAGTTATCCTGAACCCATGGAGGAGCAGGACTTCATATTAAGGTGAAAAATTAGACTACAGTGAGTAAAAAAAATCCAAACAGAATTTGTAAATTCTTTGAATGTAATGCCACCACCAATATTTTTCCTATGTTCCCTAGGTATGAGGCTACCTGAAAATGTGTTGTATACACTTATTCCTTATTATTTCAATTATTAATTAGAGAAATTCAGCTTCTATTTTTCTTTTTCTTTAATAATTTATTGCTTTATTTTTTTTTACACTGCATGAGGACATACTTGAGTTACAACAGTTAATAGTTATAGTTGTACTGAATCTAGAGGTGCAGGACCTCACTTCGCTGAGAAAAATGAGACCACAATGTGTAGAAATGTGACACAAGCAAAATGACCAGGAACTGCTTGGGATCCTATTACAGAGTTACTTTCTAAAAATGATTTCGCATGCAAAAAATGCTATGAGTTTATTATTATAGCTGAGATCTCTTTTTTTTTGGTTTACAGGAAAATGGTTCTGGCCACTAATGTATTAAATATTATGATGTGACATGACAAAGATGTAATATGGTATGATAGAAACAAAACAAATAAACTAAACAAAGCTAAACTGAAATATAATCTGGATATTTTGTGTATTTCAGGGATAACCTGGGGCCTCTTAGAATTAATGAAGTGCTCAACAGTTTTGACAACACCGGTAATGTCTGTAAGTACATCCTTTTTCTTCTGTTGGAAAGCATTGTTTCTATGTGTGCGTGTGTGTGTGTGTGTGTGTGTGTGTGTGTGTGTGTGTGTGTGTGTGTGTGTGTGTGTGTGTGTGTGCGTGCGTGCGTGCGTGCGTGCGTGCGTGTGTGTGTGTGTGTGTGTGTGTGTGTGTGTGTGTGTGTGTGTGTGTGTGTGTGTACTGGGGGCCTCTACATGTGATTATGTTTGTTCCAGTTTAAAGTTGGTTTCACCTGTACTTCTTCCTGCCTTTTATCCTGGCACACTCATGCACACACAAACGTTGGCTTTGTGTTAGCCTCATGCTGTGTGCTGTTAGTGTTTGATTGACGGTTTGATGGAGGTGGTCTGATTCCATCTCTCAGAATGGGGTTATTTCTCCTGTGTGGCTTCTGCAGTGGTTTATCATGTACTCATTCTTCCCAACTACCTTCAAATGTCCTCTGGAAGCAAAGTGGGCTGCAGTCTTCTTATTGCTTCAGTCGACAGTGATGAGTGGTTTGGGAGAAAGGAAAGAGCATGACTCAAGCAGGGATGTGCACATGCTCTATGATATGAAGTGGAATAGCATCACTTGAAACACAAGAGCCTTGACTTCACCTTCATGCTCAGAAGTTTTTTCATTGTATTGAGATGACCAAGATTACTTTTTCACACAAGGGTTTGTTGATTTTTTTCAAAGATAAAAAAGATAAATATTGTCCATCACTTTCCATAATAAATAATGTAAATAAAAAAAAATAAATAAATAAAAAGCAGCAACATCTGCAAGAGCCAAAACCATAACAGCCATCATAACAATCGACAAAAACCACTGCTAACCAGCAATTAACAACAAACCAATAAACGACAACGGCAACTAAAGGAGCCAGTGACAACCTACGCACCTCAATAAATCAACAGCCATCGGAAAACAACCACCAGTAAACGACAACAAATAACCAGCAAAAACAACAAACAAAAACTTCAAAAAACAACCATATCACAATAACTATCTCAGCAAAATCCATCAATCAGGAACCACCTAAAGTGAATAACAAAGAATAAAAACATTAATAATATACCAGATAAGATTTCAGACAAGATGTCCTCCTGACATACCATAAAAGGAAATCTCCCTGCTGCTTCACTTTGATATTAGCTACAGAGACCTTTCTCTGTATCATCCTTCATTCTGACACTGCAGTGGTAATCCCAGCGGTATAAAATAGTCACACACCTTATCATAGTTTTACCCAGTTATAAATTAATTAGAATTAAGTTGAGTTAAATTATTGAAACTGCAATATCTAAATGAAATAAAAAGGATGGGTATGAGATAACTCTAGATAGGTGGGGGTATTGTAATCTCCACACATCAGTCTGCAGTCACTGGTGTTAACTTAATGCATTTCATCAAAATACATTTTCTGGCCAATAACAGAGATTTGAGTTTGGATGGTAACAAGGTCAAAGAAAGAGTATCCCTTTTCTCTCTCTGGGAGGGATATTTGTTTTAAACACACATGCAGTGACTTTTAAATGAATGATGTTGACTTTGCACATAATTAGTGGTAACTGATGATCTTTATTCATTCGTCTTCTATACCGCTTCTCCTGTTCAGGGTCGTGGGTGGCTGGAGCCTATCCCAGCTGTCTTTGGGTCAGAGGCAGGGTACACCCTGAACTGGTCACCTGTCAATCGCAGGGCTAACACACAGAGACAGACAACCTTTCACGCTCACACTCACACCTACTGGCAATTTAGAATCACTTAATTGATGATCTATTTGCATTGATTATTTTTTAAAGTGAGTTTGTGAGTATTTTTTTTTTTTTTGCAAAACAGTATTTTTTTTTAACTTTGTTCAATAATTTAACAGGAATTCTTTGTTGACTGAGCCCCTGAAACATTGGGATACAGATCAGGAAAACAACATATGTTATATAATAAATGATCAGGATAACAGATTCATAGATTTTCCTTTTGAAGGGGTTATATATAAGCCCTATATGCCTCCTTATGTGCAGCTCAATATTCGAAAGCATGTGATGAGCTATGACTAAGGTCAGGGGGCAGTGTTAACCAGCCAGATGGCTCCACAGGGGGCAGGATCTGGGGTGAAGGTCATGACTGGAGGCTACTTCACTGCACAGAGGGATCTGACTTTACAAGTCCTGACAGAGCTCAGTGTTAGCTCTTATTCCAATTTGCAAGAATGGATAATCCCTTTTATCTACAAGTAGACAAAAGGATCAATACTTTTTATTTGGAGGGACAAAAAAATACAACATCATGTTTTACCTTTTGGCACTCAAGCAGCTTTCACTGTTTTTGCAACTACATTGTTTTGTCCTTCATCTTTTGTAATATTACTGGCATCAAAATATCCGCTACTCAACTACCGATGTCCCTTTCTTTAAATCAATTCCTCTCACCATCTCTCCTCTCCCCTCTCTCCACACCTCCACCCCCCCACCCCCCAGCTGGAGCCTTGCTCGGCCAGATGGGTAACTGAGTTCCTGACTCTGCCGGTGGATCAGCACAGCCAGAGATGAGAGCATATAGTAGTAGAGGAGGAGAAAGGGGGAGATGGTGGGTGGGCGGGCATGCCAGAGGTTGTGTGTGTGTGTGTGTGTGTGTGTGTGTGTGTGTGAGAGAGAGAGAGAGAGAGAGAGAGAGAGAGAGAGAGAGAGAGAGAGAGAGAGAGAGAGAGAGAGAGAGAGAGAGAGAGAGAGAGAGAGAGAGAGAGAGAGAGAGAGAGAGAGAGAGAGAGACCAGCAATGGGACCTTGTTCCTCAGACAATGAACCAGCCATCTCCCTCCTGTTCTCCATCCCATGTTTGGGACTAGTAATGCGTGTGATCAATTAGGATTGGTTGAGAGGAGGATCTGAAAGGCGCAGAGGTGACCCTGTCAGAGCTCTGGGGTATATTTTTAAGGGGTGGGAGTCAGCAAGAAAAAAAAAACCCTCTTAATACACAAACACATATCTGCTCATGTGTGCTCCTCACAAAGATACAAAGACACACACAAAACTCCACACAGCCTTGCTAATAAGCACATATTCAGCTCACCCAGCATCACACCCTTTCCTCAGTTCCTGCTATCTTGATAATCCTCCACCCCTGAGGTGTGGACAAGCCCAAATCCTAGGGGTCCTTGTCCCCCTGAATAGCAGGCTAAAAAGCCCTGCCGGATTAGCCCACTGCCTCCAAAATGTGTGGACTCAGCTTAAAATTGCTACCCCCTCTCAGCGTGACCCTCTCCACCGGCTATTGTGTTTGTCCCTCTGCTGTGCGCATATGTGAACAATATGCCGTTTCTTAAGGTGACTATAAGCTGGAGTCACTGGTTTTATTGCAACACCAGAGTGCAGTAAGCACTCTTAATAAAGATGTTTGAGGAAACAGAGAGTGTATCTGGGAGATCATGTCACTGAGTAGACTAACACAATAAGTCTTTTTCAGTATCTGGTACAAAAGAACACTTTGGCTGCTTTTTATGAGGATTTTTTTTCTTTTGATGTGAAGTCCAAGTGAAAAACATATATCTTTTGATGGGGAATGCTGGTGATATTTGCAGCCCATTACCTATTCCGTTTATCATCCAAGTCTTAGTAAAATTTATTCCAACTATTAGGGTTTTTTTTGCTACTTTGCTGCTCATTAGGTGTTAAAAGCTCAAATTATTCTTTATATTACTCAGATTGACATTGTACTCTATGATCACAGGAGAGGGAAATTTATTGGTAAATTAAAAGTGCATAGAAAAGTTTACAGATTATAAACCGTTTTTTCTGAAATACTAATTTGTTAAAGAAAATATTTTTCTAAATGTCTTTTTACAAGTCTGCTACATATTTTGTTTTTCCTGTTCCATAAAGTAAAATTACCATTGTGAAAGAACAACAAAACAAGTCTTAAGAGCATAATACTTTTTTTCAGTAAGTTCCTATAAAATTACATTTGATCTGCAGCTTGTTTGATGCTTCATTATTATGCTATTGCTTGATTGGATATTTGTGCCCTGTTTTAATCCAGGTCTTTTGGTGTTCATCACATTTCATATCTTAGATGTAAGATTTATTTCCTGGTGTAAATGATACATGAATCTGTTTGGTGACTAGTCACTGTGTTTGCATTTGATAGTTAATCCAAACACAGAGCCCCTTTCCATTGGAGTCATAGAAATTCATTCACACTTTTTAATGTCGCCAGTGATTGATTCCTACCTCTTCAGGCTGATCTCGGACAATAAGAACTATTTGAACTCTGAACTTGCGACCTTTCTGCTTCTTTAGCTGACAGTTGGGGCTTGTAATTTTTAGAGAGCTTTGTAGTGCAGTTGTTTAGGGATTTAATGCTACTTGTTTCCTGCTAGGGATCAGGATTTAAGGACACAATGCAGGCCCTTGGGGTTTGATGACTAAGAATGCATCAGAGAAGGTGTGTGTGTGTCAGAGGGGCTTGTTGGGTTTTGGGGTTACTTGTTGGGTTCATGTTGCAGGAAAAGGTCATTCTTACAAACACACAATATGTACACACAAACAAGAACGAATAACATTTGGTACATGATTTTTTGTTTGTTTGTTCGTGTCCTCTCTTCAATTCCATGATGCAGCCAAGCTCAGATTGGAGCAATGCTGTCCCTGTTCTCACTTCAGTGTGTGTGCATCTTTGTAAGCATGTGTAATCAAGAGCCAAGCATCCTAATGAAGCCTAATAGAGCCTTCTTCTCTGCAGCTGTCATTGTCTGAATTGTTACCAGCCTTTCAGCCTCTCAGTCATCCCTATTATCTCCCACAGACTTCACCTATCACCCCCGCTGGTAAATACTATAAGCCCAGAATGTTTGAGTGTTTTGAGGGAGAGCAGTGATATGGGTTGGGGAGGGGAGGGGGGACTAGCCGGTCATTTCAGTGTGGGTATCTGATATTTATGGTGGCCCTGAGAGCTCACAGAACTACAGCTTAAGAAAACACATGCATTAGGACAGAACACAAGCAAATTAAGAAAACATCTTCATCATTTTGACAACACATGCGCAGCATAACAAAAACGCGCTGCAAAGACTACAGTGCATTAGAAAAATGTACTGTAAATAGACCGCAACACAATGAAAGTGTTTCCAGAGGACACTTAGTGTCTCTTAGTGTCCTCTGGAGTCACTTACCCACGCCTGTTGTTGATGCAGATTTTCAGCCACAGCCCTATTAAGATTCTCTTTCCATCAGTGGTGTTGGAAAATGAGATAAAAGGTAAGTATTTTTTACTTATTTTAACACTGCGATCACATGATTCATGGTAGCCTATTGGCTAATGCTGGACGTGTGCATCACTTTTAAGTGTCCTCTGGAAACACTTCTGTTGTGTCAAGGTCTTTGTACATTTTTATACTGTGTTGTGTTGTGGTCTTTGCAATGCAGTTTCTCAATGCTCAGACGTGTTGTCAAATCGATGAAGCTGTTTTTTTCAATTTGCTTGTGTTTCGTCTTTTTGCATGTATTCTCTTAAGTTGCAGTGCTGTGAGCTCTCCGGGCCACCGTAGATATTTGCTTTGGTACGATGATGACTGATTGTGATGTCAGCCTAGGTATCACATTTATGTATGACTAGACAAATAAATACCCTGTTGAATAAGCCAATCAAAACAGTCCGTGACAACCCTGAAATCTTGTGGCTTTCTGTTGTAGTGTTAGCCAGGTGTGTGAGCGCTTGTATCCAATGGATCTCTTGCAGTCATTCATGTGTGTGATGTGTTGTACTACTATCAAAGTGTGCTCAGTGGCAGTGAATTTGTGTGTGTGTGAAAATGTATGTGTGTGTATGTGTGTTGTCATAGGTGCCCCCCCGTAGCTTCCCCTAGTGCCAAGCCTTTAGCAGAGTGCTGTTTGCATAATTATGCTAATTCATTGTGCCATAGTGCTAATTAGACCTTGTTAGACAATAGCGGTAGACTGGGAGCTGGCAGGCACACACACACTCACAAACACACACACACTCACAAACACACACACACACTCTCTCTCTCTCTCTCTCTCTCTCTCTCTCTCTCTCTCTCTCTCTCTCTCTCTCTCTCTCTCAGACAGTTGTGTCAATGACAGAGTTTGTGGTCCCCCTCTGTGCTGTTTATAACATGTTCTCTATAGAAATGGTTCACCCTCCACTCTTGTGCAAACTGAGCTCAGGTGTCTCTTACAACTTTGATTTAAGCTGATGGAACAAAAATCAATGTGGAACAAGAGGAAGCACATGCTTCCTCATAGCTAAATAAGATTGCTTCATGGCCACATGTTATTATTTTTTAAATCTCCTCTATTTCAGAAGATCAAAAACTCAAACCTCACCTGATTATTAGTGTACCATATGGTTTGATCATGAGTCAGTTTAGGACTTACTGACTTACTTTTTTTTTAGCCTTTAAGCATTTATTGGATAAGACAGAAGGGAGTTATGTTAATTTTGTGCTAGACATCAAAGAACATTGACCTGTCGTGAAACCAGCAGCGGATGCTTCAAGGACTGTAGCCTCTGTATCTCTTCTTGCTCCTACATCCTTACTGTAATTTAGGGAACTATTTAGAAAACAAACAACATTGAGCACATTTAGTTAAACATATATTAAAACAGGAGCATAATGTCAAGTTGTTTTGTGTGACAAGCAAAAACGGATCTCCTTGCAGTTCACATGCTTTGTGCTGGTTTCGCATTGAATCAATTGTTCATGATTTTAAGTATGTGTGTATTTATAATTGTAAAGACTATGCTATAGCATATGCTACAGCATAAACATTGACCAGTAAATGAGAAATCTTATTTTTCATTCCAAAACATTTTGTTGTTGTTGCTGGTGGTTTGGTTTTGGCTCTTGAATTTCCTCCATTTTTTTACAACCCTTCAACAATGTAAATATTTTGCTTGGTCTTTTTTGACAAATGCATAAGAAACAGTTATTTTAGACGTCAACCTCTTATATTTAAAAGTTTTTAAGAAGTCAAATGAGTAAGAAGCAGATGTGTTTTTTTTTCTTTATATTTAGTGCTGAGGTGAACAACAAATTGAAATTCTTAGTACAATAGTTCCATGTCACACTTTTTTTTAAGTAAGTAATTTCATAACTAAATGCATAAAGACAGTCACAGAAATAGTTGCTGTGGCTCTTTAAGTGTGTGAGCACATGCACATGAAGTGTGTGTGACACTTGGTGATGTGTGTGAGGGGGGCTGGAGGTAGAATAAGGAAGACTTGGAGGGCTTGAGGGCACATTGAAAGAGTTGCCGGTTGACTTAATTGAAAGTAATTGATTTTCACTCCACAGCCTTGTCTCCTCCACTCGTTCAAAGGAGGAAACACGGAACAGGGACTCGCCTGAAGTAGTGCTGGGTGTTGGAAGCTTCTTGACACTTGAGAAGTAAACAGTCGCCACACTTTATGAAAAAACAACTTGATGCTAATGTGCTGATGCGAACATGAAGCATGCACACGCACTCACGCACGCTGAAACTCCCTACAGTAACCCCCATTATGACTTGGAGCACAATGAAGGTGGGTGCATCTATGCTCAGGGAGACCTCACCCATTATTCTCAGGAGTTGATTATGTGAATTAGTGCATGACTGAGAGCTTGTGTGTGTGTGTGTGTGTGTGTGTGTGTGTGTGTGTGTGTGTGTGTGTGTGTGTGTGTGTGTATGTGTCCAGATGCGTGTGCACGTGTGCACTATTACCAGTAAGCGGTGGGATTAAGTTCAGGAAATGAGTAGAGCGTTAAAGGGTGCTTCCCTGCCCACTGCTCCTGCATTGTCACCACAGCTAATACTCAGCTAATTACAAGGACATACTTTAACAGCAAGCTCAGCCTGTAGCCCCCATGTCTCTCCGCTCTGCTCCTTCCCTTTCTTAGGTTACCCCCTCACCCTAGAATTAGGGGATGAAATGAAAGAGAGAAAGAAAAAAGAAAGAGTAATAACAGGTCGCTCCCCCCTTAAAAGCTCGCCCTCCCTCTGGTCAGATACAATTATTGGATTTTTCTCCATTTAAGTCACCCAGCCCCTCTGTGCCCCTCCTAGCAGTGTCTCCTATGGGGCCTAAGCTCAGCAGACACTAGTTACTCCATCCATATAACACGCACATAAAGAAGGGATTGAAAGAGTGTGTGATACAATTTAGCCATGATTAACAGTCTGAACATCTGTAGTAAGCCATGTAAGCAACATACAATCAACTCCACTGCATCCTGGGAACTTTCAAGTTATTATTCTGACCAAAGGCTTTCGGTGTCTGAAGTTAGAAAATACACAACATGTACTAAAACCTACTAACAAAGAAGCCGCTGTTGTGCCTTATTAGTTGCTGTAGCAACTCTTATCTAATCCTCCAGGAATCGTTTATACTGAATGCACAACCACTTATTATAAATACAAATCTTTAAACCCTGCAAAGGCATTATTTTATACCATTTTAGGTACTTAAAGTATTTATATTTAATTTCAGACTCCCTGTGGTACAGAACCTTTTAGTTTTACATCTTTAATCATCTCCTGCAGTTACCTTGATAAATACCTCCTGAGTATATCTGCAAACAATTATACATGAAAGTGGCAGAAATACAAAGAGCATGAGGTAACATCCAAGACAAGTTGAGAGTTTAGAACAAGCTTTTTTCCTTTGCTTTTACTGTCCATAATAACACATTATTATTTACACAACATCAAAATAAACTGGGCTCTTCAAATCTTGAATTATTTCCCCAGTCACTTTAGCTTTGTTCCAGTTTTAGTTCCTTTGCCATCCAGCTCCTTTGACTCTCCATTTTATTCACCGTTTCAGATTGGTGTGAAATATCTGTTATTACACGTCACTTCATGAATGGTCTGAATGGTATAAATGGTCATTCTTATTCACTATAAGCTAAATGTCAATTCCTGTCATGTTTTCTTAAAAAAGCTAACTGCAAGTTGGAGCAGCTGCCTGTCAGCCTTCAACTTGTCAACATGTCTGTGTGATATAACTGCTAATGTGTTTGCTATTTAGCTAAGGAGCTATTAACTTGCCTAATGACTCACTGTACAGCTTTAAAGCTCAAACTGCTACTGCTCTCTCACTCTGTCAGTTCAGCTCTGTCTGGGGACGCCAAATAGCCCCACAGGGGCCTTTAACTGTCGACTGGCTCTGCTAGTGCTAAAGTAGGTGTTGACTCTAATGGGTGTGCTAACTGCTAATGTGGGTTAGCGTGAGCCTCTGAGGGTAAAGTTAACTGTTTTTCAAGTGGCCTCGTGAGAGAGTGCTCTAATCACTAAGCAGCATCTCTGTGAGGCTGCAGACTGAAGGGACTGTAACTGCTGACTGCCATATTGTGACGCGTTTATTCTCTCGTCGAAGACATAATTTAATACTTCTTTTATTTTCATACATCCTCATGATTTATGAATCATTACTCTTGGTAAATTAAATTTACCTAATTTTGCCCAGCATGTTTCTGTATTTATTTTCTTTTTGGCTCACAATCACATACTCATTTAGACACACAAAAACAGCTCTACTTACAAACCCACACACGCTTTTGGGCCTTTGTGTTTGCCAACTGAGGCTGAAATACACACTCCGTCTCTCACTTACACTCGCACTAGATCAGACATACTGTGCATTGAAAGTCTCAGATAATTCATTAGTTTTGTATAATAACTAAAGTGGTTTTAAAGTTTCTTAGTTGAAACTATAATATTATGTTGATAAACTAAACTTTGATTATTGTTTAATTTATGTCTTAGCTGTGTAAAATGCCCTCATCAAAGATTCTGACCTTGAATAATTTAAAAACCAGTCATGAAAACTACTTGTTTTTTGTAATCATTTTAAATGCTGACAGAGTAGAAATGAAGGAACTTTTTCCAATCCTATTTTGTACATCCTCTGGCTTCTCATCACAAGAATCATATTCAAGCCGGATACAGCACTACATTCTGGTTTTATTAATGAATATAATTTTAAAGGCTCACTGGCACAAACATTTAGTCATTCTTTAGTTATGAGTGTGTGTACTTAACATGTAGGTGTGGGGTTGTCTCAGTAAGGACAGAGGGGATTACAAGAAGATTGGTGTGCAACCAGGTTGCTAGACGGATCCCCTCAAAACCCTCTGCCCTGCTGAGCCTTTCATCACACAAGTGTGTGTGTGTGTGTGTGTGTGTTTGTGTGTGTGCGCATGCATGTGTGCATGCATATGTGTGTGTGTGTGTGTGTGTGTGTGTGTGGGTTATTAGGGCTTTAGAGAGGGAGGGGTAAGTGTGGAATCACAGATGGAGAATTTTTTACTGCACTACATCTTCTCTCTCCTTTCTATATTTTGTTCTTCAGTTTTTTCTATTAATCTGTTACTTTTTATCTGTTGGTCTTTTCTCATTTTTCTATTTTTCTTGTTTTATTTTAGCTTCTGATGATTTACTGGAAACATAATTTTTGGACATAAAATAGCCTCCACACAAAGCTAATCTCTTTGTGTTTCGTAGGCAATATGGTATTTTTCTTCATACCTGACTTGAGATGAAATATTTATAATATAAACTGCTGTTGTTTTTTTATTCCTAACATTTGTAGAACTGGAGTATCGTTAAGAACACCCTAGCTACTGCATGTTTTCTCAGGACATAATGTTTTGCTGTTTTTACAGCTTTCACTCTTTTGCTGTATTCACATGTGCACAGAACTCCTTAAAAGTTCTGAAATTTCAATAGATACCAATCTCACAGCATATTGTTCTACCATCTAACGTCTTTTTCACATTGATGCTCTTGAAATTTTAAGAGATCAGCCCCTGAAGTTTTAGGAAGTTGCCAATTCACACACAGCTCTCACAGTGCGGACTCTTCTCGATTAGATAAGGGGAGAAGTGGGTTTTGGGGGGTGGTCTCAGGGTGCAGGAAATGACATCAAAAGCATGCTTTAGAAACCACGGTGTGATATGTACAACATGATGATGGACAGATGTACAGACAGCTTTGCTCTTCACATTAAACATGATATAAATGTCACTGACCCTTTCACTTGCAGTGAGTTATCCTATATAGCTCCTGCATTCCAACATGGGCTAACTCTGACCTTATATTTCAACATTTTCTATACAGTTTAATTGCAAGACCTGCTGCCCATCAGTGTAATATGTCATGGTATGATTCATAAACATAATCTGGGTTTTGTACTTTTATTAGACACTTGACTTTGTTCCTGCTTTTGTCTTTTATATGCAGCCTTACTCTCAATAAGTGGGATAAAATATCCAGACAACATTATCTCTTTTTATAACCTCTTGTTTGTTTGACAAGTGCCATAAGATTAATTCTGTGTTCACTGAGGTGACATGAGGGATTCTGTAGAGCAGCAGGAGTTTGAGTGTCAGGTTTTAATGTTAATCCTGTTATGTTGGTGACATTTAAAGGGGCTGTAAGGACTATCCGTTTAAAGTGGATTGCAGCAACACATTTGCTGTGAATGTCAAGCACACTATTGTGATGACCTGACTCTTAATAAGGTGTGTGTTATGAAAAATGAATGGAGATCAAATCTTCTTTTTAACACTACTTTTCTTTGTTCAAGACAACTTTTTACCGGATACATCGTGACAAGGTAAAGTATATATTAACAGTTATGAAGTGCTGTTGTTTGAAATGTGACAACAAGCAAACTTTGTCAGTCTGTACTGCAGTTTGGAAGTCAGCTATATTTAACTGACTAGCTGACTATAACTACTCATGGCCCAGTGCTCTGAGACGTATCTTTAACATGTAAAGGTAGAAAATTGGATGAGAGGTGAAACATCTTCTCAAACTATACACAAGTCAAGTTGCCTTGTGTTCAAGTCTCCAGAGGTAAGCAAAACCTTGTTATGTCCTGCCAGTGCTCATCGACCAAGCAGAGCTAACAAAACCTCGCTCTTCATATTGTTAGACTCTCAAGTTTGAACAGATCACTGCAGTATAACTGCTGCATGAGAGTTGGAATGAACATTATCACAAACGGCTTAACCTGTGTTTTAGCCTTTAGCTTGTGGTTTAGCCTTTAGCTTGTGTTTTAGCCGTTAGCTCGTGCTCTATCACTCTCCCATTCAGCTTTTTTTCTGCTCTTTTGTCCTTTTTCTGCCTTTTTTTATTTCATTTACATTTTTATCTTTTTTTCCAGAAAAAAAACAAAGACAATGACAGCACACCCTTCACAAAATAAAAATACACAGACAAAAACATACACACAGGACAAAGAGAGCATCATGTCTCCATGTGCTATACAACACAAGCACTGGCTGACAACACAAAGAGGCCATCATTAATACAATTCATAATTCTGATTCATTTACATGCACAGAAGTGTCTACATAGGACCATATACAGTTCATCATATCATTTAAACTTCTGCCTAATTATGCTCCATGGGTCATCCCTTTTGTTATAATGGCTGAGAGCTGAAGCTGCACTCTCCATTGAAATCAAGTACAAAAAATCTGCAAGCCAGGTATCGATGTTGTAGCAGTCTGGTTTGTGTGTTTTCCAGTATGTGAGAATTTTCCTTTTAACAAACATGAAGGCAAGATAAACAATGATTCCTTGACATATGCTTTTTTATGGTAGATCTTAATTGCAAATATTGAAGAAACACAGTGCCATTCAATCCAAAGTGAGTTTTAAGCTCTTAAAATGATAACTAACCTAATGATGTTGACTTGTGATATTCTAATATGATCTTATTTTCAAGCCATTCCCAGGAGCCTATTGTGTGTTTATTTTTTTCATTGTATGCCCAGGACAGTGGGAATTGTGCATTATATGCTAAATAATAAAGATAGGGATCTGGGATGTCTAGTCCACATTTTTTTCTGTGTGTTAAATAATGATATTTTAAAATCATTATTTAACAGACTTAATGGGCAAAAATTGCCCATTTATGTATGATGCTTTCCCGATTTTGGTATTATGAAAATAATAGCAGATCAAATAGTTATTGGCATTGATTGTTTTGCTATAATATCATTATAAAGTAAAGTGAGAAGAGTGGCTAATATGTCCTGGAAGCTTTTATAGAACTCTGTACTATAACCGTCCTCACCCGATGTTTTCCCAGCAGAGAGGACTTCAATTGCAGCTTTGACTTCTTTCTGTATTACACACATCTCCAATATCTCCTCTTCATTAGGTGATAAAGTGGGTAGAACTACATCTTTAAAGAAGGCATTCATCTCATCACTATAAGCATTACATTCAGATTTATATAAGTTTGAATAAAACTCTTGAAAGGCACAGTTAATCTCTTTTTGATCACATATGAAGACTCCATTACTGTTATGTATCGCTGGAATAGCATGCCTATTCTCCATTTGGTTTAGTTGTAGAGCAAGCATTTTCCCAGCCTTGTCTCCTATTTCAATGGTTTTTTTCTTCATGTAATAACTTTTGCAGATCCGATCTTAACAATATTAATGATATCCTAAGCTGGCAGTTTCCTGGATCAATCATATGTTGCATTTCTTGAGTTTTAAGTTCAGCCATTAAGTTTTCTTTTGTTTGCAATATTTTTTCCTTTTTAGCAGTGTAGTAACTTATTATCTAGTCTCTTAATGTGTCCTTTTTCTGACTGTCCATCTCCAGTGTCAATTGTTACGACAAAATAAATTAACAGCAGAAAAACACGGATCTCTCTTTTCACTGCTAAACTTCGTCAGCTGGTGTGGTGTTGTCATTAAGACTTTGACGTGCCGTAAATCAATCCAGTCCTGACAGACCCATCCGGAAGCTTAAAAATAGCATTTAGAAATAACATATTTGGTGCTGATATTCTTATTTTAAATTGTGGATTATGATCAGGGATATATCTAGAAGTGAGACTTTTTCAAGATCACTTCCTCACAGTCCCTTTCAGATAGATCTAAAATCACTTTGAAATCTTCTTTAAAGTAAACAATAGATTTCAGTAACTTCTTTGAGAGGCGGCATTATAGCTTACTTCTCAGTGCCACAGGTTCTAATCTTCTCTTCCTGTGCTGCTATAACATCTTCCCTCCTTGTTTCAATCCTTTTCAACCTCTCTGCCTCTCCTCTTCCCTCCCTCTCTGCTTCCTCTCTCTCTCTCGACACCCACCAGTGATTGCACAATCTTCCCATCACCACCATAATCATAACAGTTCAGTTTCTGTGCAGCCAGTGCCAGCACACACACACACACACACATACACACACACACGGCGCACATGTGTCCTGGAGGAGAAATACAGTCAGAGCTTTTATGCTGCTTTTTCCCAAGTGGCTGTTTTTTCGAGCGCTTCCACAATGGAGAGCCTAATGTGGATTTGTTTAGAGGGCTGGTTAATTGGAGTGGGATGCTCTAATTGCACCTCTTTCATGGTGTGTGTCTGTGTGTGTATGTGTGTTTGTGCATGTGTGTTGGTCACCTGGCCTTTGTTTGTGCTGCGTGCAGGAAAACATTTGCTCAGCTATAACTACACTACACAAACACTATAAGCTACATAACGCTCACATGAGGGGTGTGAAGTGTCTAAGTACAGGAAGAAACAAATAGAGAGGGGGAGAACATGAATAGCTTGTCTTAGAATAGGTGTAAGCCACTGTACCATATGTGCAGACTCCCCCTCTCCCTTATCGCATGTACAAACACACACCTTATGTTTCCTCCATGTGCATCTGTACAGTGCTCTCTGTTCCTTTTTATGTTTTGTTCTCCAGTTGGGGGTGCTATAAGACTTTAAATGGCCCCACTTTTGACATGTGCATGTATGTGTGTGAATGAGTGCTTGGCTATTTAAGCAACCTGCCTGGTTGGCATCTGTGTTGTCACACCACTGTGTCCTGGTATGCCTTCTCACTTTGAAATAAAGCTCAAAGGCTCTGTTTTATTTTTGTTTTTTAGCTTTTAGTTGTGATCTACTCTGCTCAGTAGTAGATACTTGTGGGTGAGTAGTTGGAGGAAAATCAGACCCAGTGAGTCAAGAAATGGAATTACAGGGTCAAGCGAAGAACATTTATGGTATAAATTGTATTTGTTTTCCTCAAGGCATTATACACTGCTCAAAAAAATAAAGGGAACACTTAAACAACACAGTGTATCTCTAAGTCAGTCACACTTCTGTGAAATCAAACCGTCCACTTAGGAAGCAACACTGATTGACAATCAATTTCACATGCTGTTGTGCAAATGGAATAGACAACAGGTGGAAATTATAGGCAAGACATCCCCAATAAAGGAGTGGTTCTGCAGGTGGTGACCACAGACCACTTCTCAGTTCTTATGCTTTTTGGCTGATGTTTTGGTCACTTTTGCATGCTGGCAGTGCTTACACTCTAGTGGTAGCGTGAGTCGGAGTCTACAACCCACACGAGTGGCTCAGGTAGTGCAGCTCATCCAGGATGGCACATCAATGCGAGCTGTGGCAAGAAGGTTTACTGTGTCTGTCAGCGTAGTGTCCAGAGCATGGAGGAGCTATCAGGAGACAGGCCAGTACATCAGGAGATGTAGATGAGACTGTAGTAGGGCAACAACCCACCAAGAGGACCACTACTTCCTTTGTGCAAGGAGGAACGGGAGGAGCACTGCCAGAGCCCTGCAAAATGACCTCCAGCAGGCCACGAATGTGCATCTGTCTGCTCAAACGGTCAGAAACAGACTCCATGAGGGCGGTATAGGGGCCCTACATCAACAGGTGGTGGTTGTGTTTACAGTTCAGCACCGTGCAGGACGTTCGGCATTTGCCAGAGAACACCAAGTTTGGCAAATTGGCCACTGGTGCCCTGTGCTCATCACAGATGAAAGCAGGTTCACACTGAGCACATGTGACGGATGTGAGAGAGTCTGGAGACGCCGTGGAGAAAGTTCTGCTGCCTGCAACATCCTCCAGCATGACCGGTTTGGCAGTGGGTCAGTAATGGTGCCACACAGCCCTCCATGTGCTCGCCAGAGGTAGCCTGACTGCCATTAGGTACCGATATGAGATCTTCAGACCCCTTGTTAGAATATATGCTGGTGCGGTTGGCCTTGGGTTCCTCCTAATGCAAGACAATGTTAGAGTTCATGTGGCTGGAGTGTGTCAGCAGTTCCTGCAAGACGAAGGCACTGATGCTACGGACTGGCCCGCCTGTTCCTCAGACCTGAATCCAATTGAGCACATCTGGGACATCATGTCTTGCTCCATCCACCAACGCCACGTTGCACAACAGACTGCCCAGGAGTTGGCGGATGCTTTAGTCCAGGTCTGGGAGTAGATCCCTCAGAAGACAATCCGCCACCTCATCAGGAGCATGCCTAGCATTGTAGGGAGGTCATACAGGCATGTGGAGGCCACACACACTACTGAGCCTCATTTTGACTTGTTTTAAGGACATTGCATCAAAGCTGGATCAGCCTGTAGTGTGTGACTCCAAATCCAGACCTCCATGGTTTAACAAATTGGATTTCCATTGATAATTTTTGTGTGATGTTGTGTCAGCACATTTGACTATGTAAAGAACAAAGTATTTAATAAGAATATTTCATTCATTCAGATCTAGGATGTGTTATTTTAGTGTTCCCTTTATTTTTTGAGCAGTGTAGTACTTGACTTACAGGTGAGGGAAAAATTTTCAGGAGGAATGAATCTGTTAAAGGCAGAAAAAAATTAAATTCTAGGAGCTATTTTAGGTTTTTACTTAAGATGAACAATCTTAGTTTAGTCCCATTTTAGTCACTTTTGCCTTTTATAGTTTTAAACTACTTTAAAACAGCAACTCAAAACATTTTAGTCAAATTATTCTCTTTTTCAGCAGGATTAACTGCAGAATTTAAATAGCTGATCACAGTTAATCTTCTCACTCACATGTTTTATATTCCTTTATTTAGCATTTTAAAGCAGTTTTTAAATCCATATTAAAAATCTAAAGCAGCCCTTACCAGTGTATTGATTTTGGAATTATATATGTAAGCAATGAAATTCACTTCATGATCTCGGTGTTTGAGTTTATTATAAAATTGTAGTTTTTATTTATCTATTATTTTCATAGAATGACACTTTTGAGCCTTAAAATGTGCAAGAGTGCATGAACAAAAAGTAAAGTCAGTGTCAGTGTAGTGTGCAATTAATTTTGATTGCTCAGTGACGTCCAGTGATTGCAGGTTAACGTGACAGCATTTGCACTTTTCAGGTTTCCAATTTGGTTGCTTTCTGTTTCATACAAGTCCTGCACATGTGAAATTAATGTTCCCTGCAGTGGTATGGCATGACTGGTCACAACATGCCAACATGAGGACGTCCCTTAGAGCCGAGCCCCAGGTCTGGGGCAATTTGCACACTTAAAAATAAACAGTGCTCTGCAGGCTTTGAGATGCAGTTGCCTCCATACATCAGTCTGGTTATCTGCGCCTGTGTGCTTATTTTGCACTTAATAACTCAAACTCTGAGTATTTAGATGTTATTCTAATTGTCTTTGATACAAAGTGCTCATTACGTTTGACTTTTTAACTGAGCCATTTGGTAGTTCTTCAGAATCAAATGGGTCACGGGGTGTCATTCTCTTTAATTAATGCAGCAGCAGGAGTAGCTGCTCATATACATACACCAAAAAGACAAAAAAAGCATTCGATTGGAAAAAATTACATATTAATTTTAGACCTTAATGAATTTGTTACATTGATGATGACAGCCCTAATTTCAGTCTGGTTTTAGTTGGTAAATTTCAGTCATTACTTTTTGCAAAACATTTTCACACTTTAGACTCATTCAACTGGCGGTCTAGAAATTAGTTTTAAGTAGGGATGGAACGAAATGAAAATTCTTGGCCAAAACTGAAAATGAAGAAACCAATGCCAAAAACTGCAACACTGCAAGAAATTATTATACCAATCATCAGTACCATTACTTAAAAATAAATTTTAGTACTTCAACGAATAATGCCTTCTTCACAGCGATGCCCTGGGAGCACCTTAGAAAGACAGATATATTTTTCTGTCTCTCTTTGGTACTTGTGACATTATTTTTCCAACTTTCTGTCTGCTACACAAAGTGTCTGTGTGCGCGCTAATGTGCGTCTGTGAATGCACCGGGGTGGAACTTTGTGCGATACAGATAGCAGAGGAGAGTTGTGAATGCATGACCGTGCTGTCTGTTAAATAAAAGAACAAGGTATAGACCTGATCTTGAATAGAGGAATGCCCCCCATCTGGCTCAGAGTGACGAGTCCTTTTTTTCTGCACTCTGCTTTCCCTCTTCTGCGCTGTGCGTTCCTCCATCTCCAGGTAGGTTCTCTGCATCCATCATGGCCTGGGTCATTTCTCATGCGCACATTACATATTTTGCAAATCATTATTCAAAGGTTTTTCCAGATATATTGAAATATTTCCCTTATCCAGACAAGAGCATGCCAGCTGTGGTTTTTGCTTGCGTCATCATAACAGACTGTTTCGGCCATGTTTGGGTGGTAAAACTCTTTTGGCCAAAAACCTAAAATGCACTTTTAGGCCATTTTTGGTGGCAGAAATTTTGGTGCATCCTTAGTTTAAAGGGTTTTACCAAGTGTTCAATCTGTAAAGCTACAGCATACTTTGTAACTCAAATGTTCCATATTCCTCATCAAGCATCAAGGCTTTTTCTGTCTTTGCCAGTTCAGCAATGTTAAGATCTATATTGCATATTCAGACCCTTACCCTAAACTATCATCATATTTGATAATTTAGAGATAAAACTAAACTTGCTCTCAATGATATCTCAAAACTAGGATAAACTGAGGCTTTGGCACACAACTATTAAAGTTAACAACTACAAATGTCAAATTTAAAACTGATGTTACCCCAGTAGTTGGTTGAGGCTTTGTCACTGACATGAATGGGGGGATAAATCAGTGTCTGTGAAAAAGATGCTTCAAGGCAGTGAGAGTTCATACCCATAGGTTAAAAAGAGATCTTGCCAGGTGTCACTGTGTTCACCAAATACATAGTTGTCCATTAAACGGATTTATATTCTTTAATTTGATGTGTTAATGTGTATGTTAATGTTGGCCCATCCACGGACAAAAGCAGGTGTACAACTTTAAAATGATCACAATTCAATGGTGGAATAAGAGTTACAAAAAATTACATAAATTAATAATACAAAGTTTAATTTACAAAACTTGATAGTCCTTTTTCATTGTTTTTAACCCTAATTTTTCCCTTATTTACTTTCTGTTCTCTCCTTCTTACCTGTATTCATTTGTTTTCCCATCCACTTTTCCTCTTGACTGTGCCTGTCCAGTTCTTTTTAAGTCTCTGTCCAATTATGACCATTGTGTGAGTGTGTGAGTGTGTGTGTGTGTGTGTGTGTGTGTGTGTGTGTTTGTAAATGTGTAGGTACCTCTGTGTGAGTGCACACACATGGCGTGCCCTAAGTAGGCCATAGGCCTAAAGCTAATCAATGATCGTCATTTAGGCCCATTCTCATCATGCAAACACACACACACACACACACGCCGCATGCACAATGCACACACACACACCGCACACACACACACATACTGCACGCACACACACAAACACACACACACACACACACACACAAATACAGCACAGTGTTTCACTGATCAATTGAAAATAAGCGTCATTCACTTTTGCCTGTCAGCTAAAGGACACAGACAGAGCCAGGATGCTTGGTCTCTATTTCTCTAACCACTTGTCCGTCTTTCTTTGTGTATCTCTCTGTTCAGTTTCCATTGTCTGACATTATGAAGGAAGGGACTGATCTCTTTTGTCCACCTAAGTGTATGTGTTTGCCTGCCTTTTTTCTTGTGTGTACTCCTGTGTGGATGTGTATGTGTGAGGAGGTGCATATGTTTGGAGGCTCGGTCTAAATGGAGATGTATTAGTAACCATTCTAAGCATGGTCACTACAGTTCTCCAGCAAGGCAATCAGATCACTTAAGAGGCTGCTTGCTCTATGGTCTATGGCCTAAAGCTTCCTGTCTCTCCCTGTATGCGTCTTTCTTTCTTTCTTTCTTTCTTTCTATCTTTTAATGCCCCTCTTCAGCACACAAACTAAAACCCCCAGCAGCCATGGCCATCACCCCTTATCTCCTCTCTCCTCACCCTGCCTCTTCTTCTTTCTACCAGTCCTGCCTCCTGTCCTCTACCTCCATGGGGGAAAAAGGGACAAGGTCATGAAGATAAACATAGAAAAGTGAAAGTGGAAGAGAGAGAGAGACAGAGTGAGCTGAAATGAACCATCTCATTTGGACATTAGCCTCAGGGCAGATGTGGTGAGAGACTAGCTAGCCTCATGGATGATGCCCAATTGTGTAGAAGGCATTTTTTAGATTCAGTTAGCCGGCTGCTTTGACAAGCTATTACTGGAAAGAATGAAGAGCAGAGTAATGCAAGACTCTACAGTGTGTGTGTGTGTGTGTGTGTGTGTGTGTGTGTGTGTGTGTGTGTGTGTGTGTGTGTGTGTGCGTGTGTGTAAGACAGGTGGGCATCTGCCCCACAAGCAGATATACACCAGAGTATGTGTGTAAGAGTGTATGTGTGTTTATTTCTTGACAGCGTGCTTTGAAGAGCGTTTCCATTCATGCATGCAGGCACAGTGACGGACAACATTACCTCAGAGAGCCAGCTCTTAGTGCTGAATATCAGTCTTGTCCACTTGAGTAGGCTTTTAGTGAAAGGTCCCTTGACCTCGGTGACAGTGAGGAGGCTGAAAGTGAAACTCATAATTGTTCCCATGGGACCCAGCAGAGATGCATTCATCCAGAGTCACAAATTAATGTCTACACTTAAACTTCATTAGTAGATGTGCCATTTAGTCCTAGGTGTTTTGTTCGTTAACAGAGCTGTCAGTTGTCAAATCTTCTGTTTTCATCTTAAACTAATGAAATTCATTAAACAAACTAAATAAAAGTAAAATTCTTCAAAAAGTAAGTGTTAATTTATAAACCAACATGAAATGAACTAACTGTGGTGATGTAGGATGTTTGTTTGAAAAAAAAAGTGGCTTCATTTTCAAGGAGTGGTTGTGTCATCCATCTGCTTACACAACTTGATGTTGTTTTCCATCGTGTATGGTTCAGGATCATCTAAGAAATAAGACTGACCACTTTGTCCACCAAAACTAAACTTCACAACAGTTGCTGTAACATTTCTGAAACTGTTTTTCATCAGTTCAGAAGTTTTTTGCACTTCTGCATAAGATATTTTCCATAATATTTAAGAATGGTTGCACATAAATTAACTATTTATGTTATCTTTAGTCTGTAAGATTGGCATTGCAGCACAGAAAGGGTAACCAGTCAGTTTTATTTAATATCTCCAAAGCTGTCCGACTCTCATGTCTCTTTTATGATAATTACCTTAACCATATTGTATAGGTGTACTTTCAACATTAGTGTAAAGCAGACTCCATTATGTTTGAGCTCTAACCATAGCAGAATTTTTAACCTCTGTTCCTTTCCCTCTCCTGTTTATGGTCAGGTGCTATTTCTATGATATCTACCATAACACACGCTGCCTCACAGACTCCTGACCACTCAAAGGATCAAAACAACTATTATGTTGTTATGAATGTTCCATTTATGTGTGTCTTAGTGCTGATTTGACCCAGGCTCCTTAACAGCCTGTGTATCAGCACCCTGCACGGCTTTTAGAGAGAAATTCAGAGTCATCTGATCCACTGTTCTAAGTGTGTTCCCTCAGGGATTGTGTAAATTGCTCTATAGTTGTTTACAGGAGTACAAAGTACTTTTTGAAAACTAGGCGATGCAACATCAATAATTGGTTTCTTATGGGCTCTAAACCTTGAGTGATATCAAAATCTAAAGTTTATATTGTAAATTTGTACTGTTGACTTCCATATTTTAATTTATACTAATGTTTTATAAAACTTTTATAACCGTGTAACAGTTTATTGGTAAATTTTAGGTGTGCAAGTATTATGATGTCATATAAATTCCTGTCAAAGTCATGATCCAAAAGTGAAACATGGATGGGCTCAGAGAAAAAAGGTTAGAGGTGAGAGTTGAGTGCAGAGATGAAGAGTTTGTCTAATAGCGATATATCATTACACTGTTATATGTTCAATCCATTGTGCTGCCATTGAACAGCAGCAGCATGGAATTGGCAGTAGGCCATACACACACACACACACACACACACACACACACACACACACACACACACACACACACACACACACACACACACACACACACGCTGTGCCTCCAGTTGGGCAGTAATAGAGGGTGTGAGTGTATTAGTCGCTACAGTCCAAGTGTTAAGTGCTGGCCTGGTGTGTGTGAGATCGATGACAACCGGGCGGCCCCTCACATGCACACACATAAACACACACTCAGAGCTGTGACACATAGCCTGGGGTCAGGGGTCAGATACAGACAACTCTGTCTCTCATCCACACACAGACATCACCCTCTTTGCGTCTCTGTGTATGGAAGTATCGGAAACACTTTCTGTCTATTAGACACAAACACAGACACAGACACACACATGCAGCCATACATATACCCACCATGTCCTGCGAGCGTGGGGAGGGGCCTGCTGTCAAGCTCCGGTGGTCCATCGATACTCCAACAGTGCACTAATGCCCGCTGCCTGCTGATGGACGTCGGCCTGCCTCCAGGGACCATTATACTCACTGGGAGACAGACAGACACACACATACACTTCACTAACTAGGAGCACATAGACAAATGTAATGTACGAACACACAGAGATTCTAACACTAAAACACACAACACAACACCAAAAATGTTGCATCTTTAACTTTCACAGTAAAATGATTGTTAATAGCTCTGTAGCAAATCAAAATGTTTGTAAAATAAATAAATCAAGATGAATATAGATGCAAAATGTATCAAATAAGTGTAGTATATTTATAGTTGGTTCCTCAACATTGTCTCATAATTTACCATGAAGCATATTTAGAAAAGCCCTGGGATTCAGGCAATTAAAATGCTTATTGCTTTGAATTAAAGTGTATCACTGGAAAAAAATCACCCCTACCTTTTATATAACAGAGAACAAAAGTAGTATTAAAAAATGAGATAAACCCTTGTTGTGCAGTATATTCCCCTGACATATTGTGTAGAAGATATACAAGATTTGACAAAACGTATTAACTAAGAATATATAGTGTCTAAACAGCAAGTTAAACAAGCATGTTAATCTGTGCAGATCGGTAACAGACAGGTCAAGCTATTTGCCACAGTGCATTGGTGCTGCTTTATTTTTCCCACGTGACAGTTCTTTCCTGTCCTGAGCCAGGCAGTGGGATCATAAGGTCATCATTGTTCACATGGCTAAAATCAGCAGTGCTGAGAGATCAAGTGCTATGTTCTGATTCTTTGTCTGGTTTTCCATTGAACTGCAATCCAGACACCATTAGTGTGATTATTTCTTCTTACTGTGCCTCTTTGGTCCTTTTTTGGATCTCTATTCCCCAACACTAGACCTCTTGTTTTCTTTTGCTGTTGGACACACTCTCAAAGATTTGTATTACTCACTGAGTGTCAGGCCCCAGCACCTTTTTGGGGGAATTTGCTGAACAACAGAAGTGCTAGAATGTGTGAAAGAGAGGAAGATGAGCAAACAGCACCCTTAAGACCCTGCAGTGCATGAATTGAAGTGGACTCATTGTCCAAATTTTCCGGCTTTGCGAAATAATTTCCTTACCTTACCTTTTTGATATCAAATCCAAGAGCTGTCTTTTAATAATGAAAAACACAAAAGGCTGAACAGAACTAGCAAAAACTGTTTTAGGCAATATATGTGCCTGGATTTGCACTCTTTAAATGGATTTCCAAGTGTTTTGTATTGTGTATAAAACAAATTTCACATTCTGCTGACAAAAATCTAAGAACCTTGGAAAGCCTCCAAGACTACATCACACCAGTGACAATGATACACACTGTCTCCATCTAGTGAAATATTAGAATAGGTGCTAAGTGTAGAAATATCACAGGACTTTACAACTTCTTTTGGTGAGTGAAGAGAAACATGCTCATCTACCCAAATGTCAAGTCAACCCAAAGAGGTCATTTTCTTATCTAGTGCAACCAGTATGCGTGACATTTTTCTCACATATACTGGGAAAAGGAGATTGTGACATGGAGACTATGCATGGATAGCCCTGGTATGTTATTTTGTGTTTTGTCCTGCTTTGCAGTATTACAGCGTGAAAACGAAATAATGCAACATAACATTTTTTTTTCATCTGAATCAAAACACAGCTAATAAGTCATACTTTTGATTTTTAGGTCTGGACCAAAGAAGTGGCTCGACCAATGTTCCAACAGCTTTTCTGCTAGCATGGTTGCAAATAATGCTGTTATATCATTTTCAACTCTTTCATGTCAAGATTTCTTAACAGCAGAACAACATCATGTTTACTTTACCCAACCATTTCTAACTGAAGGTAAGCATAATAAGTGTAGTAACGGCATGACCAATCATCAGTAGGGTTGGGTATTGGTTGAGTTTTATCTGATACCGCTTCCTAATTGGTACTTTTTACATGGTTCTGGTACTTAAACGGTTCTTGAACCAGTACTTGCAAAAATGGAAACCCCAACCCCCACACTTCGTCAAAAAACAATACCCTTTTATTTCCAGGGCCAAATTGAACACAATATTAACTTACAGTAAATCTTTAAACAATATAAATACAAGTAACATGTTGACAGTTTTTCCTTAAGTTTGAAGTGCTACCTCCTTTGCTTATGATTTAATTGCACTTGTTACATGTTGCCAAATTAACATTCTTGGCTGTGAAATGCAGCCAAACTTTTGATTGTTTTGCCGTTGGCATCCTAATCGATCATGATCATGATCATCTATCTATAGTGATCATCTTGGTAGCATATGTTAGCAGCAAACAGACATTTCTTCATTGACATTAATATATTGAAACAGGAAAAATGGGCAGGAATAAGGATGTGAAAATCTTGGACAAGGGACACATTGCACGCCCCAGACAACTGGGTCAGAGCATCTCCAAATACACGGATGTTCGTGTCAAATGCTCACTGATGTGTGTTGGAAGTAAAGGCAGGTCTGTGGAGTTCAGTCCAACTGAAGAGCTGCTGGAGCTCAAAGAGCTGTCAGTGCTGGTTCTGGTAGAGCACTCAATGCATTTGGGGCAGCACAGCTGCACACTGGTCAGGGTGCTGATGACCCCTGGCCACTACTGAATGCACCAACAATGGATTTGTGACCATCAGAACTGAACTGTGGCACTATGGATAAATTTGGCCTGGAGGAGCATGGGCAACAAGCTCAAGGGACTGGTTTGACCTGTAGATTTCCCAAGTAGACAACCAATTCCGATCCATGGAGGGCCTGCCTCCCAACCTCCAGGATTTAGGTGAGCTGCTGTTGATGTCTTGGTAACAGATACCGCAGCACACCTTCATATGTCTGCTACTTTTAAAAGCATGACCATGACGTCTGCAGAGATGGCAGATTCCAATCCTGGTGTTGTTTCACATTACATTTTCATTGGATAGTATTAGTCATAACTTGTAGAGTTCATTTAATTCAATAAATGTTATGTTTTCCATAGAGTATGAATTAAATCAACATTAAAGACCAATGAATCTGTTTTTTTAAAAGAACATGTGTTCTCCTCTTGGAATTTATCATCAAAAACACAAAATGAACATTGAAGGAAACTAATTGTCTTCATAAAAGTGTAGTGTGTGTATGTGTGTGTGTTCCTCTGTGTGTAAAGGGTTCTATAGTACCAGCTCCACTGTATTTGGACAAATGCCTGAATGACACTTTCAGTGAAAGAGCTTTAAGGAAATGTAACAGCATTTTCTTCCTACATGTTAAATGGTTTTGATTGAAACGGCACTGATCTCCGTGCCCGGCTTCATGCAGTCATTTCTGAGTGATTCTTTTTACTTTTATTTCTGACTTATATTAACATTTTCCAAGCTGAGAGGGCTGCTTTTTAAGATTTGATTGGAAACAGAGGGTTATGGCATGATATTTAGTAAATTTCACACAATAGCTTTGTGATCTCATTCAGCCCTTTGTATCCATGGTTGTCAAATACAGTAAAAACAAGGACTCATGTCTGGTTTTGTTCCAAAATTGATATAATTTCTTCATGAACTCCTTATTAGAGGAGCTAATTACAGCCCAGCACTGTAAGAGCCTTTGTTTTCTTGGCTTAAAACAGTTAAAAGGCATCTCCAAAGTTCAGAGTCCCAAGGAGAGTTCAACAAGTGTATAAAAATAGTAGTTAGTTTATAATTGTTTTTTAAATGGGGAAGTTAAAGTGCTGTGAGAGGTAACATGCTTAAAATCAAAACCTGTTGTTTTGTTTCTGCCTCACTCAAATTGGTTGTATTGATTCATAGAAATGAGTGAAATGTCTCCTTAAGCTGAGGACAACAAGCAAAGGCAGAGTTGTGAAAGAGACAGTGACAGTGCATAGAGGAGGGAGCAACACAGAGGGACAGTGTATAAAAAACAAAGGGAAACATGATGAGCGAGAGAACTGTGAAAGGACACCTTGAGAGACAGAGACAAGAGGGAGATGGGGCCTGACAGGAGAAGCGGGCTGTCTACAGATTCGCCTGCATCAAATCCAGGCGCCTGTGGGCATCATCACAGCACAAGCATACACACACCACTAATACTCACACACTGGTACACACACACACACAGATGCACAGTGATAACCCATCAGCACTGGCCAAGTGTTGTTTAATCCAACCTGACTTGCACTCGACAGAAAAAGCAAATTCACTTCCACTCACAGTCTGGAAAACGGAGCGCTCTTCACATAAATGGCAGCGCTCCGAATTACCTCGTTTGTGTGTGTTTGTGTGCGTGTGCCTGCTGGCACAACACACACACACGTGCTCACACTCCAGAGCTCATGTTTTTATTTTTGTGATGATTTTTTTTTTCGATGTTTGTGCGTGTGTGTTTACATGTATTGGTGGTGACAACCTCTTCAGCAGAAGCCCCTTCATTGTGTGACAGGCAGATAGCTAGGCTGCTCTGCTCCCTATTGTTTGGGGGTTGTCATCAAACCCTGCTTGTACAGCCAGTTATACTGCCTGTGTGTTTTGCTCAGTGTGTTTGTGTGGGGGAGAGAGGGAGAGAGAGTTTGCACTTTGTAACAATTCTCCACCTCGTGTGCTAATGCATATACCTGGGCATTTTTCATTGTCATCTAGTGGGCTTGTTTTTGCTAAAAACAATTATCCACTGTGTATAGGAGCATATGTGCATAGGTGAGTGTGTGTTTGGTTTGTTTTTTTCTGTGCAGCAATGAGAGAGAGAAGAGAAGATGAGGGCTGACAAGCCATTGTTTGACAGACTGATAGTTTGGCTGGAGCGCTCTACTGTACTCCCCTCTCCTCTTCATTGTTGTGCGACTTGTCATTAAGCCCTTGTTGCCCAGTCAAAATGGGCCGAAGTGCTTGTTAGCAACATCACTGTCATCTGTTGAGAGGAGTAGGTGAGCCTGGCACAAACACACAGACACACACATAACCACAGGCATACAGAGACATACAAGAGAGTAAATGCACAGAGTGGGTACCACAGATGTGAAAAAAATATTTTTGCTTAGTATCTATGGTGCTCAATTTATTATTAACATTCTCATGTTACCCTTTTAAAAGAGACACGAGCTGTGCTGCAGACAAGGAGTCCTGTAGGGTTGATAGAGCACAGGGGGAAATTTGCAATAGGTTTGGAGAGTAATCACACATGGGGAAAATTAAAGAGTAAGTTGTCGCTATAAGTCAAATTTGTTTTAACAGACAAGTCTTAATGGATGTTAATGTTTCTGGAATCTTCTAAAGAGTGTCTGAAATAAATGGTTGGTGTTAAACAGGTTCAGATCGTTTGAAAATGAAATAAAAGATAAATTATATTGACCAATGTGTGAATAGTGTGGCTTGAAGTAGTTGAAACTTCTTTTGAGGAAGTTTTGTTTGGGTGTTTTGCTGCAGCCTGCTCCCAGGCAATTTTTTTTTATACATCTGTAACTTTTCTTGTTTTCAACAGGAAATCTTACCTTGCTTTCTTTTAAAGGTTAAACGTATCAATCATCTATTTTCATAAAAAAAAAAATGATGAAGACAGTTATAGCAGAGTTTTGGAGCAAACTTTGTCAGACAACTTCTCCATGGCCAGTAAATTCATGCATCAACATCAACATTATGGAAATGATTTAGCGTGTTACAGGTGATCTTGTTTGCTGTCACAAAGCCATTTGTATCATTTTAATCTGATTCTTAACCAAATGGAAAAACTTCATTGGAACTTTAAAGTAAAACCCTTAAAGTTTTGTGTATATCATCTAAAGTTTCCATTGCTTGAAAAGTTCTACTGCAGATTTGACTGTGCTGCAAGCAACAGGTTAGAACACAGGGACTGATGCAAAAGCCTTCAGTCTTTGCACTCAATCATGGCAGCCAGGCCTTCTGGTTTTGGGTGGGGTTGGGTGGAAGGTTGAATAAATATTTTTTTTGCATAAATGTGACCACAGAACCATACAATTTTGAAAGGCAGAGATTTAATTTTTGTCAAGAAACTTTCTCTGCCTATATGTGGTCAAAGAAGTGAGTTTAAGGCCTAAAACACCTGTTGGCTAGTAAAACATAGAGTTAACTGATCCTCAGCAATTTGTTTCACTGTCAGAGGCAGCATATTTGGGAGTTGGGACATTTCTAAAGGCCCCTGACTGAAAACTGAAATGTCTAAAATGTAGTAATATGCACAGATATTTAATTTGACTTGCCTTTACATGATAATGATCTGCTGCTCAGCTGCAGCAGACACATACAGACACAGGGATGGATTTACTGACAGACAGATACACACACAGACAGAACAGGAATGGACAATATCCCTCTCTAGTTCATTTCCTGTGTCAGGAGGGGACGAGGACAAACAGGTGACATCACCTCCTGCTGAGGACAATCACACAGGAACTGGTGGAGAGCCTCCAGAAGTTTAGTCATCGCCATAACAAATGTGACCACAGCCAAGAACACACAGCCACGCTATTGTTTGCTCTGCACTGTCAATAAGCTCTGTTTATTGACATAATTTCAAACATTGTACATTTCTGTCTGTGCGCCTTCTTTCACCATCTAACCTCCTTCATCTATCTCATATTTAGTCAGTTTCAATGTTGTGTCTTTCGCTCTGTTAGAAATAAAGTGAACACAATCTAATGTCTCTCCTCTTGCTCATCTTCCTGGTCAATCTAAATGTTGTAAAATGTTGGTGGTGTGACTGTTCTTACAGCTCAGTCTTCATCAACAAATTTAAATCAATCGGAAGCATCTCAGAACACCATCACTGTGTTTTCATTAATGTGATAAGAATTGCTGTGAATATGTTCTCAGTTATTCTACCTTACAGACCTAAATGAAGTAATTGTCATGCCACGGTGAATTGAAATAGATTCTGAATTCTCAATAGAGTCTGAATTGTGTGAACTGAAATTGAGTTCTGATTTTTGTATTCAAGAAATATAGAGAGTTGAATTTTCAAGTAGGTTAAATACAATTTCAAAGCAAATAAGTTAGGTTTCAGGGCATTAAATTCAATTTCAGATCATTCTTTTCAAATTCAATGTGATAATTCAAATTGAGCTTCCAGTGGTTCAAGCCTCAGCCCATACTAAACTTTTACTTTTGCTTGAATGAACAATAAAGTGCTGAGTTGTTTCAATGGGATTTTTTTATTGGATGTAAAATAAAAAGAGTGAGTTTAAGTGATAGTGGACTGTTTTGGACTAGGAGAAGTTTTTGCAGGGACAGTGCGGCTCCCTCCACCTGCAGTACCTCTTGTGGCCTGAAGGTGGGAGCAGTGGCTGCAGTTTGACAGCTATGACGAGGGAGAGGAAGACCTACAGCACGCAGAATAGCTCCCCAACAACTGTCCACTTTTCTTTTTTGAGAGAAAAAAACAAAACAAAAAGAAGGAATAATAAAGCCAAACAGTCACTTTGAAATTTATTTTGTAACTATTTGCTTAAATGTATTTACTTTTTTATATCTTTTACTTGTCCGTAGCGATGTGGAGGTTAATGAAGTGTGGTTTATTTTGTTTTGTTTTAAGTCTAACCTGTTTAGTGCTGAAAAGTTAATTGGAGTTATTTTGTTTTAATCAGTTTTATTCATTTTTCTGGTGTGGCTCAGGAAAAAGAGGGTACTGTGAACAGTTGATTACACATTGTCACTCTCTACCTATTTGCCTTGATGTGTGCTCTTATGTGTGCTCTTAATTGATTGACTCGTTGTTATGGATCGCAGTGTGGTCGGCACCAGTCGATACTGCCAGGTCTTCCTGGGTGAGAGGGGGAAGGAGGAAAAGGGGGAGGAAGAAAAAGAGAGGGGAAGATATTGATCAGGTGCCGTGTGCATTGAATTCCACGTTTACCTGACCTTCCAAACTGCTGGCATCATCACCGTGTTACATCGCTGATGTTCATCCCTCTTTGCTTTCTTCCTCCACTGTCCTTTTGTCTCAGCCCTGTGTGGATTGGCGTGTGTGTGCGTGTGTGTGTGTGAAAGCATGTGTGGGGTGTGTGTGCATGCTTGAGCTGCAGATAAAGCCTAAATTGAGCTGTTTTGATTGTTCACTGAGAGTGCCCGCAGCAAAAGGCCTCTCGGCAGAGAAACACAAACGGATGCACACTCCCCCAGATTCAACCCAGTTTCCAGTCACTTTGCACTCCCTTGTATTTTTATTAAGTGTTGTTGGCAACAGCAGTGGAAATTCTTTTAATTACGAGTCAGAATAACTTTCTGTCTTTGGAAATAAGCAGGCAACTTGTTAACACTGGACTCTTGCATGTCTTTAATAATGTCTCTCTTCTTCTAATGCAGGTTTACACATCATGCTTTTTGGGGTTTACGTGAGCTCTAGGCCTGACTATAGGGAAGCTGTTTTGTGAAAGGTAGTTCAAAAATGAATAATCTACCCCAGGGCTGTCCTCCATAAAAAGAATATATTTTTTTAAGTTGGCAAGAATTTTTTTTATGCCTCACTGAGCAGAACAACAGAAATATCATTCAAATATTGTTTTATTGTCCCATGAACATATTGAGCCATTTTGTAGAATCTCTTTTAACATAGTTTCTGTGACATTAGTTCTAATTTCTCCTTTAATGATAGTTTATACAAGGTAACTTTAAAGACAGGCTAATTTATTGAGCAGTGAAGAAGCGGTAGCCCAAGGCATAAGCCTGTGTAGCTTCTTTTAGGTGTTCGAATTTTAGCCAAACAAATTAATCATCAGGCCGATTATAGCGTATCACCATTAATTGGGATCGGTCAATATGTAACCGATGTATAATTTTTCTTCTGCTTGGAGATTCTGTCACTTTGCTCCTGTGTGCCTGTGCTGCACTCTGCCCAAGTGTCAGGCTCCTCCCCCTCATACACAAACACACAGACCAGCGGAGTGCAGCACCACCTCTTCCCCACTCACTCTGCTGGCGCAGAGGAGAGGATGAAGATGAGAGAAACGCTAGAGAAACAGCATATTTCTTACTCCATGGTAAGCTGTGACTTTATAAAACAATATAACACTACACCATGACAGAAACATCCTTGCGGAAGGTTGCTGTTAAAGCATGTCAAGGAGAGCTTTCTAGTTTTTCCGTAAAAGTTTTAGAGAGTGTAGCAGCTCGTTCCAAACAACTCAAAGCATTGCTATAACCTCTTCAAGACACTTGATGGCCAACTTAAGTCAATAACACATAAAAAACCCAATACAACTATTATACAGTGTTTTAAACCTGTGTAAATTATTTTGTGAGAGATGTATGTAACTGTTAACTCCTATGTCCACCTTTAATATAAGACTGCTATACAGCGTCCCACCTCACTTCATATTGCCATGCAGGATTATCCAGGACTCATAAATACACGAGTTAATGTCTTCATGAAAAATTGTGTTTTTAAAGTTTAGTTTATTCAGTGGTACAGATTAGAGTTCCTTATTCTAATTTAGCAGTGTTCTACTTCTTTTTCTTGAATCATATTGAATATTTTACGAATTGGTATTCATGTACAGTATATGGCCTGTGTGTATCAGTCTTCTAATTTCATATATATGTTGATATATTGGTGATTGGCCAACATATTGGATATCAGCTTCTATATCGGATATCAGATTTCTTTAGCTCCCAATATTGGTATTGGCATCAGCCCCAAAAATCCCAAATCAATTGAGCTCTATTTCAGTTATATCACCCACAACTTATCTTGTCAAGTCTGATTGTTTATATTTGTTTAATTTAACCCTACAACACTTTATTTTATTTAATGTACTTTGTCATACTGAACTGTTTCGTATCATGATGCATCGAATTGTTTTGTTATGCAGTTTATCATGTGATTGTGATCCTATGGTATCACATCTTAACATTTATTGATAATCATAATAATTTATTACATCATATTGTATACCATTGCCATATCATGTTGTTCTGTGTCATATTTTTGTATTGCATTGTATTGTATCATACACCATTGGGTTGTATCATACTGTATCGTATAGTAGCGTGTCATATTGTACCATATTGTACTGTATCTTATCGTATGTTTTTTTTTTTTTTGTATTGTATTGTATTGTATCATTGAATCCCTTTCACTTTAACTCTAATAAAATTACAGGGTCCTAAAAATCCACTGAGCCACACAGTGCTCCCTATTTTCCTTCCTTTTTAAAATAATATAACCTACCTACACTCAGCTGAGGTGTCCCCTGGGAATCTCTGCTCATATTCCAGATTTAGAAGAGATGCATTGGCACGCCTGGCTTCATGGGGATTTAAGAGGGGAAATACATATTTGTTGATTTGAAAAGGGAGTGAACCTGAACCACAGTCCACTGATACCATACAATTATGCAAATGCACATTTAAAAACAAACTGCACGCAAATGATTTGGCTGAAACACTTTGGGGGAATCAGAGGTGTGTATGTGTACAAATGGATGTTGGCATGTGAAAAACAAACCCACTGGACATTGTACTGTGACAGCTCACAGACACACACACAGTCACACACACACTCCAGGGATGATGTCTGGCTAGGTGGATAAAGTAGTGCTATTGTAATTCGATAGATGGCTTTCCCTAAGATAATCTGCCTTAAACAGATGATCATTTTGGGAGTAGATTTGATTGATGTGGGACAGGCAGAGGAAGAACAAGAGGGAGAGAGAGTGTCTGTATTTTTAGGTCCGTTTGTGTCTGTGTGAGAGAGAGAGGGAGAGAGAAAATTAAAAGGGTGGTGAAGAACATTGTTTTATGCCAGCTGGAGTCTGAATGATGTTGTTTGTTTCTCTGGGTCTCTTCATGTTGTCATTGTTCACTTGACCAATCACACTGTTGTGCTTCTCTTTGCTTTTTTTTAATACCTTTTTAAACATTTGTGACAATGTTCTATTAAAATCATGAATCATTTCATCGTCTTATAGATGCAGAATTACACCTGACCTTTTGTTTCACAACCTTTACGATAATATGTATTTGGACTATAGGCTTTTTTGGATCTATAGTTATTTTATCATGTAAACTTTGGCTTTCGAAAATAGTTTATTTTTTTTTAAGTATGGTGCACTCTCTGGGGTGAACAATTCTCAGGATGCTGCCAATTTTAGCGTCTTTCTTTATTACTTCTCACCCTTATCCAATGTCTATCCACCTAGACCCTTTATGAAATGCCTCTGTCTCCTCTGAGCAGACTTTTATGTGCTGAAAAAAAAACAGGATATATATTGTAAGAAAACAGAATCCGGTCTTCTTTTCTCTGCTCACTTCCATTTGTGATGTATTTCCCGTTATCTTGTCCTCTTTTCGTTCCCCTCACTCTCTCCGTCTGCCGTCCTGTCCCTCTAATCCTCCGCTCAAGCCCCTAGGTTGCCGTAGAAACATCAATAACATTCCTGCTTGACAACATCTTAGTGCATTAAAGTGGTCGTAGGGAGGCTCGGCCCAACAGAGGCACACACACTTAATGACACACACACACTAACTGAAAGCCATCACAAGGCTTTCCGCAAAAATAGCAACAACTCTGGCATGGTTAGAGTAACAGAAAGAGAGGGAATCTTTCGGAAAAGCTGACGAAAGACTCACAAATGCAGGGGTCATCCTCTCTGCTGCTTTGTCACTGAAGAAGATCTTCATGCCCTGCCAGGTGTGTCGATAACTGCTATGAACTCTGACCCCCATGTGCAAGTATGGGGAGAAGGTCCTCAGGCTGAAGCTAATGATTATTGTCAGTTCTGATTAATCATACTACACCACGGTCATAATTAATTCATTAAAATGTGAGGAAAGAAGAGCTCAGGGTTCTATTGTCTAAAGGCTACTGTTGTAAAATCAACAGCTCAAAACCAAAAGATAGCAAATACAAAGTATTAGGGCTTGGACGATATGCTTTTCTCCTGGTTCGATTCTTTTATGATTTTTTGCCATTTTTAGTTCCCGTACTTGACACCAGACCACGTGAAAAAGGTGAATGATGATGTCTGTGGACTATATCAGGAGCCGTATTTTCCCCAAAAATGAACATCACACTTGAGTCTGTTTTTAAGATGTATTCAGGGGATCTGACATCATGTTACTCGATTGTCAAAGAAAAACATCTTGCCCTCTGCTGGAGAAAAGTGATATTTTTTCAACCCAGCTTATAAACAAAGACTGAAAGGAAGAATGTAAAATCGATTTTAAAATTGTAAGACAAAATTTCGTGATACTCATGT
>CM061149.1:16890240-17215240 GCA_030710495.1 Labroides dimidiatus
GAACTGCTTTTCTAAGTGGCTATATTTGGTTGAGAAGCAGCAGGTCACGGGCTCAGCCAAGGTGTGCGTTTCAGCTCAGTACTCAAAAAAAGTACCTCACACACTATTTCTGTACATGTGCTACTTGGTATCTTGCTGCTAAGAGAACAACCAATGACTTTTTTGCAGGTTCTCATGCAACTAGAGCCCTAACAGTTAAACCTCTGTTTTAATTTTATTCAGGTGCCAAAACCAGCTTAAAACAGAAAAACCCACTTTTTTTCCAGCCTTACTAGCCTTGATATTTAAAAAAATCCTTCTTTTGTAGCTTCAAAAATAATTAAATTTCAATCTTTTATCTTCACTTTCTAGTGTACTGTCTTCCTACACTTCTCTAAAATCTATAATTTAAATAGTTTTTGCATTAAGTTACAATACAAATGGAGTTTCAAAAAGAGCAAAAATTCATAATGTACCATTTGTTTGGCAGAGAACATTCTCTGGTGGAAAGGTACATTTATGTTCATCAGGAACAAATTACTATATAGCTCACACACCTCTGAATTATATTACCAATTTCATGATAAAACAAAAGTAAGACCATCTGGCATGTTAAGGATGATTGTGCTTTCAAATGTTAAACCTACATGTAGTTGACTTATGCAAAATACGGTACTGTGCACACAGTGCCATGGGACACCAAATCACCTTCATGGCAGTGGACAACAGCTGTGTCTGTCCAACTATCCAAAACAGCATGCTCCTTCACCCCTGAGAGCAGGAAGGTGTAATCTTGTCAGGTCTCATACTACGTCCAAAACAGGTGGAACAGTTTGGGGCTGCACTGAGATACCCTGTGTGTCAGTGTTTATTGTGCCTGTGGCCTGCATGCATGTTTGAATTTATTAATATGGCTTTATGTGTATTTTCTTTATCAGTCCATGTGATGTGTATGAACAAGCAAGCATTCTAACTGTAATGACTTGAAACCACATTGTGACTGTCTAAATGCATAGCTAACATCCTGGGCCAGAAGCCGGCAAAAAACACTTTGAAAGGCTTAGCTAAATGGGGATGTGGGATTTCATTACAGGCAAACAAGAATAGCTGGAAGGAAAACTAATCAGGTCAACCAGAGAATTGTTTAGTTATCTCCGACATCCACTGTAAAATATGTGTTTGATACAAGGCAGTGCCATCATGTTGAAAAGTTAATTTTGCTGTCAATATCTTTGAAAGTCTGGACTGAATGTAATATAGGGCATGTTGACATATTTTGCATAGACCAAAGGCAATTTAGAGTGGGCATGATGCCATGGTCCTGACAGACCTTGGGCACAAATAGCAGAGCACCAAAAGAAGATGGCTGCTGGCTGGCATTTAACATTTAAAGTGTGTATGAGTGGTCCACTCAAGCAGCAATACGTGGCATACGTCCGCAGCAAGATCAAGCTGTCAGTGCCAAACGTGCTTGCTGTCAGTCACTATCACAAACAAAGACAAGGCATTAGTCTATCAGGGTCCATTTTTCTCATCTGTCCCTGCAGTTGCAAAAGCCAAACATTTAACCAATAGGAAAACTTGAATTGTCGGGCATGAGCTTGCCACAAGACCTTGAGGCTTCACTTGGGAGAAGACCCTTGGATGTATAACTGACTTGAATGTGTCCTAAAGGATTTCAGAACTGTCTTTTTCGGTCTTAATGTGAATGTTCATATTTCTTTTGCCCTGTAGGTACGTAAACGCAGCAAGGCATGCAGGGCTGGGCTACGGGAAGCTGATGAGCTGGTGTCTATAAATGAACAACCATGTGGGACACTTTCCCATGCCCAGGCCATGGACCTCATTGACAGCTCCCCTGGGTTATTACACATCAAAATCAAAAGGTACAAGTCACTTGAGTTTTCACAATATCATTTTTTGTAACCATTGGAGAGACCTATTATGATTAACATGACACTGAAAACCCAATTTTTAGAGTGTGAATGTGTTTGATACTTTTTGAAAAGAAATTTCCAAGATAGTTTGTAATCACCCCGACTAACAAATATTTATAGTCCTATGGGATGAAGGAAAGGAGTTAGCAAACCAGATCATTCTAACGTACCTATAGGTCTTTGTTTCACCTAATCTTAAAATATCAAATTATTTGCAGGGTGCCCGCTGGTTTTCAGTCCGTGGTGCTCGTGACTCGTGCCCCATCTCCTCGTATAGACAAAGAGTATCGCGCAGCTCTGCGTGCCATGTCACCCACCCTCCATCACCATGCAGCTGTCCGTGAGGTTCACCGTAGCCGGTCCTCTTTAACCAGTGGACTGACATCCCCTCCTGGTAGTGAGGCTTATTACGGTGAGACTGACAGTGATGCAGATGTGGCTGGCTATGAGAGGCAGCGCCGGCAGAAACGCCGTAGTCCCAGCAACTCCAACCCAATGAAACCATCTGGAAGAACCTCCCCTGAGGGTGGAGAGACATCAGAGATGAGTGGTTATGATAGTGCCCCTGATGCACACGTTTACCCTAGTTTGCTGGCTGGACGGGGGATGGATGGAGATGGAGGAGGGGGACTACCAGGAGTGACAAGAAGGGAGGTGATTTACCAGCCTCCTGCTCCAGGAATGTGGTCCTCCCAGACATCCACTGAGACGTCCTCCATCATATCCTCAGCAGATGACCAGGGGCCACGCGATGCAGGGCAGGAGGAGGATAGTGGCTTTCTGGAGTCAGCCAATGTGCCACTGGTTTCCCCCGAGAGGGCAAAGGAGGCGCTGATGCTAAGTTCCCGAAGCCAACTGGTTCCGATGGTTGGTCCTATAAATAAACCTATTGATGAGGAGCTTACTACTACCTACATGGAAAAGGCAAAACAAGCCAGTAAGTACATCTGGAAAAAAAGGGTGATGGGAACATATTCCCACATTTCTGAAAAAGTGACAATGGGTGGAAGGTGCACTTTTAAAATCAACAGACGAATTAACATATGTTATTACCTTAAATCTCATAGTAAATACAGATTTAAAAATAAATACTGATCTTGCCTTGTGTATCATTATTTTATTTCTTTTCGAAAATTGTTATTCCTAAAGTCTAAACTGAGTTTGGCTTGAAAGTAATACCTGTAAAGGAATACCTGTAGGTATAATTCTACACCTTTTGCCAGGAACAATGTACAGTCTGATTTTAAATGGCATAATTTAGTTTGCTTGAATGTCTCTACTAGCAAAGTCAGGAATCCAGGCTTTCTGTATTGACCATAAAAAGCCATGTATATGTTTTAATATATCAGTTTTACATAAGCCAGCGTCAACCCAAATAAAGTCTGTTAGATCAAGCAGGGTTGGTATCGTTTATCTTATGTATCTTTAGTCATGTTTTTAAAACCCCAGTGATCAAAGTGAAGAGCATCTACAGCTGCTTTAAGGTATCAGGTGACAAAGCAGGCATAACCCCCTGGCCCACCCCCCACTAACACTTTCTACCTCTTCCCTTTCAAAGTGTTACCTTATAGTCCTTAATATTTATCCTATACAGTTTTGAATCTGTTCAATATGTGCTGGACATTGAATGTATCTTTATCACAGTGTAAGAATAATCAACAAAGAGATGTTATAATTTGGTATGTTATGCCAAATGAAATATGAAACTGTCACCTAAAATCAAAATAGCCATGTTTTATCATTGTTGGTGTTCAAGATTTGAGGAGAGGTCAAAAAGTGAAACAATGGGGTAAAGCAACAGCATTGGCAGTGAGCACTGGCAGTGACCAAGCATTCTTTGACTTTAAGGGCACAGTCACACTGGCCATCCAAACCATGCCATACTCAAGAACAATTTGTCCCCCTGCAGCACCACTCCCCCACTGGCTTGTATGGCCCGCAGTCATACTACTCCAACATAAACCAGATTTAAGGCGCATGCAAGGCCAGCCTATGTCATCATGAAGTGACAGGAAGCTCATCAAAGTCAGCACAATGGAGAGCACAGAGTACATAACTAAAACTTTGGTCTGACACAGCCCTCTATCACCTCCACCACTCTTTAAAATGATTGTCGAGAGAAGTGGTCACAGGGATTATATGACATGGATTATACATCATGTCCTTGTTGCGTATGTGTGTTTGTGCTTATGCATTAAGTGTATCGCGGAGAAGCACACCGCTCTGAAGTGTGCCAAAGCCAAGGAAGTGTACTGTGCCTGAGTATGGTACACTTGAGGTTTGACTGGGCAAACAAATTGAATTTTAGGGTTGAAGTGTGCTTGGGCATGGTATGGATGGCCAGTGTGACTGTTCCCAAACTTTTCAGTCTGTCCATCATCCACATTAAGCCCAGGACTAGGACAGATCTTGACTGTTTTAAGTCAGCTGGGCCTTTTTCAAAAATTAAACATGTTTGCTCTTGCCAATTCTTTTTTTCCATCAATGTGTGAAGGTTTAACATTCTAATGTCCTTAGGGAGCATGGACTAGAGGAGTTAAGGCCTTTGTTCACATGACAGTCCATAATAGAGAAAATAATTGGGTCACAAATAATTATAGGTTTAATCTTACAATATGTTAAAAACGTGCAGTGGCTACCCCTGAGTCCTCTTTCCTGACTTACTACTTTTCAGAAGCTTGCAAACAGTTTTAGTTGAATTAGATGTCAATAAGTTAAAGTAGCTCTAACTTGAAGTGTCAGAGTAAATAAGACAAACAATATGCAAATGCATCTTTCACTCTATTTAAGAAGCTAAAGGCTGGTTTGGACTTTCCAAAAAAAGTGTTGCTCTGGCAAGCAGAGACTGACAAATGCTTTACATGCTTATTTCAACAACAATAATGTCTTGTTTTGAAGCCAAAATAGTTAATTCAGACTACCTAATCAGTTCTTTCGTGATATTATGCAACTGTGACTAATTGTTATGGCTTTGAATTCTGCAGAACTAAACCGAGGGGATACACCACAAGACAAGCAAGTAAAGGAAGCAAAAACCAAGTGTCGTACAATTGCATCCCTACTGACAGATGCTCCTAACCCTCACTCAAAGGGGGTACTGATGTTCAAAAAGAGGCGCCAGCGTTCCAAGAAGTACACCCTCACCAGTTTTGGCAGTGTTGATGAGGATAGGTGTCAGGACTCACAAGAGGAGGATGGAGTGTTCCCTGGCAGTGAATCAGAGTTTGATGATGATGGCTTCTCAGCAGTCCCTGACCCAACTTGGGATAGTGACTACATAGATATGCTGGAGAAAAGGGCCACTGCTGGCACTGAAGGGAGAGGAGATGGGGCAGAGGACGCTCCAAGTCCAGGGTTGAGTGACACTGCAGGCAAGGGTGCTCAGTTATTTGAGCAGCAGAGAAAAAGGGCTGCTGAGCACGCAAAGAAGATTGAGGCAGCACAACCTCAGGCTACTCCACAGTCTCAAGTCCAAAGGCAGGCTCAAATATATCCAGAGAGGCAAACCCAGATGCAACCAGTCCTCCAGGAACCACAGATGTTACAACCAGATCCTACAGCAATACAGCAAGAGCCAGCTCAGACTTTGGGCCCAGCTGCAGCCCATGGAATTTCTAATGGGGACCTTTCCTCTTCTGCAGTTTGTACGGCTACCATGGTGATGTCACCCCCACCTGTGGCACCCAAACCAGGTACTGGCGCGGTCACTGTTCTTACTCGACCTGCACCACCAGCTGAAACACCATTACCAGAACTACCTGCAAGTAATGTTCTTAACAGAACAGCACGTCCTTTCACTCCTGGCTTTATAAGCATTAGAGCAGCAACTGCTCCTGTAGCTTTCCGACCATCTGTAACAAAAACAAAAGAGCGTCCGGCCTCAGCAGCTGTTGTTCCTCCACCATTTTCCACTTCTTCTGAACTATCTAGTGCCCCATCATTAACATCACCTGGTCCTTTGACAGTGTCCCCCCAATCATCAACAGTACCTCAAGGTCCCTTGGCACCAACAACAGAAGCGTCTTTTCCCTTTCACCCTCTGGCATCTGTAGAGAAAATGCAGCCATCACCAATAACCACAGTTCAACAGGCTCCACTTCCAACTATTCCCCCCATGCCTATACCTTCAATGCCATTTGCTCCCCAACCTGCAACCGCACCTGTCCCTGTTCCTCTTGCACCATATACTCATGGTTCAACTGACTTAGCTGCCCCAGTACATTCACCTGAAGTTCTACCCCAACCTCAGTATTCTATGGCACCTGTAGCACCTGTAGCACCCATAGCACCTGTAACTGTGGTGTCCCAGCCAGAAGCTGTAGCTCCAACACCTGTTCCTGGTCAGATGGGTCGAACAGGAATCTTAAATGAAGCGCGACGACGTACTGGAAAACCGAAACCAATGTTTCAAGTACCAGAAGTCACGAAAAAGTCCCCCAATCCTGAACTACTATCCATGGTACAGAACCTTGATGACAGGTCCGCCCGACAAATTTATGGCCAACCACAGTCCGACAGCATCTATGATGGTGTAGAAGAGGAGAGAAGTGGTGAGGCTAGCATGGGAAGGGCACCTCCTCCAGTTGCACCCAAGCCTCGTGTCATTCATGAGGCCCCACAGTTTCTTCAAGCAGGTGGTAAAGGAGCTGAGCTGTTTGCTCGCAGGCAGAATCGTATGGGTATGTATGTAGTAGAGACCCCACCTGCAACACCTTACCAGCAGGAATTGGCCTCCCACAGTGTGGCCCAACCATTTGACCCCTCCAGCACTCCTTCCCATCCCTCTCAGTGGAAGTACTCCCCAAATGTCCGTGCACCTCCACCTATAGGGTACAACCCACTCCTGGCCCCCTCCATCCCTACTGGGCCTCAGAGGGAAACTGCCAAGCCTGAGAGCAGAGGTAGAGGAGGCTCCCAAAGAGATGGCATCAAAGCTCTAGATTTCATGAGGAGACAGCCCTACCAGCTTAACTCTGCCATGTTCAACTATGGGGGCAGTGTTGCTAATCTATCAGCCATGCCTTCTTATCAGGCCCAGAGGCAGCAGCAGGGGGACTACACAATGGTAGGCAGCTCATTAACCTCACCAAGGCAGATCCCTGTCAAAACAGCCCGTGTCTTTGAGGTCAAGCGATTCTCAACACCCACACCCATGTCGGCTCCCACTCTGAGCCCCAAAGTGATTGCACCCCGCTCAGCCACCACCCTTGGAGAACGCCTCTCTCATTCCGGCATGACTTCTCCTCCTCCTTCTGGTCTAACTCCTGCCCCAACTCCTTTCTTGTCTACGGCAGCAGCCAATGCCCCAACTCTAGCTACACCTCCTTCCAAACCAGGCGGACTGCCCAGCCTCCCCAAATTTTCTGCCACGCCTATTCAAAATCCTGTGCCCCCTTCAGTTCCTAAACCCTACACTCCAGTGTCGTACAACAGTGGGCTCCAGACAGCCAAGCAGTTCCAAAGTGCCCCTGAACTCAGTATCCTTTCTTCTTTGCCTCCAATCAGATCTGACCCTGTTCAGGCTCCCAAACCACGCTTTGTTGCCACTAAGGGAGGTGTCCAGCCCCACATTTGGAGACCAGGGGCACTGTAAAAAAAAGTACACTTTAACAGCAAGAGTTTTGGTACTTAGTTGTTAATAGAGCCCAATAAAATGCCAGATATTTTTTGCTATTTGTGAAAGAACAGGAAAGTATTATTACGTACATCATGAATTGCATATCTTTGGATGGTTTTAATATTATACCTAAAGTATCAGGAAATTGGGATTGGAATACTCTCATCAACTAATCTATAATTAGCTTATAATTATCTGCTTATAAAACAGAAAATAAATCCCATTATTCATTAATTTAAGCCCTTAAGTCAACTATAAGCATAAAGCCATGAAGTAACACAAAGTCGTTGAATACAGAAAGTTTATATCTGGAAATGTTTTGAAATCTTTTAGAACTTGAATGGGTACTATGCACATTAGTATCTATTTGCTCTATAAATGCTGTTTTTCACATTTCTTTTGCTAATTTTATCTGAGTAACAATAATACTGTGTACTTGCACTGAGTGAATGCTGTATAGCCATCATATGCCTGTCCTGGGGGAGGTTTGTGTAAGGCTTCTGGAGATCTCTTTCTACTAATTTAGCAGAAATACCATCCAAACAGAGCCTGTACTGATTATTCTTTGAAACTTGAAATGTCTGAAAGGTATTTAAAATTAATAGTTGCAATCCTGACATTAGGATTAAATCATTTAAGATGTTTCGTGTAGTGTGGGGAAGGGTCATAAAACAATATTGCCAGGGTTTATATTGGAACACAAAATTCTTTTTTTCAATAATTCCCATTATCAACATGAAATTCATGAGGACCTGGCCTTCTTAAGCAGAGATTTTAATAGTGCATGCCCTTTTGAAATTATATATATATTTTTAACCTTTTAGCTCAAGATGGTAAGAAAATGGTTGCTCTTGCAAGTAAAGTTTAAGTAAAGCAGATCATAATACTTCTGCTAGGCATATCAAGAGAGACAGGCTATCAATTTAGCATAAGAGATATTTAAAAGGTGCCCAGGCTGTCAATGAATGTACACTTGTCACTGCACATCACAGCTTCCATTAGGCACAGCAAAGCCTTCTTAGTATGAGTGTAACCTCTGCACATATTTATGTAAATTCTTAACTTTTATTAAACAAATAACACAGATGAAGGAACGTGTATTTTGTTTTGTTTACTTGTGATTTAATCTAAAGAGGTGCAAGGGGAAGTCAGATGACTGAGAATGACCAGCATCTATGAAAAAAGGGTCAAGACATAAGAGTGGCTGTGAGGAGGGGAATGAAGGTGGGATGTAGTTTGGCCAGTTTACTGAATGGATTCAAAGCCCACCATTTCAGATAAGGGGTCATGGTCAATGGTGCTTTGGCGAAAAATGGGATTTATGGTGAAAATGTACATAGTTGTGAAATCCCACAGCCTGTAGATGTTAAATAAGTATGAACAGGGAAGTTTGGTACTTGATGGTTGGTTTAGCTACAGAAGTGGATGGAAAAGAGCATAAGCTATTGTCTTGTGGTGGCTTATAAAAAATGAAAGGAAAAACAACAGTTATGTACCTTAAAGGAATAGGAATGTTAACTGAAACAAGATATCAAAGAATTTATTATGACTTTTTTATTGTAAAATACTTTTGGAGGAACCTTTGCTTCTTTTTTTCTTTTTCTTTTCTTTTTTTTTTTTTTTACCATTTCTAGGATAGTATCTTACATACACCTTTTCATCGGTTTTATAATGCTACACATCCCACAAAAAAAAAAAAAAATAATGGAAGCGTGACTACATATTTCAGAATTAAGCTGGATTAAACAAAAAGCGTGAGAATGTTAATTATGAATGCTCAGAGGGAGTTTATATTGACTGTAGAAAAAGACATTTATAAAGAAATAAACTTAAAATCAAAAGCTCTCCAGTTGTCTCACACATCTTAATTTAGACCGCCCCTTGCTGCTGTTTGTGTGATCCTGCTCTATTCTTTTCATGTACATGCATGCATTTGTCAAATTATGGTATCAATGAAAAAGCAATACAATAACTGTACGTGTACATTAGTTTTAATAAAAATGTTAAACTATACATGATGAGGGTTAATTTTTTTTATATAGTCTTTTATTACAGAACAAACAATCACAAACAAACATAATTTTCATATGTCACTATCTTCAAGGATGGATCTAGAAGAGGCCTAAAAGAAGAACTGAATTTTTGAATTATAAAGGCTTGATGTACAAAAGTAAAAACTAATAAAGAGCCCTCATAGTTTAAAATATCCTGTGTGATCATGCACAGACTAACTCTTTAAATGTCAAAATTTAAAGAAAACCACAATATTGTGTTGATACTGTAAGTATAACTGATGTAACTAATGTAATAAAAAATGACAAGACTAGAGAAGGTGTTCTGTAATGAGCTGATCTAAATTCAGAGAGATAAAAGATGAAACCACAGCAGTCTATGGTTTTTTAAAAATTAAGCACATACACAAGAACATTTTTTTATCTGCCATTGGATGGCGATGTGCCGAAAGAGATATTCTGGAAGAGAAGAGAAGAAAGAGATAGATAGATAGATAGATAGATAGATAGATAGATAGATAGATAGATAGATAGATAGATAGATAGATAGATAGATAGATAGATAGATAGATAGAGAGAGAGAGAGAGAGAGAGAGAGAGAGAGAGAGAGAGAGACAGTTTGACAGAGAGGGCAACAGAAAAGGAGAGGAATTGGTGAATCTGAGATGAGATAATTCAGTTATTTTCATATTCAGCGCAACTAAAGTGAGCAAGATTCATCACTTCCATCTGAGCATATATGGACACCACACCTCAAACTTTATGTGAAGTGGCTGAATAAGTACCGTGACATGAGTGTCAACAAACCATGAAAAGTGCTTTTTTTTGACATCTGTTAGCTTGAGGGACATCCCAACACTGAAAACTGCACTATCTGTTCTAAGAGGGTAATCACAAGCAAAACAATGTGCATTTTTCTGTTGTTACCACAAAGTCAGAATGGATGTGATGTCAAGCGAATAAACACTTTATCAGAGCTCTACACCCAAGAAACAAACAATCAAGAAAGATGCGGAAATATTCACCTTGTTCCATTTTCATTTGGAGTTTATTTTAGACTGAAAAAGAATAGTCTCAAGTGTGATGCTCTGATAAAAAGTAGGAATACCTTATATTCTTGCAAAATGGATATTTGCCACCAGGTGGTACTATTGAGTTTTCTGTGACTATTTTGTTGCCAACTTCTTCATGCACTGGGTGCCTATATATAGGGCTGATAATATCCAAACACAAGACTAATAATAGGAAAATGACATTTGGACAGTAGAGAACAGCAATCAAGAATAGATTCTTAATTTTACAGGTTCAAAAAGATTAAATAAAAATAAACCTTGGAGCCCAGCTCAGCTTCTTGAAAAGTTATTTTTTAAGATGTGCTAAAAGGTAATGTACAGTATTCTCCATGATACTTATGTATGGAAATCTTCCTTCAACAGAAATATAATCTAGTGACATATTCATTACCTGGTTTCTATTTTTTAATGTCTCTTCCATCTCATTTTTCTCAAACATTTAGTTGACATCTATTTTATAATGAAATCATTGTACAAGGGGTTCTCCAAGGGGGTGAAATGAACATTTTAGGGTTTAACAGAAGGCATGGAATTTAGAGGAGGAAGTGTGCTGGATAAATTATTAAAACAATGAAGAAAAGGATGATAATTTCAAAGAAAAGAGGGATATGAACAATAAGCGAATTCCAGAAAGAATGCACACTTTTGGTAAGAGACTGTCCAGATGCTATGAAATGTGATCATAATATAACCCTTTCTTATTTACCAAAGTGAAAAATAAGTATTGAGACATAATATACAAGTAATGTCATAAAGTAGTTTTTGAAATGAATTCTTTTGAAGGAACACAATTCAACTGGCTTAAACACCCTAAAAACACTCAGTCCCAGCTCTTTGTCAGTCATGATTTTTTTATATTTTTGTTCTGCTGGAGCTGAAGATCAGCTAGAACTGGACCAATTTTCAGATGAAAAGCGTTTAAAATTGGCTCTGAGGACATGTTGTATGTAGCAAATATCTTTAACTGATGATTATGTGTAAATGTAATGATACAATATTATCAATGTACACAGAAGAAACCAAAACAAAAGCTCACAAAATATATTTTTCCGAAAAATACTGCCCATACTCTTGTATACTCCATCGTATACTGAAATTCTGAAATTATGCATACCTGCATGTCATGTGTGGCACGCCTGTAAGGTAAATAGGTGACTCTTAATTGCGTGTGAGTGACTATTTTTTGTCGCAGTTTGAAAGCCTTGTGATTGACATATTTACTATTAGTATCAATATATAAAACGGGATTTGATGAGGAAAATTAGTTTATGAGATTATTACACAATTATGACCAAAAAATGTTTTGTTGTGTTTTTTTCTCCAGGTTCTACCAGCCCAGAGGACATTTCTTTCAAGTTGCTAAACTCTAAATTTCCTACAACGCAAGTTGGAGTTAATATTATATACTGTTCATTCATTACATATAAAATCAATTAACTGATTCAGAATTTAATACACTGGCATTGTGCAGGATGCATTGACAATACTACTTTCTGTCCGCTTTGTTTTCACAGGTGTTTCAGTTACATGATGCCTCAGAAAAACTGCAAATGTGACAATCTAGTGTCAGGTTAGGGTTGGGGCAGGGGAGAAGGAGGTAACTACACTGTGAAACAGAGCCTGGCATGGCCCTAATATACATTTAACCTTAAACTTGTATGGTGAACTTGTACATACTATACTCTACCTCCCTCTCAATCTTAATGTGTACCCCAAACACTCCCCAGAGTCCTCTGAGGTTATCTTATAGCTGGATTCTGTTCCCCCAGCCTTTGCTACTAAATATAGGCTCCTAAACCATCTGTGAGAATGATTTTGTTCCCTTAATATCCCCATCAGCACTTTCAGCTGGCCAACAGGGACTTCTCCCCCCTCTTTAACGCCCCATCCCTATTCATACTCTTTAGCTTCAACCACCCCACCACCACCACCCACCCCACCTCCCATCTTGACACAAACACTGCTGCCACCCACAACCCCAACCCTCTGGAAGATCTACCATCACAGTGTAGGGTGGGCTTTTTGCACTTCCCGGGACCTGGGTCCAGCCTTAGGAAGGGGCAGAGGCACTGGGGGATTTGTAAACTTGTGATCGAGATCACCAGCATCGAGCCGAGGGTTTCCTCTTCTCTGTTTGGTATTTATAGGTCTACCTCTCCTCCAAGGATTACAACAAAAAATCCGGTGAGTGGACCTGTATCTCATCAGTGTGCTTGGCTTTACTAATCAACCATCAGTTTGGATTTCAATTCTAAATACTTCAAAGGTGGGGAGAAAAAAAATAAAGATGCACAAATGAATCAAGTCACTAATCTTTTGGCAAAAATATTTGGGTCTTGGCCTCAATAACTTAGTCAATCACATAATGACTTATCTTTTGATAGGAATGGTTTGATACAACTGAACATAAAATTACTGTATTCCTAGGAATAACTTTGCTTCTTGAACATTTTTTTTTATCTTAAAATGCCTGAAGGAATGGTTGAATGTGCTGACCGTCCCTCTTCGTGGGCGTTGCACAGATTTTATATGGTGTTCCCAAACTCTGATAGGGGGTGGTAAATTTGAGCACCAGGGGTCCCTGAGCTTGTAATTATTTATGGAAATCAAAACAGTCAGGAATCCTCATCCTGAATTTCCACCACTCATCCAGATCTCAACAGTGATTAAAAAGAATATCACACACACTTAGAGTTGCTTTCTGATAGTGCATATTGTGTTTTTGAGGGTTGTGTCAAGCTTATTTGACAGGTGAATGACGCCATTACAAGTCACTAAAATGTCTTGGCCAGAGATGGCTTTTAAAAATAGCTGCAGTGGGTTGAATTACAGTCAGTAGATGTGATGTGATGTTTTGCCCCTTGACTAGGCCTTAAGGAAATGTTGAAAGCTGAGGGTACTGATCTACATGTTGGAGCACAAGAAGCGTATTATTGGTGCATATCTGTTAGTGCATGCAGGTAGACCCCAAAGGTTACAAACATTTCTTTGTAAGTGTTTTAACCTTAAACACGAGGTGAAATTTTCACAGATGAGCCACGCATACATGTTCTCTTGCAGGCTGCAGACTGGGGAATATGATCAGATCCTATTTTACGATTCTGAGGCCTTCAGATTCACAGCATAGGAAGGCAGAATGCACTGATTGCTTATTAGTGCTTGCACCTCTCCTACTTTCTGTTTATGTTGACCAAGTCCCCAAACGAAACTTGAACACATATTAAGCTATATGTTTCCCTTGAAGCAGACATCTGTTACATGTGGGAATGTGAGGAATGTGAGGAATCTGAGGGCACTGACTTCCCTCTTGAACTTGAAAAATGAGCAGGGCCTGGGCTGTTTGTCTGTCTGATACAGTCAGACTTCATGGATTCACTTACAAGGGTTGTTGATGACTGTAAGTGTTGATGGCAAGGGTGGATCTTTAGAGGTCAATGGAGTGGTCTGGTGGTATAGCATAGCAGTATGTTGAAGTTTTCAAGTGTTTGATACATATCTTAATAGTGAAGTAAAACCATTCCAGTCAGCACGTTTCTACCTGGGCTAGAATTCTTCATCCTGGTAGATTTAACACAAACTTGCTATCAATTACCGTTTTATAAGGTATGGTGGCATGGGAACATTATCATTAAATTCACTGTATGTCTTTTATTATTTCTTTTTTTTATTTTCTATATTTGTAGTTTTGATCAACAGTCAAAAACAAAGCAATGTTAACATAAAAGCTTCTATGACTGTGTAACTAATTCCAGTGTAGTAAATAATACAGATTTGTTTTGTGTGTTTTTTCTGATCTAAATACTGAAACCACTCAAATTCTGTTCTTTCCTGGAACTTCAGCCATGCCTCACGGAAAACCTGCCCCCCAAAACAAGCGGAAAAAGCTCTCCAAGATCATAACTGACCTATCACATATCACTCAAGATGGTAAGGCTAGAATGAAATGAATACGAAACTTACTTATCATGTGCATAGTACAGCTCCTGCAAGTAAACACAGAGCATATAAACAGATGTATGACACTCGCGGTGGACTGTTTATCTTACAGGTAAGGTGAGGTTATGCTTGCTTTAAAAGGGAAAAACACATCCAATAATAAACATGACTACAACTACTGTTGGTTGTTTTTTCAATGTAAAATTGATTGAGTAAAAATTATCTGAAGCCCTTACATTGTGTTCTAAATGCCATCATCAATGTATGAGTAAAATTAAGCTCCATATGCAGTATGAGACAAATTTTATCACATCATGGAAAACATTTATTACTGAGTGATATTTTCTGATTACAGAGTGAAGTTTTCTTGCGACCTTTTACAGGTTTTCTGGTTTCCCAGAGATTATATGATTTTATTCTTATTAGAGTATGAATGTATATATTCATATTTATTCAAACGTCTCTTACCAAGAGTATGAGTCAGAGCCAGAGGCGTCTGAGTTTGACCTGGGAACAAAGATAAGGACCCCCAAAGACATCATGTTGGAGGAGCTTTCCCTGATGAAGAACCGAGGCTCCAAGATGTTCAAGATGAGGCAGCAGAGGGTGGAGAAGTTCATCTGGGAGAACAACCCTGACATCTTCAGCAGTGAGTCAATGGTGAGAGCAAAGTTTTAAAAGAAGATAAAATCCATTTACTCAAATATGATATACAAATAGCATTGTCTTTAACAATGTAAGTCACAAATGAAAAAGAGAAGCTTTTAGCAATGTTTGAAGAGCAGAACTATTTCCCATTTATGTTTTACCACTGGAGATACATGTAAAAACTGTAGTTCAAAGACATTTATACATGTTTTTAACTTTTAACGTCTCATGTAATAGTGATGTTTGAACCTATGGTACTTAATAACTATTGGCAAATGGGCTGGGGTCTTTCACACGCATTCAAAATTTTGAAAATCTGCTTACAGGACAACTTGCAGAAGTTTGTACCATCTCTGGGAGGTGAGATGGGAGGACAAATTGGAGCTCAGATGATAAATGTTGGAGGGCATTTTGTAAGCAAACAACCTGGAAAGGTGCATATGGTCGGGATGCATGGCATAGGAGGGGCTCCTATTCCTCCTCCAAAGCCTGGAAGCAAAGGTGCATTGGGAGCAGGAGGTGCAGGAGGACTTGGCAGCCAAGGAAAAGGTGGACTAGGAGAAGGAGGAAGTGGGGGATCATCACTAAAGGGTAAATGGTTTTTATTATTTATTTTATTTATTTCTAAGGTGGAATCAGATTTGGGAATAAATGAAAAGTAAAATAACATACTGACAATTTGACACCACTTGGTAATTTTGTCTTTGATGATTGCCAGTGTTCCTAGAGATCTAATGAAGTTACTTTTGAGGGTGAGTACTGGTGACTTATTAAGACAAGAAGACTGACATGGCAATGTTTCTACAGTTAAAAAGAAATTACCATCAAACTCCCCAGTTAGCTTAGCTTAGCTTAGCTTATCTTTGGCACAGGAAACAGGAAATAGCTTCTTTGTCCGTGATCCATTCATAGGTAGTAAAAATCCCTGTCAGCATCTTTCAATCTAAATATTTGTATCTTGTTAACATTTGTAGACATTGTTAACATTGTAGAATTGTATATATATATATAATGAATGTATTGTTCCCGCCTAGTGTTGCAGTGCTCTGTAGTCCCTGGTGACAGATGACAGAATCTGCTATCACAGTGGTCGCAGATTTCTGATCTGGTATTGCACTAAACAAAATAGATTATGTATAACTATGTTAGACACAGCCCTTTGCTCCCCAAGAAACTTGACACAGAGGGATGTGGTGGTAAAATCCACCCGCAGTCTGCGAAGTTCAGTGCACCTGCAGTCAGACATATATGCTTTGTTACAGTAGCACTAGAAATTAGTTTTTTTTTTTTTTTTTTTATTAAGGTTTTTGAAAAAACACTAAAACAAACTATAACGTAACTTTTTTTTATTAGTAAACTTGTAGGCAGTAAAAGATAAATGTGGTATTAATCTCTTCAACCAACTTGTAGTCGCAAAGCAAATCTGAATATTTTCCAAAATAGTCTTTTATTAATAATTCACGTAAATAAAAAAAATCCAGTTCAAGCAACCACAGATTGTTTTCATTGTCTTTGCCTGATTTAATATATGATCTTTTCACAGGAGATGGAAAAGGAGGTGCGGATAAGACACAGATTCTCTTGAAGACATACACTTCCCCATGGGAGAAGGCCATGAAGGGTGATGAAAATCTGTTAGCCACTCTGAAAACATCAATGCCTGGTCCTATTGATAAAAAAGATTTGCCGAAGTACAAGTGCTTTAACAGGTACTTTCTTCAAGGCCCGACTTTGTAGATACTTTGGGACAGTAAGGGGCTTTATTAATAATTATCTCACCTTTCTTTGCAAGGTCTGCCATGCCATATGGTGGCTTTGAGAAGGCCAACCAGTTCCTGAAATTCCAGCTGCCAGAAACTGATACAAAACAAGAGCCCGAACCCGCAGTGGTGTACCAACATGAGATCGGCTGCAGGCCTTCTTTCAACCGCACTCCTATTGGCTGGGTGGGAAGTAGCGAGCCCAGCAGTATCCATATGGAGACTGATACTGTGCCCTTTGACGGAGAGACCGATGAGCTGTGAAAAAAAAAAAATCATACTGTGATAACATCTACTGTGCAAACAGATCTGTACACAAAAGCCACAAGATCAAATACACATAACCACTCACTCACAAAATAAGTAAACTTATAGTTCACTGTTATAGCAATGAAATAGGATATGTGTATGTGTTTGGGTGTGCATGACTGAAAGCATCAATAAATGTGGTTATATTCTTATTTTGCTCTTTATTTGTTTGTGATGCAAAGAATCAAGCTACAGATGTTATGAGGTGCTGAAACATAAAATGTTAATTTGATACATTCTTCAGTTGAGTCTACATGTTTCATGGGAAGTTGGTGAGAGCTGCAGGTTTTACTAAAGGAAAAGGAATACATCATGTAAGGAGGACATTTCCGTTATCTTACTGTTTTGCACAATGTCTTAATGTCATCTTACTATCATAATTCTCATTTTCCTGAGCTTATTTTGTTAAGATTTGCAGATAATTTTAGCTTTAAAAATTGCATTAATTTATCTAATTCAGGATGCATGCACAGTGCTGAGCCACTTACCCTCTGTCCAACACAGTTTCTCCAAATAAAGTTTAAAACTTTAACATAACAGTCTTTTTGTGGAGTGATTAAAATATTGCAGAAGATAAATACTCCCTTAGCATCGAATTTTGGTTTGACACAATATCAAATATGTATATTTATACCAATATCAAAATTACTTCAAATGGGGCATTAAATTGCTGTGTTATGCATTATAATGTTACTATCCATGACTGGCTGACAGTCAGTATCAGAAAGAGTCAGATGACGATGGTTGATCTATGCACAGGTCATGCCCTTGGTCAAACACCGTTCTCGGTCAGTGAGTCAGGCTGACTAGCCCTCCCGGTCAGTTGAGGGCAGTAGTGTTCTCAAATGTTGCTATCAAGTTAATTTTGCGGGTGTTTCGAAGAAGAATATGATGCCGTTAAAATGTTTGATGCAAGTCAGAGTGTACCAAGTTTATGGTTCTGCTGTTTTGATATCGGACGGTGTAAGTAATACAGCAGCGAAATGGACAGCAGCCCAGTTTTAATAGGTAACGACACAGCTTCTTCGAATGACGAGCTAACGTAGCTAACGTTAGCTTTCTGCTTCATAGTAGAACATGTTACGAATGTTTTACGCTAAAAACAATGTGGGAATTCAACAAATAGCCAGTTTAGACTAGACATGTTTACACATAAACTAGCAAGGTCTGAAAGGGTCTTTGCTATCTCAAGAACCATGACGAAATCACTTAACGAAGGATGGTTTGATTGTTGTGGACGTTAGCTTGCTCCTTTACTTTTACCATTTGAACTACGTCAGAGGCTGCAACCTCTGGGCGCAGTGTTGCCTAGCAACGATAGTGATCGCTATTTATGCTGTTAACCAACAGTTCATTTTCGGTAGTCTGATTGTATTAATTAAAACCTATGATTAAAACACAAAGAGGGTGGGTTTTTTTTTTTTTTTTTTTTAAGGCTGTTTTTTAATCCACAAAGGTTCATAGAATCTGAGTTAATTTGTGTAACCTTCAGCCACTTCGGTAACTTTTCGGTGATAGTGAATGAACAAGTTGCTAAATGTGACGGAGATTAAAAACAACAACAACAACAACAACAACAACAACAAAAAAAAAAAAAACAAAACCCAAAAAACCCCATTATTCCTGATGGACTGCCTTTGAAATAATGTGGCACTTGAGGTTAAAACCTTATTGTTGTATCTGAAACCATTGCAGTTGCTGCTGTGTTCATGACTGTTATAGTTATTTTATTTCTTATTTGGTTTATAGCTTTTAACACATAAATTCTAAAAATGTGCTAAGAAAAACATTCCAGTTTCATTTTTAGAGAAGTAATTTTAATGCTTTGAGTGGCATAAAAATTGCCTCCCTCACTGTCAGAGGCACCCAAGCACTGTGAACTTACCTGATGACATCTAAACCAAAGGCCCTTTTGGCACCTCTGCCATGGATAGAGATCCTTGTGTACTGGTTTCTGTCATTTGGATCTCATCTGTACTCATTCTACCAACTGCACAGATTTTCTAAAGGTAAGGTAGATGGAAAGTATCAATAGGCCTGTGTTTGTTTAATGCATTGAGAATGAAGGTATAAGTAACTTGTTTCTGTTTTGTACCTCAGAGCATGAAGCAGGATTAGAGAGGGGATTTCATTTGGAAAAAGGCCTTCTCAAGGGCTCTAAAAGGGTAGGTTCAATGTTGAAAATGTTAACTTTTAAGCCTCTTTGAACTAAAATTTGTGTTAACTTTATTATACATTTTTATTCAAATATTTTTAAGACTGTATCCCTTTTTGGGGGGTTTCAGTTGTGTATAGAGGGCCCATATTGCAGTTAATTGTTTTTTTCAGGACCCATCTGATTTCGAGTGGACTTTCTGGACTGACTGGGCAAAGAAGTCTTTGCTTTGGACTCTGATTGGTCATGGTGTTATATCAAGATTAAGCATTATCTTTTTCCCCAAGGTAAAAAGCAAGTGGTACTTGAATGATCTGACAGATGTGGTCCTTAGGTTTGAAAAATTCTAATCTGTTTAATTTTTTATGTTTCTCAACAGCAAAGGGTTCCAGCACTCACATTATATGGCCTCTTCGCTGCCAGTAATGTGCTGGGGATTAAAGGTGTGAGTGTGCTGCTGGTACATCTGGGACTCTCTTTCATAGTGGCCCAACTTCGAAAACCTGCAATGTCATGGGCCTGCAACCTGCTGCTACTCTCCACACTTCATATCCAGTGGCTTGAAGAAATCCAGGTAAAAGTTTTTGCCATGTTAATCAGGGGCTTTTTCATATATTTTCTAATAAAGTTTGCATTTTAAAACCAGAAGCACAAAGCTTTTAAAATTTAGGGTGACCCCCTTGATATGAATGTTGATATACCAGCATTGTATAAATTTCCATATCTTTTATGAAGTTTCACTGACTAGAAACATTGGAAATTTCAGATAAACCAGATTATATCAATGTTTACATCACTGGGTGTCATACCTGTATTGAACACAAGAGGGTGCCTGACATTAGGGAAATGTGCTTGCAGCTATTTGGTCACTCACCACTCTTTTTATGAGTCCATACCACAAGGCAAAAAGTTGGGTAATGCATCAAATGCATCTTTGTCAAGCAAATTGTTTTAATATTTCCTGTAGACAAGCTTAACTGTCTATAAAAGAAATAAATGCTAGAATGACTTACAGCTCCAATTCCAATGAAGTTGGGACATTGATGATTTGCAAATAAGTTTTAACCTAAACTAAACTGTTGGACTGTTTGCTCATGCAGTTGTTCACAAAGCAGTTGACCTCGCCCCATCCTTGCTTGTGAAAGACTGAGCCTTTCAGGGATGTTCCTTTTTATATCCAATCATGACACTCACCTGTTTCTAATTAACCCGTTCACCTGTGGAATGTTCCAAACAGGTGTTTTTTGAGCATTCCTTAACTTTCCCAGCTTTTTTGGAAGGTGTTGCAGGCATCAGATTCAATCTATTCAATTGAATATATGTTAAAAAGGTTCTGAAGATCATTGTTTTTATTCTGTTTTATGCAACGTCCAAACCTCACTGGAAATGGGGTTGTACAATCTAACTTACATTTTTCTGGAAATGTTATTGTTAAGTAAATTTTTTTTTATGTTAAATTGGTCTATGATTTTAATTTTATATGCTCTCATTGTAACTTTGTTTGAACAATGTACTGTTTTTCTGTAAATATCTCCGGTGTGGGACAAATTAGAGACTATTCACACCCCTCCTCTCCAATTTGTCGTCTAAAATCACCCTTAAAATGCACAGTGTTTGACAAATTAAGCTAGGTTACATACAGACAACTGAATCCAATCGAAATAGTTGGGGATTTGACATGACAGAGCAGTGGATGCTGCAGAAATCTTCCTGTTTCAGTTCTATCCACACCCCCTATCAGTGGAAACTTTGAAAGCAATGATCTTCCTAAAACTGTCATGCAAATCCTCATTAAATGTGATCTTACACCTACTTATATAAGTATTGCAACAGATTTTAATGACTAGTTGTATAAATCTTAACTGATAAATGTGAGTGTTCCCATTTTTACTGCTGTTCTATTTTGACTAAAGGTGTACTTGCTTGGGTTTAGTTCCAAATTGTCCCTTTTTAGGGAGAGATTCCCCAGAAGTGTGTTAAAAATAATTGGCATTGCCTCTTTATTATGCAGAGAGCCTGGTATGAGACTGAGGAGGAATACTATCTGCTGCTCTTCAGTGTTGCTGTCTGCGGTCTACGCTTCATCAGTTTCAGCCTGGAGCATTGCTGGTGTCCTCTCGACCATGGTGGAATTTTTCAGCTGTGCTGGTTGTTTTCATACACCTTCTATCACCCTTTCTTCTACAATGGACCTATTATCTCATATAAAGACTATATTGAGCAGGTAAAGGAGCTGACAGAAGAAACTTCTTTTGTGTTAAGCTGCATTTCTGTTTGGAATTACCTCTTTTGTTTTGGTCTGAAGGAACCTGTAGGTGATTACATCTCTTGAGTACAGGTGGCTATTTATAAAATAATAATGACTTGACTTTTTCAGACTTAACAAAAATATCCACCATGCCCTCTGTCATATGTTACCAGTCTTTCTCTGTGCAGTAAATCTCTCTATACTTGTATTTGATATATTTCAAGTAAAAACTGAAAAAGCCACCCTTGACAGCATGCTCACTTTTTACACTTCAGATGCGAAGGCCTGTTGAGGAGAGAGACAGGGACCAATCTGCTTTTGGTTACCTTGTGCTCAGATCAGGACGGATCATACTGTGGTGGTGCACTGCAGAATACTTGATCCATGTGATGTACATGCACTCTATCCAGTCTAATGAGACCTACTTAGAGATTCTTCCTCCTTGGGCCTTGGGTAAGTCTCTGTACTCTATGTATTCTTTTAAATGCAGTAAAAGCCTGAATCTGAGCTTTTATCTTTCATTGCCACTTCACACAGACAGTGAACATGTTTTGAAATGCAGAATTAAAAACATCTTACCCCCACAGGAGCTGGTTCACAAACTCCAACAGCTGTGCTGATTACTAGCTCACACACTGGCCTCAATCCATAATGCTGTTGTCATGAACTGTTGTGTTATTTTTATATTTGATTATAGTGACATAACTGTCTCTGTTAGGTATTGATTTGGGAAAGCAAAGATGTAATCATCCAGGCTTTGTGTCCTCTATGAGCCATTTTAAGTCTCTGCTGAAGACTTGGAGAAACAAGTTTTTGTGTATTTATATTTTAATAAAGGAAGTGGAGAAATTCAGCCTTTTTATTATTAATGCGCCTCTGGGACTTTAATTTTTTTGTAAGTCATTTCAGCCAGTCTTCAATCAGTCATTTTAATTACCATTTGTCATTAGTCATCTTTAGGTCCTTTTTCATGATTTTCTTTCATAGCTTCTCAATAATGTCAACAGAAAATGATGTATTTCTCACAACATTTATATACGCAGCCTGGTTTGTTTTTGTACATTTAAAACACGCAAGAATGTAGAAGGGTTTTTCATGCTTAAAATACAGTTTCCTTTAAAAGCACAGAACTATTCTCAGTATTAAGATTAGAAAGACTCATTTGAATAACTTCAATTTCCCTCAGGTGGACTTGCCCTAGCCCTGGTCCAGTTCTTCTTTGTGAAGTATCTTGTTCTCTTTGGCCTCCCATCCATGCTGGCTACTCTGGATGAACTAGTTCCTCCAAAGCTTCCTCGTTGTGTCAGCATCATGTACAGCTTCACGGGGATGTGGCGGTAAGAACAGGAACAGTCAAACATCCTTGACAGAAATACAATATTATATTGATCCTGCACCATTCTTTTGGACTTGACTGACTGGGAAATCTTGTGTCCATGCTATCCATGGGGAAAAAAGGTACATTTAATGTCAAGTGCCTCAAGTGCTCACTTTGCTTTGGCAATAAGAGTCAGACTGAAGAAGGGAACCGTCTCATCTTCTGTAATTACTGGCAATCAGAGCAGTAGGTCACCTCTGCACCAAGAACATCACTGTATATAGAGCTTTTTAGACTGTAGCTAAAATGGTTTGTTCACACACACACATGCACACACGGACATACAAACCCTCCACTCTATGTGGACATAATGGAAATAAACGGTGGAGGAATGCAACACTCATTAAGCTCATGTAACTGTTTTATGTATAAAGCTAAGCAGAAGCCTATGCCGAGTTTATGCTGAAGGGGTCACAATTGCTCAGGTTAATGAACATACAAGCTCTCTCTCTCTCTCACACACACACAGACACACACACTGCACATCTTGTTACCCAGGGATAAAACTCCTTTATCAGCAAGACTGAAACAAAAAAGAGCTAGCAACAGAGGAGATAGTTTCCATTGCCTGGAAAAAATATTTTTGCACCATTTGACTCTGAGGTTTGAATGAACAATGTTTCAGGTCAAGAAGTTCTGGCTGCCTCACTTCGAAATAAGCTGTAAAATGAATTCTGTTGTTTAAGTTTCACCAAAAAAAAAGTATACTGCAGTAGTCCTGCAATGTACACAGCCTTTATTTAGGTCAACAATGTTGAGGTAAGGTTGCCAAACTGTGATAAAAGTGTATCAGTTGACTTATATGTAATCTTAGAGGCTGCATGTTTGGACTATTTTCAACTGAAAGTCATTATACCAACAAATACCAACTCTGTTCACTTCAGTGGGTAATATCCAATAAGAAAAATCCTTCTACACAGTGAATTAAAGGATGAACAGATTAAAAACTAGTTTTCAAAGTAATGATATTGCCAGTTATCAAATTTGTTAAATAGCACTCTATAAAAAAACATGACACAAATACTTTCTTTTAAAAATTTGCATCACATCATCTTTAAACATAGGAATATAAATGAAGATAAGCTCCATTACAGGATGAATGTATAGGTGTGTGAAAGGATTAGTTTAAAGCTGGATTGAATAAACTTGCAGCTGAGTGTGTGAACAAGGCTTAGATAGAACAAAAATACAACTGAATGCAGAAATCCAAAAAAATATCGTGACCTGGCAGAAAAGCAGTGTTTGACGGTGACTAAGTGAGCTATGAGTCATGGTTCTAATGTGAAATTACCTGGGCGTGTAGAGTACCACAGCATTTGTTTCACTTTCCGACACAGAATCACTCTTTTCCTAAATGTAATTAACAATGATTAAAGACCCTCTTCATTTTAAGCACATAAAGTTGAGATGAAAGGATGTGTGTTTGGTCCTGCAGACAAAATGCACCGGCAATAGACAGGATGGACCAATGTGCTGACGCCGAGGCACTCCAATCCGGCCTGCGTGTGCTGAGCTGGTCAATGCTGACAACATTGATGGAATGCATAAAGATGTCCACCAGCATCATTGACGAAACAGCTTCAGTTTATAGGCTGAAAAAAAGCAACAAGCTCAAAATGCTTTTTCTAATCTTCTCTGCGACAAAGAGACGCACATGCATCACACATACTGCACATGCCTCAGTTAATATGAGGTGCAGTGCTCAGGTGTTTCAGTGCTATATTATTATGTAAATTTGTGACTCAAATATCCATTTTTTGTTCTCTGGCAGGCACTTTGATGAGGGCCTGTATCGATGGCTCATCAGGTAAGAGGCACTCAATGAGTGCTGGACAGACTAATTCAGATGTTAATGCTTACAAAAAAATGTGAAATGGCCTCCAAATCAAATAACAGCTTTTATACCAGGGTATCTATTTATATATCTGTCTCTCTGTTTGTTTCTGTAAGTCTGTTTTCCCATCTGTCCAATTAATTTTTCTTCCCTTCCTATATAAACATCTATCTATCCATCTCCTTGCCTCCCTATCAACTCTGTCTGTCTGTCTATTCGAATGATTCTGTTTTTCTGTCTGTTTAAACAGAATATCTGCTTGTCTTTACCCATCTTTTTCCTCTGATATCTGTTTTCTACCTGTCTCTCTGTCTAATCCACTTCTCTGTCTAACATGTACTATGTCATACAGGTGTTATTGCCTTTTCATTTGGAGCAGTATGTGTATAAATCCTCTGTATCACTTGTCTATCACATACTTGTTGTAAAGAGCTCATTGCTCCTGTGCAGCATTGAACTTGTCTGTTGATTAGCCTTAAAAAAACCTGCCATCCTCCAGCTGTCTGCCCACGTTTCATCATAATTCACGAGGATGCTGCATTTGCATGTGGGCTTTCTCATGATTATGAGGTTGAACATTATTGGTGAATAGTCGTTCAGTGGGGTTACTGCGTCCATAACACCCTGGAGAAATGCCTGCTTGTTTAACATGTGCATATGTAACAGGAGCATTAGGTGTCTGCTCACTCGCAGTTTGGACAATACACATTGCACACATTGTTAGTTTGTCTGCCTTTAATGATGCACACTCGGCTGAGTGCAGCCTGTTGGGGGTTTATAGTACACTTGGTAGACACTGGTTGCTACGTTGAGGCAACACTACAGTTGTAACATTGTCAGAGAGCTCGCTGTTATACTCTGTGAAAATGCTCTCTGTTGGTTTTTTGTGTTCACTGTTTTTATTTCCTTTGTCTGTGTTTTTGTTGTCCTGTTTGCATGAATGAGGGCGTACCTGTAGCTCAGCTCTTATGCTGTACAAGTTTTAAATCAAATATCGCATAGTAAATGGTATAAATAGATCCGATTAATTTGCTAAAGATCTCGGGATTTAAATTGCAAATGCAAGTTTCCATTTTAGCTCATGTCCATTGGAAATTATTTTCTCCCCCTTAATGGCATCACTTGTAATTTTCCTACTGCAGATGCAAAATAATACCCATGACACACTGCCCCAACGTTCCTTCTTGTGAGATTGCTCTTAAAGAGGTTTTAATGCAGTTCTGAAATTCTGTTGAAATTGTCTGAAGAGCGCTAGATGAGTGTGTAGGCGTTCAGTGATGTGCTCTACATGACTCACTGACACCCATCTCCCTGGGCAGCTAAGTGGCTCATTCTTTGCCATTCCATTACGCTTACTGTCTGTATGCTGCCGTGTCTGAGGGTCTCTGTTTTACATGCATAAAGAGCACTCATCGCCTGTGTGATTGAGTATTACAGAACCATCTGAGAGCGAGCGTTTAAACCAAAAACCTGAGTGGGATAAGTTGTAAATAAACAAGTAGGGGCATGGTTTGGACTGGCTACAGAGTCAGAATTCAAGTTTGTGGTTGAGGTGAGAAGGATCCAGAACACTGACTCATAAAAGTAGACGGAGTTCAACAAGTACTGAAAAAAATTGTGTGCATGCTGCTTTTGTCAATTACTTCGAGTAGTTCTATCTTTTGTTTGAAATAGATCTACATCTATGTAATTGAAATAGCTGAGTAGGTCCTCAGTATGTAGAAGTAATTAGTTTGCTGAGTCCTCTCCACCTGTTTCTGCACCCACTTTCATCCTTCAATACGGCCAATCTGGCCACTCTATTTAAAGCTCAGAAAATGCTGGCTCATCTTTTAGGAACATTGATTAGCCACAGGGTGGCTGAGATAATGAGTTCCCAGCTCAGCATCACTAGACACAACGTGACGTTTGTTTCCAAGCGTGTTCAAGTGATGTAGCATGTTGAGACGAGCAACAAAGTTCTCATTGAGACCATCCTCTGAGACCATTTTCTTTTCAGCATGCTCCACAGTCAGTTCTAATTGGTGGGATAGTATACACATCAAGCGAACCGTTGCATAGATAAAAATGATCTGTTTATTCATAATGCATTAGTTGTTATTGCAGTGAGAATAAATGCAAAAAGTTTAAGATGTGTTCTTTTTATTTGAACACTTCACCAAGAGTGTTGAAATAAAATTATACCCAAAAAACAGTGGCTAGCCTTAATGAATAAATGGTCAGTTTAATGTAGAAAGTGTACTGATGCACATTAATGGTTTTCGGTGAATCACAGAAACCAATTTGGAACCATTAACCCTGCTGCAGTATTATCAGCAACTTGGATGCATTGATATTCCTTAAAGCACTTTTTTTTTGCTGTGGACTCCAGAGAAACATTTATTTAATGTAAAATCAATGAACATGACATAGTAATTTATGTGACGGGCAGACCAATTCATTTGTGAGTTAGTGAGCTGTTATAACCCCCCACCTGTGCTCCACATCTGGATTCTCCACAGCTGTGTCCATTTATCAGTCCTTTACAAAGCCCATTAATTTGCTGCTTTAACGGATACTATCTCCTCTGAAACAACAGCTTAGCCTAATGGTACTTAGGGATTAATATTTTCCATTGCATGCGTTTATGATCAAGGTACATCTATGTGCCCTTGGGAGGTTCACGGCATGGTCTTCTCTACAAAATGTTATCCACCGCCCTCGCGTTTGGATTCGTCTGCCTTTGGCACGGCGGCCATGACTACCTGCAGTACTGGGCTCTTATGAACTGGGTGGGAATCCTTGTGGAGAATGGGCTGAAGTCTGTCCTCTCTTCATCCTGTATACGAGCCATTGTTGTAAGTTTGAAATCCAAGCAATTACCCTGAAAACATTATGTTAAAGGAGATGAAAATTCTCTGTAGCTACATTTTTCTGTCTTAAGATGTGCAGAAATGACAAGATATTTCCTGTTAGCTTGAATAGAGAGGTTATGAATTTATATGTATAGAAGATAATGACTTAAGAAACTACACTAAATGGAGACTGGTTGAATCCTATAACATCTGACTGGCATACAGTTAACACCCAACATTATAAAAGACTGAGTACATGTATCTTTCAGACACCACATACTTTTGGGCTATTTTTGCATCTCTGGCCTCTAAGAGAACCCTCTTGTTCTCTAAATAGTGGTAAAGGCTGATGACGTACTGTGTTATCCTCTAGTTTATGGACCTACAGTTCATTAGTGCCAGGTGCTTTGCTGCTCTTTGTTTCTTAGATTTATGATGAGGATCTTTTGTGGTTCTCCTGCTTGTGCTTTACTGATTTCCCAGGAGCAGAATTTCTCTGCGGCAATGGAAAGGCGCTGCACTGCCCTTCTCTCTGCCTGCTCCACTGCCATGCTCATTCTCTCAAATCTGGTGTTCCTTGGGGGGATACATGTAGGAAGAATCTTCTGGAAGCGTGTCTTCGTTCAAGGTAAATTGCCCCCAACAACAGTCACTCAGAGGAATGCTTGTTTTCTTTCAGCAAGTTGTTCTAATGTGGATTATCAGTCATGTAATTTGTGGTGTCAGCAGGGAAGGATAAGCTATAGAAACATTTTAACAGAGGTAAATGCACAATCATTGATACATGAAATGAATAATAAAAATATAGAATGATTACAAACATTTCTATTCTTTAGATCTGATGATGTAGCAGTAACATCAGTGGATGCTGAGGCTTTGTTTATTCTTGGCATCTGCATGGGCAAATAGAGAAACATCTGCTTTATGTCCCTGCCAGTCCCTGTTTTGCTCCCTGCATCTTTATTTGGCTCATTTGATACCTAAAGCAAGATGGCAGCCCCTCCTAAAGCCTGACTACTAATGATAAGCGATCTGAGCTGCAGTTGCTGCCGGGCTGGGAGTAGAGACGGTGCCCAGAGCTTTGCTCAGTGCTGAGATATATTTATATATATAAATTTATCATGAGAATTTAACTCTTTGACTGGAACTGCACATAAATGCTGAAATAAAAAACATAATTTACTAATCAAAAGCAGCATTACAAAATTTTGTTTAATCGCTTAAATAAACAGGTGGTTAACCTCAAAAAGGGAGCTATATAACATTATTACCAATGTCGTGTGGAGAGAAACCCAACTACTGTGGTCTTAAACTTTCTGTGTGGTCAGTCATTATCAGTTCTTTTAAACTGGAGCGTCGTCTCTTTTGATGTATCACATGGTCTTTGACCCACTGAGGTTAAACTATAATAGGTATAAAAAGGTCATATTCCACTCAGCTTTACTGGGACAGTTAAAGCTGATGGAAGCCCAGCTGGCTTCAAAGGCAGACCACTGTATGTATAACATTATGCTGGCCTCTTTCACGTGCACCATACTGCGAAGTTATTTTGAATAAATGAAGCGAAACATTAAAAAATGATGATATAATAACAGAGTGTAGGAAATTGTTAAATGTGTTGTGAATTATTGAGAGTAAGAGCAATAATCTTAATTGAAATCCCAGTTTGCTTTAACAGTAACATACAGCAAGACCCATTAAAACTGAAAAGATAAAAATGAGACATGGCTGGTGCTTATAATGATTTTTAAATAGAGCACTGAACAGACTACTCATTAACTGTGTTCATTTCTCTTTATTTTCTTGATGTTGTGTCTTAAACTGAAATATAATGCTCCACCCACGTACGCCTGAAGCTATCTCTTTTGGTCTGCATGCGCCTGCATAATATCCCACTGAGGGGGAGTCGTGGTTTGCTTCATTAACATAAGATCAATGCTTTTAAATCAGCCTGTCTGGGACTTTTACTGGTGCCAGAAGAAGTGTAAATTGCTCTCTGACCTGACTGGCGAAAAAAAGTCCCAATCGCACTTTCTGTCTTGGTCGTTTATTGACTGGTCACGTACTTAGTAGGTCACTGAGTTGTAAGCATGTGTCTGTGTGCTTTTATTTGTGTTTTTGATATACATCATAAAGGCAAAGGCACAGTGTTTTTAATAGGCCTCAATAAGGCTGGCCAATCTTTTAGCTTCTTATCTCATTTTAGTGGCTATATTTAGAATAAATGCTGCAAGAAGCCATGTAGAACGTCTGCTATCTCCAAATCATCTATCATCAGTCAGTTCGTCAACTTCTATTCAGTAAAAAGCTGTACTCCTGAAAACTGTTATCTGTTTAACAGAATTCACACGCATACAGGAACTGAAGGTGCGTTACAAGATAACGCAGTTTTCAATGTCATCTCCCCACTTTGCCAATCAGACTGTAAATGTAGACGTCACGTCGCTTACTGTTGGATCCATTGTGCAGGATGACTGACAACAGAAACATGAAAACATCACCCCTGGTTAAGAGGCTGTATGGTCATCAAAAAGAAGTTGATGGGTCTTGAAATTGCTACCACTGGGCACCCTGCAGCACACTGAAAAGAGGATGAAATCAGAAATACTTTATTGATCCCTTAGGGGAAACTGCTGTTTTGTATGCAGCTATTCCCATTCAAAAAAAGGTTTGAAAAAAAAGAAAATAGGAAAACACCTGCCTTTCTACCTCATTCTAACCATTCTCATTCTGTTTTACACACTCTACGATTCTAAATGAAACAACACCTGGTCTATTTCAGCATATCCAGTATGGTCCTGATGACAATTGGCTTCAAAACTCCATTTCAGAAACAAACAGGTGACACCACAGATACAATGATCATTTATGATGATTACACATCATGAGAGGTACATAAAGCAAAACCTTGTGCACAGTTCCTCTGATCATAAGTCAGTGTCTTACTTCATTTCATCTGTTGCTTCTCTGCACTTGGCCTTTCCACCTCATTTGATCTCAAATCACCCTGTTTGTCAAGTTACAAAAGAAACAGTTGTGTAATTAAAGCACCGGTTGATTGAAGTCAGAGTTACAAGCAATTGGCAGAACTGGGTCATTCATTAAAGTTGCCCCACTTGTCATCTCTTCTTCAGCATTTCATAATCAACGATTTAGAGCAGCAGAGCCTGTGAGACGTCTCTGATAAAAAATATTTAGAACTCCTCTTGATTGTTTTCAAAAATCACTGACATTTGGATTGTGGTGTACGCTTCCTTTAAGTTCTTTTTTCCACTGTGTTAGTTTGAAGTAAGTCACAGCTAAAGTGGAATCACAGTTAGGTCAATATGTTTCACACAGAGAGTGTTAATGAAATTTACATACCTGCCAAGACAAAAACCTCAGGATATCTTGGCATGGGTTGAACTTGGGTCAAAACAATGTGGCTCATCAGACTTTATCAAAAGAGATTGAATTGTTTATCTACTGAAAACAACCACAGGGCTCCTTATTTTTTTTTTCCTGCAAGGATAAATGCAAACACCAGTATTTTCTTTCACATACTTAAGTTTCAAGTTGTGAAACTTTCACCCGAGTACTTCTCTTCCAGCCTTCCAGCAAATTCATCCTTTGTCTTATGCAGACAGGAAGCTGGCCGTACAGCTGTGCATAATGCAGTCTGTGTGTATGTGAATCAGATTTTGACATGAATAGAAGAGAATAGATCATTGAAAAGCATTGTGGGTGCAGGTGCAGGTTACTGTGATAATTTGGAAGGAAGCCAGTTTGGGAGAAGCCGCAGACAGCTGTCCATACCTGCCTGCTCGACTCTCTAAGAAGCAGCTATAAATAGAAAAAGAGAATAAACATAATTCAGCACTAGGCAGCAGAGACCTGGCTTCTACTACTGCTGCTGCTGCTGCTGTGTGGCCCTGGAAAAGAATGCAGTCTTTGTAGTATTTACCTTGACACAGTTTAAATTGATTTTTTTTTTCTTATACATGAAACCCAGATCTGGATTAAATTAGGCAAAGGATTTAGTCTTCAGTGAATCTGCACAATAATCCTAGAATTTAAAATATTTCCAAACTCGTTGTTTCCTTTTGATTTCAGGCTGGTGTACCATTCTTCCACCCATGCTGGCTTTCCTCTACTGCTTCGCTCAAATCGGACTCGAGTGGACTTCCCGCCCACCATGAGTCACCTTGACTTTGTCTGGGAGTGTGAATCCCGACTACGGGACAACTAGAACAGCCTGCTGAGCCCACTGCCTCCATCCTCACCAGCCACAGAGCTGATGGGCGTATCTGGCTCGTGGCCTCAGAATCTGACCAGAAGCTGGCTGGAGTGAAGCTGAGCAGCCACTTTTCACATCCTGCAAAATCTGTAAGCTAAAACCCTTTGGAAACTCTCTAAGGAGAGGGTTTCCTGTACTTGTGTGAAATTTAAGTGCACACAAACTGCAAAAGAAAGAGTCTGATGCTGTAAATTTAAGGAAGTGAACATATGCAGTCCTGCAGTTTCAAGGCCTGATTTCAACTCGGTAAGCTTCACTGTTATTCTGAGAAACCGCAAAAGAAAATATGGACCCTGAATCTGTCTCGGCTATATGACTCTGATAAGGTATTGCTCAGTGGTGCAGTGAGCTCGAGAAATGCTAATTTCATATTTACTGTCCTTTAGCTCAGCACAAAGGCAGTTGTGTATTCAGATGCAGACAATAGGCACAGAAGGCTGTGCAGAGCTTCAGGAACCTGATCAATGTCATTATTTCCTCTGCAGAAGCAATTTAGGTGATGTGGGGTAAAACTAATATCAGTATAATTAATAAGCTAACGCTTAATGATTGAAAACAAACATCTGAAAACAATGTTTTTAAACACAGGATTAAATATTTGTTGTATGCTTCGTGTCTCCAAATTTTCAATTCTGCAATGACTTTTTTCATGAATGGATTAAAAATATCATAATGATAAATATCAGATTGTCCATCCAGTTTTTTTGTGGATAACCTTACTATTTGTGAGTTTAGAGAGTTTCTTAATAGGATGAGACACTCCCATTACCCTTTTCCAGTCCCATTCAGACTATTCTTGTTCTAAAGCTTGAAAAAGGTTGATGATAAAATAGAAGACACAAGAACAAATTCCAAGAATGGAAAAATTGAGAATGTCTCCAATATCCCATACTCAGTCTGCGGCACTAATCTCTTACTGCTCCGCCAGATGACTTACCGATTAATCAGGAGTTGAGTCTGTTTGGTGGGTACTCTTCAGCTGTAAATCTCACGTGCAGTCTGCAATCTCATATGCATGTACACTGCTTAACATGTACAGCTGCGATGTGAGGTGAGCTCAAGATAAATTAGAGTGCAAATGCTAATGCTAACGGGGCAAAATATAAGCATTGTAACTGTGACTCGATGATGTCTTTCAAACTTTGCAGGAGGGCTGTTTATATGGTGCAGAGGAAGTAGCCGTCACAGGCTTTGAATACCCTCAAGGTCAATTCAGTTCATTATTTATTGGTTGTTGTTTTTTAACAGCTTATCTGTTTTGTTGGCAATGAAAGAAAAAAGAAGTCAGATTATTTCTTTTAAGAGAGGTTAGAATGATGTCAAACTACTGAAAAGATAATTAATTATCTGTTATTTACAGAAATATTAACATCACCAGGCAAAGATAGTAAGTGCAATCAAAGTGTGGATGATGGCATTTTAAAGTAAGCCTATTGACAGATGAGCTGATGAAATGAAAACTGATAGATTTAACTTTGTATAACATTAACTACGCTGATGTCACTTGAGGAAAAGAAAGATGGAAATGTTTCTCTCAAATAAGGTTCATGGAAATTTCATTTGTAATTAGTCAATAAATAAAATAATTATTTGCAGATCTATTGAAAGCCCTCAGCTTTAAGCTGTCTGAGCATAGTTTTATTTCAGCACAGGAAATTATAAGTACGTCATGGTTTCATGTAACCCATCTTTTCTTTTAGTGTTCTTTTCTGCCCTTAACGTTTCAGATCACAACAAATGCTCTGAAATCCACTGTGGACTGACTAGTTGCCAACAGTTTTATCTAGTCAAACTCTTGTGTCCACAAAAAATAAATAAGCTGCTTTAATGAGCTTAAGTGTGCTTTATTGTGTCTTCTTAGCCTAGAAAAGTGTCTCACTGTGAAAAGGAATCTGATCCTCTTACTATTCACAGTAGACGATAAGGAAAGCAAACAGCTCCAGGAGATGGCAACTGACACAATTAGTTTAAAAATATGTTAATTTAAGACGGAGGAGCCATCGTTGAAACTTATCATTTACATAAAACTCTCATGTTGCCTTTGCTTTACTTTCCTGCCACAACAACCAATACTTTCCAAGGTGATTTTGTCCAGTACTCTGCCTTAGTAAGGATCACTGTGGGCATAGGTAAGTAAGGAATCCTCTTAAACAGGCATAAAACTGTGAGGTTTATCTGACGTAAGAAGATCAGCAGGAGAATACACCTGCTGAGTTACACCTTCTAGAATAATCAGCCTTACCCCAGGGGCTATGAACACAAACACAGCATTGTGCATTCTCCAAAGAAAGCAAACAGGCATACAGTATGTATAAAATATTTATTATGAATAGCACAGTATTTCACAATTCAAAACAGTTTTCATTGTGCTTGAAATAATTACATTTCTCATCACATGAAGTGTGAACAAAGAGGCATGTGCATAATACATAAACCATTCACCAAATTGTCATAGTTTTCTTTCTTAACCTAAACATTGCAACATATCTGTGCATATATGTGTATTTCATATATGATATAATTATTTGGCAGCTATGAGGAGCTGACCATAAAAATAGTTCTGTGTTAAAATAGTTTCAAAGATACGACAGTAAACTGCACATTTAACTTTAGTTCTCTCAATGCAGGCCCGGAAATGGGTTAATATTTAAAGGCACAGGGTCGCATGCTTTACATGAAGGTTGGTGACTTTTACAATACTAGGGGGTAAATGTAGTGACATATTATTTATTTTCATTTGGAAGCTTTAGATTTTACCCAAGTTCAGAGCTGCTCCTTTATTTATAAATTTTGCAGCACAGAACAGCATATTGCTTTCAAGGATCTGGTCTTTGAGTTTTAGCGTGAGCCTACATTCCATTTTTTATAACATATATATAATGCCGACAAGTTCTGCCATCACAGGCAGTTTGACTGCATTGAGAAGTTCATGTTTTCCTTTTAATGGTGTAAGTGTAAAATTTCCAGTCCTGTTGGATGGTGTAAAGAAACCAAAAGAAAAAATGAGTTAGAAAACCAACAAAATAGAGAGAGAATACAGTACCTTTAACTGTCTGTTTTATACTTGTGGGTGTGTGCTGAGCCTCTTTATAACATTTTCAAACCAAGGTAGCTTGGCTACCCGAGCACAACTGTTTTTGATGCCAAACTATGCTAGTCACCACATCTTTGTAATATGACAATGTCTCAGTGCCAGTCTAGCTTAAAGAAACAGCACAGAATTTCTAAAAGTGAAGTTTAAAACGTAAACATATTCAACATGTTGTCCCTTAAAGAGTAAACAAATCTTTCCAATCTTTGAAAAAAAGACATCCCTGACAAATATGTCAAATTTAATCTAGCCAAGAGGCTGTTACCATTTTGGATCAATTTTAATGAAGTTGTGGACTAATCAACGGAAACATCAGTTACGTATGAAGTGAACTCTGTGACCTTCCAGTCTCAAACACAATAACTGGAGAAAAGAAGAAACTGTGATATTTAATAACTCTTATCATATTTGGTTGCGGGTAAAAGAAAATGTCAGATTTAGGTCAAACTTGTGTCTGCAATAATAAAACTTTGTACATCTCTCTTTCTCGAGTCTGTCAGAATTCCTCAGCGACACTGTCAATCCTCTTTTCACCTTCTTTGATTTCTGAACTCTTCACTCTTTTCTGCAGCAGCTGAATCAGACAGATGTACATCAGTGTTTTTCCATTCTCTACAATCCTTTTGTAAAATCTGCCCCTCAACCAAAGAGGCTCTCACTTGTGTGATGACAGTCTCATTTATTTTTACTGAGCTGAATTTTTGATGGGTGGAAACGTGTTGGAGAGAGAAACCTTTTCACCCTTCACTGTGTCCAACTCTGCTTGTCTTGGGAAGGAGAGGAGGCATGTGGAAGGGAAGGCATAAATTATCTATTTGAATAATAAATAATATAGAAAAATGGTTATTTTTGTATGTTAAAGAAGACTGTCAGTGTATGCTAAAGATAGATTCAAGAACACTTACAAAGCTTTGGCTTTCCACTTTCTCTTGTGACAATGATTTACTTTCTGTTACGCAGAAAGTTTACAATTTTTAGTCAAAGTAAAAGTATTACAGCTAGGGTAAGAATATTCTGGTACAAATACTAGGGAAGATTTATCATTATGTGTTGTAGCAGTTTAAGAGGGAACTAATTATCACTTTAATTCTTGATTTTTTTTTTAACTTTCTTAATTATTGTACTGATTAGTTTGCAGACAATCTGACAATATGCACAATTGTTTGATGTTGTCTCTCCGATAATCACTTATTGTAAAAATTGAAACAAAAGTGACAAAAACAGTCACAGATGACATCTTCATAATGCTTGTTTTTGTTTAAAGTGACTGTCCACACCATAAGAGTGATTAAAAAACCTGAATGTAATTGAAATATCAAAACGAAAAACAGAATAAACTCCCATTTGTGTAGCTTGGACTATAATATTATGAAAACTAGTAAAAATCCTCTTATCTCTCATGAAGTTGAATTACTGCCACACCTGGAAAAAAAAATGTATCACGTTATGACATGAAAAGTTTTACTCATATAGGACATTTGTCACCTTATACCGTGAAACTTTTCTTTGTGCCTACTGATACTTTAAATTGTTATAAATGTTTTCCTGTTTTAACATGATTTCTTATGTATCATGTTTAAATGAGGAAACGAGAACCGACAGTTAAATTGAGGAATACATCTCACTTACACCATTTGATTAAATTGCAGTTCATTCTTGGGTTAAGGCATGGTGAGATGATGCTGTTATTGAGCACTCTGGATGATCTTATGATAAGTTTTCTTACAGTAAGAGAGGTTTTGGAAATGCCTGGGGCTTAAGCTTAACATGAGGAAGAATCAGTTCAACCAAAAAGTTTAACATAAGTTGTCAAGTTAAAAGTTAACAGTTTCACATTACATGATAAATAGTATCATTTTATAATGCCATAAACTTGTGTGCAACATAACATGATACTGATTCTTTTCCTAGTATGGCAGCAACATGCATCTCTGATTTTTGACTTATCATTCATTCATCTTCTGAACCGCTTATCCTGTTCAGGGTTGCGAGTAGCTGGAGCCTATCCAAGCTGTCTTAGGATGAGAGGCGGGGCACACCCTGGACTGGTCGCCAGTCAATCACAGGGCTGACACATAGAGACAGACAACCTTTCACGCTCACACTCATACCTACAGGCAATTTAGAATCACCACTTAACCTGATGAACATGAGGAAGTTGGAGTACCCAGAGAGAACCCACACATGCACGAGGAGAGCATGCAAACTCCACACAGAAAAGCACACTGGGCAAACTGGGATTCAAACTGGTGACTTTGTTCCTGTGAGGCTGCTGCGCTAACTGTTGCACCACCCTGCGGCCCTTTTGACATATCATTCAAATAAATTCATCAACTGTACTTTTAAAGCAAACATAAATAAACCTTGGATATGTTGGTAAACATACTCTTTGATACTGTGTCTGGTTTCAGAAAAACAAGTATGACTACCTTTAATATCAGAAACATTATATACCCTTTACAGTGAACCATCTGTTCTGTTCCCCAAAATCAGCAGTCTGCAGTTTCAGCTTTCCAAATCTGCATCTTATTTACTAAATGAGATATCGTTTATTTAAAGAGCATAAACTGGCTAACTGTACTGTAACAGCTTATTCAATGCAGATTTATTGCTTTTCACTAGAGCCCACCCACCCCCCCCCCCCCCTCTCTCTCTCTCTCTACATTACACTCATACATTCATTTACAGATTTTTTTTCTTATTATTGTGTCGGGGTTTTCACGTGACTGTGTTCATATGGTAACTTTAAAAAGTCTCCTAAAAAGCAACACATTTTCTCCAAAATATTCTCAATCTTAACTTTTTTGTAAACTACTTACTCTGTAAACTATTTCTTCCACATGTTTGTTCTCCCTTTTTGAAATATATCATGATATAAATATTTTGGTTGTCTGCTTGGTTGACTCCCATTTTGAAAGTGCATTAAGGAAAAACATATAAGCCTGAAACTGAATCCAAATATCAGCCTCAAACAAAGCAATCACAGTCCTGAAAGAGGTCATCTGCAATGGAAACTCTTTGAATGAATATGAGTGAAAATGACTTCCTTAAACTTTACACATTTTTCTTCCTATTTGAAAGGGAACTTACACGTTTTCACTGATGACGTTTCTTTTCAAGGGGGGGGGGGGGGGGGGGGGCAGACAGACGTATTATATTTGGCATGCTTACTCATGTAACAAACGTAAAAATGTTCCTCAGCAGACATGAAATGTAGGAAGTAATGGCTAAAACAAGGTTATCACATGAAAAGGTCTGCTCTTTGATTTGTTTTATTTTACATAAATAAGTTATATTTTGGAAATACTATGCAAAGGTCATTCTTCTCTGTGTTTACAGCAGTGAAAACTTTACGGCTCTCACGCAGGGTATCATGTATGTGGCTGTACTGTGGTATTAATTCATGAAAATGACTGAAAGATGCACCTCCTCTTTTCAACTACTGCCAGACAAGTTGCATTAGTCGTCATGCTCATCCGTCAGCATTATCAGCAATATAATTCATAACCATCCAGACCGTTGCTGTAAGAGTTCATTAATTGCTTGCAGAAATTGGCCACTGTAATCTGCAGTGTGAGGGACACGACTACTTTGTGTGGCATGCAAAGAATCTCATATAAATGATTCAATAACAAACCGGTGGGTCATGCTAGTACAGTCTTGCAAAAGAGTTACTATGAGGTTCTTCTGCTGAGGCTCCTAAATCTGACATGGTCAGAATATTTTGGACAACAGACAAACTGCTCAAGATTTTTTTTCCCCATTTAAATGTAATGGAAAAGTAAATCAAACATATGTACAAACCTTGCATTGCACATTGTTTTTTAGCCTCGGACACCAAGAGCTAGGCTACGACCTCGCCTCTCATTGCTTACCAGCAGGTACACCCCTCTGATCGTGGTCAGTGCCCCCAAATCAACCATCACCTTTTATAAATGGTGCAGCTAGCAAAGTAATATTGATATTACCAGATTCCAGCTGAGTTTAGAGTTGATCATTCATGATGATTCCTCCACCCTTCAAGAGAAGATGTCCTCTTTGTCCAGCTCTGGTGAAGCAGGTCTAGAAACATCAAAAAGAGGCTGCGGTGAGCCAGAACTGGATCTACTCGCTTTTAGGAGGTTAAGTGCTTCAGTGAGTTGCGACTCAAGGCTGGAAACGCGGACACTCAGATTCTTTAGGTCATCCTTCAACTCCAGCTTGAGCTCTTGAAGTGAGGCCTGAAGGGTTTGCTCTGGGATGGGGTAGAAGGGATGCCTTGTCTCAGGAGGTTGGACTGGACTGCGGTCCTGAGGCGTCATACGACACTCACCCACTTTATCCAGACGCAGATCACTTTTGGTGATCCCGCTGTCACATGAGTCAGTCTTCTTTAATGACATTTGTGGTTCAAGCACCTTGGTCCGTTCAGGTAAAGTCTCCATTGATTCGGCTTTGGACACTTGATTCCAGTTGTCAGCTTTGGCCATGGACTCCTTGAAGCGGCCCCAGCCTTTGGCTTTGATTGGTTCAGCAGCACGGCCACCAACCAGAGATATTTGAGTTGGCACCTGCAGCTTGGACTTCTCGGAGAGAGTGCTGCTGGGGGGTGTTGAAGATGACGGTGTGGAAGATGAAGGTGTTGCAGGGCTCTCAGTTACAGTTATAATGCTGGTGGTTGTAATGGCCGTGTTAGCCAGGGGGACGTCAACATACATGGGGCCTTTTTCAATGTCCTGTTCATCAAGCTCTGGTTTGTCGGACCCCAAGCGGGCCTCTTTCTGCTGTCGAAAGCGCTGGAAGAGTTTCCGTACTGGGTGATCTGGAGGCAGGTTGAGAGGAGCCTCATTTTTACGTCTCTTTCGCTCCTCCTCCTCTCGTTTGACATCGCTGATCTTTCTGAAGACAATCTAGAAGAGGATTTAAAGATGACTGAGTTTGTTTTGACTAAAAAAAGAATTCACTGACTACACACTATAACACTTCCCCACTTCACAGTCTAGCTTAGTCATGTGAATGAAAAATGACATAAAACTAAATCATAAACCATCATTAGTTGCCTAAACAGGTGTGCTGACTTTTGGAGACTGTACAGTTTGTGTGGGCACCTTGTTTCAAAATATGCATGCTCCCAAATGTCACATCAAAGAGGCAATTCCCATGACACAGAGGGAAAGTTCACATCTTGCCTCTGGTTTCAGCTGAGGACTCTTTGTGAACTTATTCACAGCCGCTAATGAATAATTTCAGTATTTATGTCAACACTTAAATCCCCTGTATTTGTGATTGCTGTTTGCTGCAACATGATGTCTGTATCTGGGCGCCCAAAGTAAATAACTCATTGTTGTTGTTTTTTATTCTAAAAGCCAGTTCAGTAAATCTGAATCATAGTGTCCAGCTAGAAAACAACAACTTTCAGGCTTGCTGCCACAACGTTCATGATAACAGTGAAGTATTTAGGGAAGCAAACAGCTTGTTGGGTGCTAATGGGTGGGAGAGAAAAATCTCTGATAGCTTGAAGTTTGGCACTGTGTCCATTTCCTCTTTTTTTGTCACCTACTTTTCTCTTGTTCTCAGGCATGGAACTAAAACGCAATAAGCACAAAATCATCCATCATTTTTAGAGGCAAGACAAATTTCATTATAGTCCTTGGCCTCATTTCAACACGGCTCTCACAACTCAAACCACTCAAATGTCGAACAAGCCATGCGCTGCATTCCCTGAGTACTACCTCACAAGCTGGGTTTGGCTCTTTATTCAATCCATCTCTGGATTTCCCTGCTGTATACATTCAGAAAGTATGAGACCCTAGTGAATAGTGACTGTAATACAGCAGATGAGATTGCCTCTTAATATGCAGGCAATTCAATCTCTCTTGCGCTCTCTCAGGCTGGCTAGCCTTATTATAAATGAGGTAATGACTGGTAGCTACACTTGAGTTGTTGATCACAGCCATTCATTTCTGGATGAGGACTGTAGGAGTGGCTCTGATATATGTTTGTATGAAGTTTTGTATGTTCATTTTATTAACTCTGTAACATGTATGAGATCTGTCAAAGACTTACTACGAGCTAGCCGGTGCTTTGACAAACGATGGAGTTACAAATGAAAGCATACAACAGCTGGGCAGACTAAGTCCAACTGCTGAAGATGAAAAGCTTTTTAATGTTGCAGCAGTATCACACAAATCAAAGTGCCAATAAATGACTGAAATTCAATAGATGTTGAATAATCACACGCAAAAATGTCATTACGCAGTTTTTCTTCTTCTTATAACCTCATGAATTAATTTTCTTCATCTTCATGGGTATTTGATGGTGCAACAGCTAAATCAACCTTTTCACTTCTTTAAATGTAGTGCTTGGAACTAAGAGTTACAGATGTAACCCTGGGGAAATGCAACTTCAGTTTATTTCTTTAAATAGAAAAAAGTATTCTTAAGTAGTATTCTTTCTCTATTTTTTTATATTCATGTAAAAAAGGCTGACAAGTGGAAGAGGAACAGGTCAAAGGCCTTGAGCAGAAAAGGAAACTTATCTTTTCCAAAGAAAATGAGTTTGTTGCAGTAAAATGGGCATTTTTTTCTGAAATAAATTTTATGGTATCATCTTTTAAGCAACTGTGGCTAAATTTTTGACATCCAACTGTTTTTCTATGTTTCAATCACAGGTATAGTCTACCATGTTTATAATTTCAGCCAAATTTTAGTAATCTAACCTTCTCTCCAGAACCCCATTACAACATATCATATGCCGCATTAAATTCATTCAGCTGGTGAAACACATTGACTTTTACTATGAAAAGAAACAGGAAATGCAGGCTTTTAGTGTCTTAGACAGCTGATATCCATCAAAACAATAATAAAAAATGACAGTACATCATTTTAAAATATTCCAGGCAGTATCACACCATGAAGGAGCAGCCACAGTGAGCTGTCAGATGAGCTGCAGGCGACAGGCTGCACACCAATAACTCCTCAGTAAGCTTACCAAATTTACTGTTACCTGCAGAGTGGAAAACTAACACTGGCTCCAACAGCTTGAAGCAGCTTAAAAGATATTGTAACGAGCTGTTTTCCGCCTCCTCCTTGTGTTTTTGTGAACTGAACATTAAGGCTGTACTTTTCTGTTTTTCTTTCTGGTCAGAATTCTGTTTGGTTGATAATCATGTGGGGTCTATATTGTAAGGGTGTGGGTTTATCCGTTTGATATATTTTTCTTTTTAAAACGAAACAAAACATTTTTTTTTGTATTCCTCATTCCTTCTCTCAATTGAAAGGTTGCAAGTTTAATACTTGTACATCCTGTGTGTTGGTTTAGTTTTAAAATGGAAGAAAAATCAACATCAGCTACTTTAAACTGACTTATTGCCAGGATAAAACCTGGCTGGCACCCCAGAAATAAATAACCACAGTAAGAATTCCACTTAAAAACCATCACAGTATGCCTATTATGGGCATACTTATTCATAAAAACAACATCGTCTTGTTTGATTGAAGAGAGGTGATGGTATGACGGTTATCAATAACCCCAAACATCAACCCATGAACTGTGTTAAGCTTTACTAACAGGTGTTTCTTGTCTTCTGCAGGAAAATACAGCCACATATGTGACATTTTTTTCCTCAACTGTCACAGGAGGGGTTCTGTATACTTTCAAACTTAAAGATGTAGCCTACTGGAAATTTAAACATTTTTCTGGTTGACTTAAAAACAAAGTTAGCAAAGATTATTGCATGTTTTTTTCCTCCTGAACTACAGAAAGAGAAGGGACATTAAAAGATCATCTAAAGGAACCAAACTGAGTGGATTGATACACTTTCTCCCTCAATAAAATCTTAATGTAAACTTACTCTTTTTCGCAGGTTGTAGGTGAGCAGCAGATTTCTTGAGAAGTGATTCGAGAAGGCTGTGTAGAATTCCAGCACCTTCTGCAGAGCGTCACGTTTAATGACATGAAGATCACAGTAGGTCAGAGCTCGGACGTTGGCACAGGCTTGAGCTAGAGTCACCTCTTTCCAGAAAACATCCCCGAATACATCCCCTTTACCTGTGGAGAGAAAGAGAGAGCAATGTTAAACTAGCTGTCGACTAAGGCTAATTGCTGGATATTTACCAATATTTTTTGTGGGTTTTTTTTACCAACTTACAACTACAACAACAAAAAAACCCACTTTTTTTTTTTTTTTTTTTTTCAAAAAAAAAAAAAAACAAAAAAAAAAACCCACATTTATTTACCTTCTTATAGTGTTGACATATCTCATTAGCTACTTAAATCTCCATTTTGAGCTTGGCTGGCTCAAAATGCCTTTATAATATTTAATGGCTGTATAACAGGTAACATCTTAAGGAAATGCAGGAGTGTGACAAAATTGTGCTTTTGAATAATTCAGCCACCTTAAATAGATTAAAAATAAATATAGAAAACACAATGTCACATTTAAGGAACATATATTGATATAAAAGCCTGAATATTGTTTTTAACTTAATATATAACCCCCAATTCCACTTAAATTCTCATCCATTACAGTAAAACTGAAATTATAATATCCAACCATTGAAACAAATTTCACACCTCATCTGTATGATATGAGCATAGCGTTTTATCATCTGACTCTGAGTGCAATATCAGAAGAAAAAGGCTGCTGTGTGAGTTTGATGATTAATCACCATATCTTATAAAACCATTTTAAAACCTCCAAATGAACACTCTGTCAGCATTCGACTACACAGAATCATCCTTTCAGGATTTTAAATGACTAGAAATATATGATTTGATCCAACCGTGGGCTAAAAAAGCTCAAAGGCATATTTGAACATAGGTTTCACAAAAGCAGTACTCAAAACACTATCACGAGTAATGACATTGAAGGTGAGTGATACATTTGCTGAGCACTCTGAGAAGAATAAGTCAAATAACACCAGCCTGAGATGAGACACCTGTGCACTTAGCATGTTCCCATTCCCAGGTGCTATTAGGTTAATGAGAATTTGATTCATAGTATAACATGTTTATCACTTTGGGCTCCATTACAGTCTCCATCTGGGTTTGTGGTATAAGCCTGACAATACATTGATTGTTGCAAAGAGGAACCAATAGCAGGTTATTGATGAAAAACAGCCAAGACAGTGTCACCGGTGCAGCCAGAGCTTGTCATCTATTATTTACTTAATCAATTATTAGGCGAATTAGAGGAGGGAGTTAAAAAGAAAAACTCTTTTGGGATTTAAGCAGGCCAGTGTGAGCCAAAGAAAGATCTATTTTATTGTATCTTGAGTTGTTAAGATGCATCCTCCTTTGTGAAAACACATAGGAGTTGTTTGTTTGTTTGTTTATGTATGATATTTCAGTTCACTAGTTTAGGTCTGGCATGTGTGTGAAAATATATACATAGGGGTAATTGATAGATACTAAACCATATCACTGAATTTTACTGAACTCTTTGACAAGTTTAGCTTGAGGGTGATTTTGCAAGAAGTTGCTAATTTCCAGCATCCAACAACTGTGGATATATTCACTCTTTCAGTTTGATATTTAGTCACCACCAACTCCTGAGGAAAATATTGGACTATTTAGCTGCTAAATGCCAGTTGTTAGTTCTGATTTTCCTGACAGTTAGATATTTTACTTTTTCTTGAAACAGCCGTGTAGTGTAAGAAAGGACGCTACAGGTCACCCCCTTACAGGACTGAACATTATGTCAAATGAATTGTTCTTAACATGAAAACACTGACTGTAGCTTCCTATCTATTGCCTGAACAGAGCAAGGTTGCTTTTGCAGTCTTGTTGGTGAAGCAGGTGAAAACAGGACTTGGGAATATTTATATAAATCATGTATGGATGCTTCTTCACTTAGTTGTGTAAAAATGATTTTATGCTTTTTTAAATATAAATAAAAAAAATAAATAAATAAATAAAGATTATGCTGATATATGCATACTTTAGTGAAGCAATAGGCTCTAAAAAAAACAGACCACTTTTGTAAACACTGTTTTTTTTTGTTTTTCGACTGAAACTAACATGAAGTTGAAGAAGCCAGACAATATCCAAACGTTAGCCCGGGGGTCGTGTATCTGTGACAAACAATATCCTAGTCTCAGTTGATGAGTCAGCAGACAGCAATCCTCCAAACAGCAGCTCTCACTGTGGTCCAAAAAGTGAAAAGTGAAAAGTGCTGGCATAGACAGACGCAAAAGGAGGTTTTAACAGCACTTATTCAACAGCACTGGAGGCAAATATGACAAAAATGTTGTTATTATTGTTGTCATTGCCACTCTCCCCAAAATACCGTATAACAAGTGAGACATTGTATCAGCACATCTTTATCTCTGTCTCTGTGTCATTTTTTAAGGTTCAGATAAAGTCTTTTGAAAAACACAAGTAGATCTGGGGCAGCTCTTTTGGCTAAAGGAATGACAAGCCATGACCGCTTCTATCATGAAATAAAAATAAGCGAAGAATCCATTATTGATTATGATAAAATGCTAATGCTGTCATTTTGCAAAGTTTTTCAGAGAGTCTTAAAGTTACTGAGCCCATGTTGATTACACTGCTAAAAAACGCATCTAAGATTCAGTCAAAGTAAAACGTCCTCAGTCTGGAACTTGGCATTTTGGACTTGAACTTCAAACCTATCTCTGAGACCTTTGAGACGGAAGCACAGGCGTGCACATGCACATAAATGACTGTAAAACACATAGTCAACATTGTTAATGTCTGAGCTGAACCTTAATGTAATTGAATATTTAACAGGGCATCAAAACATAAGAATATAGCTGGCACAGATTTTGGATTGCTATCACTAGACATGTCTAAATTATGCTACATTATTGATATGTTTCTAAAATATGACATCTGTGATCTATTTTTCAGTAGCAGCATAACTTCTTCTCTTCTTTCCTCCTCTACTACATTCTCGATCATTTCCTCACATGCTTCCTCTCTTCTGCTGCACCGTTGTGAAAGGGTTCGGTTTCAAAAGTGGAAAAAAAAAAAAATCATATGAATAAATCAACTTGGATTAGTTCACTCTTAACTTATTCTTCAAACTCAGCAAGAATGTTTGAACTCCCTGTTGACACTCTTAAAAGAGTTTAATTCCCAAAGGTTAAATGAAATGACCACAACTGTGTAAAATAAATTCTAAGTGAACAAAAGGATACTTCTGCCCTAAAAGTTCAGGTCACAAAACTTTGTATCATCTTAACTAAAGGTAGAAATTCTAGTAAAGAAGGTAAAATGTTTTTAAACTCACATTTATTTGCATTCTACCTTAAGTTTAAGACAATAAAACCTTTCAGGGTTTATGAATTTAAGTACCTAACTCACCTAAAATTGCCACCACCTCGTCGTCCTGAATCACCTCCAGTGAACCCGACACGACAAAGCAGAGGCTGTCCACACTTTCACCCGCGTGGTAAATCAGGTCTCCGGGGGCGCAGTGGATGGTCTGAAACTCCATGGCTAGTGCTCTGAGGCACCCATCGCTAGCCAGACGAAAAGCCGGGTGTTCTTTGAAAACTTTCCGGTTGAGATGGACACAAATGTCTGCTCTCATGTCCTTTGGGCAAATCTGCAGCACCTTTAAAAACACAAACAGGGGAAAGAGCTCAGTCATTATATTTCAATCATCCAACAATCCATCCATGAACTTTATGATAGTTATATGTTTTAGGAGAATTTCTGCAAAAAATGTTGTGAACCATTTAACAGTCTAAAGGACAAAATAAAAACAGTATAGATGTTTTTTTGTTTTTCAGTAGAAGGTTTAAAAAAACAATTTCAGTTGATCATTGTTTGTTTGAATAGAAATCCACCTGACTGTATTGTAGGTTCTTGTATTGTATCATTTTGAATGCTTTTTTTACAGGTACACCGTTAAGGCTCCAAAATAAAAAAATTCTCTTCAATGGATGGAATATAAGTGATAAAAAGTTAGAACAAATTCTTTTGGCAGCAAGCAAAGAAGTTGTTACAAGGAAATGTTTGAAACCTAACCCCCCCCCCCCTGCTATTGATGACTGGACTGAAATAATCAATCTAATTTATATTCTGGAAAAGTTTTCATTCTCCCTTAAGGTTCAAAAGGAAAGATTTTACAGAATCTGATCCAAATAAATGGAATATGTTAAACCTGTCAGGTCAGATTTCATCTGACTGAATGGAGGAGTGAAGATGTGGTTCATTTCTATTTCATTTTTGGCTTGCTCTTGATTTTATTTTTGCTATCTCTTTACACCTTTAAAATGGAATCTTCCCATGTTCTGTTGTATTTCCTAAGTTGCCTTGAAAAATCATTGAAGAGCTAAATTGCTGAAGATGTTGCATTCTTCTATAGAATAAATGTGCTTACTGTCAAATGATTGTTCTTCCTCAATAAAGAAAGAGGAGGCTTCTAGTAGCTCACAGACCTGCAGTCTTTCTGCTGAGTGTCAGTGAGTTCCAGCATGTTGTTCAGCTACACCTAATCAACAGGATGCCAGGCCATTGCAGGACTCTGCTTTTAAAACAAATCTCTTTGAAGATAAATGTCAGGCAGAGAAGGATTATGTGCCATTTTTAGACCCTTTGGTGTTGCCTGAAACCAGATGAATAAATAATACATCGATGCAGTGTAACATATAAAGATGCCACCGTCAGTAAATAAGAACAGTTTAACAATTGGGATGCACAAGTTTTCTTGTCCATATCTTATTCCAAGTTCTGCTTCTAATTTGAGCCACAATAATAAAATCTTCCCCGTAATTGGATTTTGGACAGCTGGATTGAATGGGATGCGGTGATATGAATTCTTTCTGGCTTCATATCAGTCAAAGTGGCACCAGTTCAATCTGTCCGCTGCAGCTGAAATTGCTTAATTTCCACACACTCAAATCATTTTAGCATCACCGGAATTCAGTGGGATGGCAATAGAGGGTGACTCTCTATTATTGTGCCATAAATGCAAAAAAAAAACCACTATCTGCTTTTAATAATGGCTCCTGGCTTTAATAGCTCAATTTTCCCAAAGACTATACCTTTTGTTTTTTTCAGTAATAAGTTAACAGAGAAAAATGACTCTTATATACTGTGATGTTCAGGGAGAATTAACAACAAAGGTTGAACCTAAGGGGAGAGAATAGGAGAGTCCTTAAATATGAATCTGAAATCCAGTCCAGCTCCCACTCCAACAGATCTCCAACCTACCACATCACCTTTTTTTCCTGCCAAATCCCAACCATTCAACTGAAGGGGCAGGTTTAATACTTGAACACTCCAGACACGTGACCTGAGGCATTTTCCTCCGCAGCAATGACCTCTGCCCAGAGTTTAACATTCTGCTGAACTTGTTATGATTTAAGAACTTACTTATTTAAAATGTCCCAAGGCATTACTGTCGACAGTAATTGAGAATGCCCCTTGAAAATAAAATAATATTTGACTTCGACACTAATTCATACTGATGTACCGGAGCAAAATGAAAGCTGAAGTGAAATGTCACATTCTTGCCTGATATTGGATTTAAGCTTTCTGTGGGTGCCAGACAGGACTGCAGACAGGCTAGTTTAGCACCTCGACTCTTCTGCTATGGAGAAAAGCTGTTAAACTAAATGCAAGATGTGGTTTTGCTGAAATATAAATTATATAATCATTATATAAAGGTCTACCCCAAAAAACCAATTGCCTGGATGGAAGAATAAGTTGCTATAGAGATGCTAGCTCTTGACCTGTGCACTGATAGCAAACCAGGTGGTCTCTTTCCTCTTGAACAGTGGTTGAAGCGTCCATGAATTCCAGTAAAAAGGACAAATTTTGATTTTTTTTAGACCACAGGACAGTTTTCAACGTCTCCTCAGTCCATCCTAAACAGGCTTGGGCCCAAAGAAGTTGCTGCCATTTCCCAATCATATTTATATCTGCTCTCTTTACATATGATAGTTGTAACTTGCTTTTGCAAATAGTCTGGCTTACCTTTTCAGTATCTATGCCCCGTGACATAGACCAGGTGGAAGCAATGTAGTCCATGACTCGTTCACTCAAACCCTTGGGCACCTGGTAGAGCTTCAGAAAGTCCCGGACACTGTTCAGCATCTCATGGTAACGATTTGTGTTTGCGTACATCTGCTGAAAAATTGTTGTCACATTACCAAAGATGGTGGCGTAAAGGAGGGCTGTGGAAATCAAAAAGGAAATTGGTTAGGGATGAAGTCGTGGTTGGTAGAATTTGAAAAAACCTCATCTTGGTCTTTCAGGGGTCTGAATGGCACACTCACATATATTTCCTAGATTAAAACTTATTGTTAGTTTTTGGACCTTTATTTTGAAGATTAACTATAGACTACACAAAAATGGATGTCAGAAGTGTTCGCAGATTTTGAATAAATATTTAGAGCTCTCTCTCTCTGTCCACTGACTGGCTTCAGTATAGGCCATGAGGCCATTTGTCAAACTTAATAACAAATATAGGTTTCTATCATTATATTTATTTCTTATCATGATGATTTATGTTTCAGTGTTCAATTTTCAAGTTTAGATTGAGTTCATTAAATTTAAGAGTTGTTTAAAGGATTGACAGCTCTGTTGACAAATGGAGGAATCTGCTGCAGTCTGTGCCACATTAGTAGTGTAGAGGAGGGTGAGTGAGAGAAAACAAAGAAAACACTAACACAAGAGTCAGTGAACTTTCCATAGCCATGAGTGTCTGTTTTAAATCAACACCAAAGTCTTTCTGCTGTAGGCTGCACAGAACTGAGGAATCCTGACTGTTTTATGGGCATGTTTAATGTGTGTTTTGATCAGAAGAAAGGGCATGACATCAGTCCCATGGCTCCATAAGCCACGAAGACGGTCTATCGGCTTCAGATCTCCCAATTCTGATATAGAGAAGCTTAAGAACTACTTTATAAGAGTTTAAATCTCCAATAACTACTGGACAAGGACATAAAAATTCAAAATCGCTTCCAGACTCGATTACTGCAATAGCAGCTTTTACAGCCTTCCTTCCAAACAACTCAAAAAACTGCTATACATCCAGAACTCTGCCACCTGCCTGCTCACCAACACCTGCTCCTGAGACCACATCAGCTCTGTCCTCAAAAACCTCCAGTGGCTTCCCATCAAACACAGAATACACTTTAAAATCCTCCTCCTCAACCACAAAGCTCTCCATAACCGGGCCCCCTACTACCTCTCCAGCTTGCTCCACCACTAACTCCCCTCCTGTGACCTCAGATCCTCTGAAGTCCACCTACTCTTCTTACCACCTGATACCAAGCAGCGAACCTGGGGGGACAGAGCTTTCTCTGTCGCCGCCCCCACCCTCTGGAATGCCCTACCACTACACATCCGAAAGTGCCTAAAACCCACCTGTTTAGAAATGCTTTTAATGTATGCTTTGCTCTTTTATTCATGTTTTTATTGTTTTTTTTATCCTCTGTGCAGCTTCTTTGAGTGTTTAGAAAAGCACTTTATAAATAAAAAGTATTATTATTATTATTATTATTATTATTATTATTATTATTATTATCATTATTATTATTATTATTATTATTATTATAAAAGACTTGTTAACTCAGGATTTAAACCCTCTAAAATGGGATTTTCAAAAAATCCAAAGTCTCAGAGCCTGTCAACATGGACATACAAATCAGGTGATCTATAAAGTCAGAAGTCTGAAACGGAGGGTGTAAATTGGAAACTAATTTTAAAGATTAGCATGGAAAAAGACAAAATGACCCCTCAATAAATTTACCAAGAAATAGAAATTTTCCATTGTAAATTATTAAATGTCACTCAGTGAAAGTGGTGGTTCTCTCTAGAGGACTGGATAATTTTCTGTTTCACATCGTGTAGTGAGTCAAATTAACTTATATAATATTACCTAACATTAATATTACAGCTGTTCCTTCAGTCAGGTAACAAACATTAAGGATCATAATGGTCTTCAATTAAGATCAACAAAACTCTACCCCACCCGCTGTGTGTGATCATCCATCATCATCCAGTAACATCCAGCTGAATAACTGAGAGGTGTCTTGTGAGATAAAACATAAAGATAAAGGAAAAGACAGGGTATAGCCGTGCATATCTGAGGTGGGTGAACTGGTGTAACAGCTGGCATGTGTGTGGATCAAAGCCATCACATGTCTGCACTGTGTGTGTAGTGTTGGCTTGGCAATGGAGTCCTAATTAGCCCTGCTTGAAGGGATGGAGAGGGAACATGCCAGCCACACATTTCAATTATCCTCAGAAGATGACAGTAACCTGAGCGTGCATGAGTTTGTTTGTGTGTGTTTGTTTATTTCGTGGCACACAATCAAAGTGTTGAAAACTGCACAGGGGATAATGCTAATTAAAAGTGCTCATAACTCCTCAAGGGATAACTGCAACTTTTATCCTTTCATCACTGACGTTCATTCGTGACGCCATGTTTTCAAGCATTCTGTGTGGTATTATATTCACCTCGAAACAAAGGATATGCTCTTGTTTGTACCACACTGTCTTTGCTGCGAAATCACCAAGCTCTCAAATAAAGAAAGGGTTTAAAGAGGTTTGAGGTTGTTAAAGTGGAGATGATTTGACATTCATCTCCTTTTAATGTTGCCAAAGTTTTAGACTGCAATGCTCCCCCTCCAGTGAGCTGAAAAATGCTGCAACAAAGGAAACTCAATCGTTCCCTGTGGAATGGCCCTTCATCTTCTTCCCAACGTTGCTCTTTTCTTGCTGACGTATACAACTTGGTTGCAACATTCCCCAGCATCTAACAGCTGGCTTGTTTGATGGTAGTTAAAAGACAGTAGTCAGATACACAAGCCCCAGGCCAGTGGTTGCTATAGAAACAGGACATATGTATAATGCCCCCCCCTACCCAAATCCCTCGTCACACTGTGATCTTCTACTGCCAGCACTGATCCAGCGCTGGTGGTAAAAATAGCACAGTATCAGGGCATTCATATTTCATAGAGAACAGCCGTGGACTACAGTAGATTGCATCTACAACAAGCCTCCTGAGGCTGCCTGCTTTTTTGGATTTTTATGCTTTAAGCTGATTTAAATCTCACAATGAAAAATTTAGACAAGTCTGCAGATGAGTTCTGTGAGTTCCCTTGAGAGTAAACTCATAAAACTGAACATTCAAAAAAAAGGTAAAAAGAGAAGGGGACAATCACAAGTTGCCTCAGGGTTGAGATTGTAGTAGAACAGAAACAAAAAGTACAGCAGACGTGAGGAGTGATTGCTGAGGGATCACAGGGAGCACTGTACTAAATTGATCCGGCAGTGTCAGTTATTGCTTCGAGGTGTTGCCCCCTTTGTGTAGTCACACATAATGGCACGGTGCTGTATGGCGTATTATGAGCCACACAAGCTGGAGATATCCTATAAATGTTTAATCCTGAGATGTGGAAAGAAGGGCATACTGCAAAAATCTGGCTCCTTCTGCATATTAGAGGGTTTGTTAGTAACAATGGGTGTCTTTACTCAATTAAACAATGGGCTTTGTTATTTAACTCTAAAGTAAGATGGCTAATCCTGTGTGGAAGTAAGCCACAAGTGACAAGAAACTGCTGGCGTTTCTTGTACTTGAATTTACCAATTTTCCTCACATATTAAGACAACTGGGATGTTGACCGGAATGCTCATAAGAATAAATTTTGATGGTTTTCAAATCATTTCAAGACCACATTAAATTGAAAAATAGTAACAACAACAACAGCATATCAAATGTTGTAAATTCAAGGTCTATTAATGACAAACTTACGCTAATTTTACATTTGATTCCATAACATGTTTTTAAAAGTTGGGACAAGGGCAGGTTTACCAGTGTTTAGCATTGCCTCCTTTAAAAACACTCTTTGTGTTTTGAAACCTGGGAGACTGGCTTCAAAGTAATCCTGTTCTCTCTTGACACAGGATTTCACCTGCTCAACAGGTCAGGGTCCTCTTTGTTGTATTTTTGTGTCATAATGTGCCAAATGTTTTTTTTTTTTTTTTTTTTTTTTTTTTTAAGGTGACAAGTCTCCTTTTCTATAACAGAGCCCTGCTGTAATAATACATGCAATATTTAGACTGGCATCTTCATACAGCTGTAATGTGCAGGGTCTTACCTGAAGAAAAGTTAATCTCTAAAGGCAGCATCTATTGCTCAGGCATTCATGGTGCTTTCTGTAATGTGTAAGCTATCAATGCAATGGCCCTTCTATCATGGATGCTGACTTTTGAACTGATGGTGAGCTGGATGGTCTCCAATTTAAATAAGGGGATGTGGAATTTGATGATGTAATTCTTTGTAATTTTATGCTGAGTGGTGAACTTCTTCTTATCTTCACTTCTGACACTATGTCCACACCTGCATGGGTATTTAAAGAAAGTTATGTGTTCTATTTGTTTTTCAAAAGGAAAAAAAAAGTTATTTCCATACCAAAAATGTTTTGTATATTTTTGTTTTTCTTCAGCATTACAAAAATGCTAGGCATTTTCAATCCTGTCCAAACTTGTTTGAAATGTGTTGCCAGCATCATATTTAAAATGAGTTGTTTATTTTTTCATTGAACCAAAAAATGTTGATATTTCATTATTATTATTATTATTATTATTATTATTATTATTATTATTATTATTAATAATAATAATAATAATAATAATAATAATAATAATAATAATAATAATAATAACAAGAAGAAGAAGAAGAAGAAGAAGAAGAAGAATTTATAAGAATTTATAAGAATAATATTTATAATAAATATATAGAATGGTATATTTAGAAGGATTTTACACCATCAAATTCTGCTAATATCGACATTGAAAAGAGCATACTAACTATTTTAGTTATATTTAATGGCATTTCATTTCAAAAATAAGACTGACTGTTCCTCAACATTTACATTTTAATGTTTTAAGTTTACTGATCAGCCTTTCTACACCTTGGCCATCAAAAAGTACCCTAATGTGACATTATTCTTTTTTTCTGTAATAGTTCAGACAGTAGGTTACACCCTTATATGTTTTTAAGCTGATTAAATGTTTGCAGAAAGTCTGATTCTACATTTAAATTTCCACCATCTGAAGTAAACTCAAATTCACCAAACTGGCCTTTGTACTGTAAAACGGCTCAAAAGTCCTTACACTCTGAGCTTAAATGAAAGAGAGACGGCTGAAAGAGATACACTTTGAGGCTGGCAGTAGGCAGAGAGAAATATAAAAGGAATCACAGCCCTATGAAGTGTAAAACGATAGTGTAAAAGGTGATAGTGATAGTATGAATTAAATAAGAACAGCAGTCAGAAGTCCTGACATTGACATAATATATTCAGACTGAGCATCAGATTCTAGGCTACAGGAGACACATTGCTCAGCTAATCTTCTGTTAAGTTCTATTTTGAAACTTACATTTCTTTATTTATAATTCATTTATATACCTATCTCAGTGGGTTGTGGCTTTAAAGAGCATATTTAAACTTATCATGTTTCATGTATCTGTGCTGCACTGGAAAAAAGATAAAACAGCTCTACTCACATCCAATCATCATCATGGCCACAGCAAAGATTTTCTCTCCGTCTGTCGTTGGGGCGATGTTACCAAAGCCGATACTCGTCAGGCTGGTCATAGTAAAATACAAGGAAGTAATGTAAACTGAGTGTTTGTTCGGCCCGCCCTCCCATTTTCCTGAGCCACTGGCGTTGAAGCGATACGGTGTGCCCACCGTCTCTGCCAGGATGTAGAGCCAGCTGTCCATACGAACAATGTTTGTCTCTTCATCAATGACCTCGTAATCACCAATGCTGTACCTATGATATAGAAAATTCAGGAAATAAATAATGATCACGAGTGTCAGACATTGCATTCAAAAAGACAGGCAAGTTTTATTTCTGTCACAGGGATTGTGTATCCAGAAGATGTAGTGGGAAACTGGAAATGTGAGGCCAATGTTAAAGTACACACTGAAAATAAGGATAGGCTAACTAAAGCTAATGATTCAGCTCTGGTTAAAGGTGAATGCTAACACTGGCATGCACAAAATGACACAAGACGTCTATTTGAGTGTCTATTTTTTAATGCTGACTCAGTTTTAAATATGTACCAGAGTCTCCAGCTATGCCGATAAATCTACAAGGCTCAACAGTCATTTAACTTAATGCTAACTTCTGGCATGTACAGTATGTCTCTCTTTTTAACTTTTCTCAGCTCAATGCTGCTGCTCTGAGTGTGACCATGGAAACCAGAAAAACCACACTGAGGGAAACAACACTGGAGCTATTTTTAATGTTCCTGAGTCTGGTTTTGGTGCACTGCCAGTTTCATTCATTCAGCTTTTATTATCCTGTCTGGGCAAATAAACATTGTTTATGATATCGGTTAGAGCCTTGTGTGTGTGGGCTGCCTCAAGATTTGTGAACCTCTGTTGACATATTTGGAGTCTTGTATACAGAAAAGTTGTTATTTTTTTAATCATGGATAGATCATATGAAAGTCAAATCTTATGAAGACAAGATCATTGTGTTAGTCATGTCATCACTCAATTACTTAATCTTTACTCCATTAATATGATAGCATCTCTGCCTGTCTTTATGTGTGCTTATGCATTTGTGCTTTTTGACATTTTCAGAACCATAATAAAATGAGCACAACACATGATGGAAACTTCTCCATAAATTTGCATAGTAATGAGAGAACTAATGCTCTATAACTCTAAGGTAGCCAAAACATACACTGTTTATGTGTGAAAACAAGCATGTTGACAAAGAAATCTGTTAATTGATGCACTAATTAGCTCAATCAATGGCCTCATTATGTTAATAAGCTCTCCTGTTAGTGTAGCAAACTGATGTTTCAATAATCATCAGTCACTTTGCATAATGTGATTCATTTTCTGTTCTGGAGAAAAGTTGAAATTGATGGAGAAGAAAAGTGAATGAAAAAAAAAAAAGTGAATCATTGAAAAGTAAATGTCATGACCGTACCATATACAGGCTAGCCAGTGAGCAGCCAGCCCAAAAACACACACCAGCAGGACCAGTACAGCTGCTCCATACTCTATGTAGTGATCCAGTTTACGAGCAACCCGACCCAGACGAAGAAGCCGGACCACCTTCAGTGAACTGAACAGACTGCTGATCCCCTAAAAAGAAAATGAAACAAAAAAAAAAGAAAGAAATTGTGGAAAAATATTACAAATATTATCTTCCTCTGATTCGTTTAAATGTAAAGCTCATCACATTTGAAGCTAAGGTTTCAGCTAAACATGAAAAAAAACTGAACTTATTTTAAAACCATCAAGACTGTGAGGCTCTAGTATGCGTTAAGATTTTAATGAATGAACACTTATTTAGCATTTCATCAGTATTTTATTGATGACCTAATTTATGAAGTTTTAAGCTAATATGTTGTTTATTAATTTATCAGTATATTACTGCAGCAGTTTTGTATTCAGTCATTTATCATATTTGTTTTCATGTTTTGTAAACCACTGATATTTTATATATTACACATAAATTAGCTGATGTAGCATTTTTTTAATGATTTTATCTTCATTTTGCAGCAAATAATAATAATAATAATAATAATAATAATAATAATAAGAAGAAGAAGAAGAAGAAGAAGAAGAAGAAGAAGAAGAAGAAGAAGAAACAACTGCAAGTTGCTCTCCTAGTTGGTTCAGACTTATTCAGATCAGATTTTAAACTATAGAGCTATGCTTTATTATATATCACAGCCCTTCATTATACAAATGCCAGAGTCCTTCTCATAGAGTTAAATCTCATGTAATATCATGTCAACAGCAAACAACAAAGAATGTAAAAAAAATCTCAAATGGATATTAGATATGAAACACTTAGTGTTGACAAATGCCGAGCTTATATTACAACAATGCAATGCAATATGATGAAATATTACAACTTTTAGAGCAGTTACATAACACTGACTAAATGTCATCTTGACGTGAAACACCCACTCAGTGATTCAAAAAGACAAGCCCATCGGTTTGCTGGTGTGTGTGTGTGTGTGTGTGTGTGTGTGTGTGTGTGTGTGTGTGTGTGTGTGTGTGTGTGTGTGTGTGTGTGTGTGTGTGTGTGTCCAGGGAGGGGTATTGATTTGGCTAATGTGCTGTGGTGTGCAATCCGAGTATGACTGCAGCGCTCTCTGTCACTTGATCTGCTCTAGCTGCATGCCAGACACCTCAGCTTCTCTAAATCATTAAATCTCTTTAAAGACCAGGGCCCGTATTCAGAAAGCATTTTATCTTACTACTAGGAAGACTCCTATATGACACTAAAAGTTCATAGCTCAGAGTTTTTTTCTTAAAACCTTTTCACAAAGCTGCTGAAACTGACTCTTACTAAGGAATTTAGAGAGTTCTTAAGCTAAAAGAAAGGGGTGGAGCTGACCCTTGTCGCTATGGATGATTTCATGTTTCAGGAACTACTTGACTTCCTATGCCTACATTGATTGGCTGACAGGGAATGTGTCTTTGTGAGGACTTTCTACATAGAAATCACTCAATTTAGAGAAAAGTGTCATGTTGGCATTTTCAAATAAAGACCTTAAAATAAAAAATGTAGGCTACTGATTAAACATTAAACCAAGAGTGATATACTGACTAGTCCAGTATATATTTTGCTAATTAGTGAGTATTTTCATCTTCTTCTATACCGCTTGTCCTGTTCAGTGTCACGGGTGTCCGAAGCCTATCCCAGCTGTCTTAGGGTGAGAGGCAGGGTACACCCTGGACTGGTCGCCAGTCAATCACAGGGCTGACACACAGAGATAAACAACTTTTCACACTCACACCTACAGACAATTTAGAATCACCAATTGACTGATGAGCATGTTTTTGGACTGTGGGTACCCGGAGAGAACCCACACATGCACTGGGAGAACATGCAAACTCCACACAGTTTGCGTGCCCAAACCGGGATTTGAATCGGTAACCTTCTTGCTGTGAAGCAGCAGCACTAACAGCTGCGCTACCGTGCAGCCGTGAGTGTTTTCATATTTAATCTACAAAAGTGGTCCAACAAGTATAATATTAGCTACATGCTGTTCAACAGTCATAACTCAGTCAGTGAGCTAGACCTGAAAAGAAAACGAGGAGTGGCCTGAATGCAGAGGCCAACTGACAAATCCTTATTCAGTATCTCATGACGAGTAAGCTTAAAATTGATGCCTTGAGCTCAAAGACAGAAGTTGGAGCTAAGAGGCAACTAGCTTAGCTGAGCTTAGCAGCAAGGACCAACAAAAAAACGACAAAACAAAGTTCAACCCTGTCTTCAAGTCAACTCATTATTTTATAAATTATTTTCCAGGAGTTTCAGCTGCACAGAAACAAAATAGAAAAAAATGACAAAAATTTGTTGAAGAACATGCTAGCTGGGCTCTCAGGCTAAAAGTCTTTCAGCTTTGAACTACTGTAACTAGACCGGCATGGGAAATTGGGGATTTTGTTCATGTTTTTAAGTTTTTACGAGCAACTGGACATTTACTTATCTTTACAAGTTTAAAAATATGACGGAAACTGCTTTGTGCTTTGAGAGCGAAAGAAGCTAGAGTCAGGAGCATAGACTGTATAATATATGGACACAGTTTATTTAGTGTTACCAGTCTGTTCCTGAGCACAGTAATGAAGCTGTCTGTCGGCAGAGGCTATACTGGAATTGCAGTCTCAGGAGACAGGCTTTGTGCCTCCTCACTAACAGCTAAAGGGTGCCAGACCTCGCAGTCACATGAGCTGTGTCTCTGATTGGACAAACTCGTGATCTTCATTTCTTCTTGACCGCTAAATTAGAAAGAAATTCACTGCCCATATAGTGTGTGTTGTTAGTAAAATCTTTTTTTTTTTTTTTTGGCTTAGTGTGTATGAGGTTTCCAGTCTTTTTGCAGTCAACCTTAAGTGGACTCAAAAAACTGCGGTTTTTAGCAGTTTCACATGTTGCCCCTTGGCGAGGAGGCAGATGGCTTTTTAGCTTAGCCTAGCATAAAACAGGAAGACATAACACTACAATACATTTGGAAAAAAAACCCTGCAATTTTTGAGCTCATCTGTCATAACAGCTTATTTCCTTTATTCAATACTTATCTAAGAAATCAGTTAAATGAGTGGTTTCATTAGGATGTACTTCTTGTTCATATGTTTTTATAGATCCTCTTTTGTAGTCTTTATTTCAGTGTTTGTCAAAGTGTTGTGCCATAGCACCTCCTAGAGGTCTGCCATGACAGTGAGTATTTTTTAATGGAACATTAGAAAAAAAAGACATGTTTGCTGGGACTCACAAAAGTTTCCTTGTTATTTTATTGTGAAGGAAAGTCATAGATTCTGACCTTTAACACCATGGTTGACCTTATGAACAAAATAAATAACTTTGGGTCTTAAAAAGGTTTCTGCAGTTTTAAAACTGTACAGCACATTTTGCTCCCATCCCCTCTGGTAAAGCACATTTCTAATGCCAGGATGACTTATTTGTAATTCTTATCTATCACATTGCCGCCGTTTATTTGTCACAAATGGCATGTATTGCTGACTTGAGGACTGAATCAGCTCTCATGCAGCTTTAATGATGCTGTTTATCATTTTCAAACTGCAGAGCACAATCAGATCAATGTCTTCTCCAGGCAATGAAAAGCTTCAGCAGTAGAAAAAAAAAAAGCAGCACAAATCTGAACTTGCATTCACTTCATGCAATGATGCTTCTTCTGTCGTACTCTCATCCAGCACAACAAATGAAATGTCGATGCATGAGTGAATTTCGCAGAGGATGAGCAGGGCTTGCTGTCAGGGCTGTCATGGGTAGTTAATGTGTTGTTTTGTTTGGTGTGAAGGTGTGCCTGTGAGTGAAACACTGGTAAAAACACAAAACTGTTCTAATGAAACTGAAGCCTACTTGAGTGACAGCTCGGTGATTCCAGTTCTTCCCATCACGTCCCATGCATGAACACAGGCAGAAGAGGAGGATGGGGGATGAGCCATGCAAACAGAATGGAGGGATGAAAAAGAAGAAAAATAAACGTTTGAATAAAAGAGAAGATCAGATGTCAGTGATGAATATATAAGCAATAAATAGGGGAAATAATAAAAAAAAAAAAACATGCATAGTATGAGAAAAACATGCAGATCTGTGCCAGCTTTCTGTTAAAGCATATAGACAACTAGATTTTGTTTGTTATTGTTGTTTTGGGTTCCCAGACATCAGAAAGTGAAATGACATAAACAGTGATGCTAAATCAGTCTCAGGTGATGTGTGACACTTAACAATTGCCAAGAATCACTTTGACAGCTGTTACTTTTTAATGATCTTTCATTCCTGTTTGGAAACCTGTTGTGGAAAACAGCCATCAAAGTTCTTCATGTCATTTCATTAGGGTCTGCAGTGGCAGCAGAGATGTTTCAGTGCTGGGTTTAATAACACAGACAATTGTTTACCCGCTCTCATGTACCCTCTCCATGGATTGCCTCAAAGCAATCTGGAGCAAATTGGAGTCACTGAGAGGTTCCAGACACGTGCTGGAAGATGATCCTGGAAGTGAATGGTCATAGCAGTAATGGATGTCAGTTTACAGTACTCCCATCCTTTTTCAGCTTCTACCCCCTGGATGGAGGTTCACAGTCCCAAAGTGCAGGACAAGAGATACAAAAACAGATTTGTTCCTGTTGCTATCACTGAATGAGCAAGATATTGTGATATTGTATACACCTATTTAATTATTCATTTATTTATTTGTTTATAAGCATTATTTATCTGGTCTTATCATGGCCTACATCTTGTTTTTTATTTTTCTATGGTAACTTTTATTCATTTTTATAGGTGTATAAATGACATTTATCTCATTTTAACTACTGTTTGGTGGAACCAGAGTAGTTTTTTAGTTTAGTTGTACAGTTTTAGTGTCCTAATAGTGTGTTAATCTCTGACTGTTTTCATAGGGTCTTGTGTTTATGTTTGTTTTGTGACTAAATGTCAAAGTGGATACCAGCATATTCATGTAAAACAAATCCACCTACATACCTAGTATGTCCTTCACTCCATTCTCACAGAAAAAGTCAAATTAAAAAAAAAATCCAAGAAGCATAAGGTTCTCATATTTTTAAAGAACTGAGTTTAAATTTTCATCATACTGATGGACAATTATTTAATTTGCTTCTCTATACTACGACAAATGAAATGTTTGTCTAATAACAATCATGAAATTTGTTGACGTTAAAACTGACTTTTTAGTACAGCAAAATGATTCACCATTATTAGGACTGAAGACCAAAACCAGCAAATTTACCTGCTAGCAGGGATTGTTTTGTATTTTTACTCAAAAACTGTCAAAAACACAGTTTTGAAGGGTGACATCATTTTATTGCACGTATACAGTGGGGGAAATAAGTATTTGATCCCCTGCTGATACTAATATACTTTTTCACTTGATAAAATGCACAACAATTTATAACTTTTATACTTTATGTTTTTATGCATTTTCAACTGATATTCTGTCTATACTTATAACCAGTAAACAACCATAAAAATTACAGCGTGTTAATTTCCCGGGGCAGTGGGCAAATTTACAAATTCAGCAGGGGATCAAATACTTATTTCCCCCACTGTAACTGCCACCATTCATTTTTCCCTGATTTATTTCTTTTCCTAGTTCTGAGTAAAGAAAATGTCTCACCTGGAGGCACTTAGCATTAAAGGTTTGAAGTACCTTCACTATAATGGACCATCACTTGTTGGGTAATATTTGTAAAGCATTTTGTGTATTTACCCATTTGTCTCTCTTCTCTCTTAACTCTTAAAAAAGGGAATTTTATTAGTTTAAAACATGTCATGTTGCGTCACTGGACATAGCATAAACAGAATAAATTTCATTATTAAGTAACCTTGCTACTAACCACTGGAGAGGTTGGAACTACAGAGCAATATTTAATTGCTGGATACATTCAGGAGATGAATGATTCTGACAACACTTTTCCACAAAATCTACAGGTTTTGAAAAACCGAGACAACAGCACAGAAGACCCCTAGCATTAAAACATGGGTGTAAACAAAGGAAAAAGGGACCAAAGCTCTAACTCAGAGAATTTCCCCACATGGAAATAAGCTTTCACTGAAATCAACAGTTTTTGAACACTATACTTAAATTTGTTCAACAAAATGAACGAGTTTTACAAAAGCAGCACCGTGGCTCTTTTAAAATGCTACACATAATTGTATTTCATCATTTTCTATTTATACCATATATAATTTTTCACTATGCCATGCAAAAGAATATCAAATATCACCAGTCATATCTTTTAAATCCCCAAAGGCTGTTGTTCTTTCCTTCTGCTGACCCCTGACTCTTTGTGCTCCGGCCACTTAAACTTGTCAGCATTCAGGATGCTGAAGCAAAAGGGCCAAAATGCTTGACCCGCACATATAACTCAGTTATATATAACACCAACACCACAGCTTTTCATATTTCCTTATACTGTATGTGCCGTCTGACAGCCCCACAGAGTTCTCAGTGTGATGCACAATGCTGTTAAATGCTACCGCAGCATTTTACACCGCTGCGCTGTCGCAATAACACACACACATCATGAGATGTGACACATGTAAGCACACACTGGCTGACACAAACACACGCAAAGATGCATTATTATAATGAAAAGTAGCAAGTGCAGGGTCCTGAGGCTCCACTTAATTTATGTGTGTGTGTGTGTGTGTGTGTGTGTGTGTGTGTGTGTGTGTGTGTGTGTGTGTGTGTGTGTGTGTGTGCTGGTTGAGAAAGCTCCGGATATTGTAAATAAAGGTTTGGACCTGATTCAGAAGCACTTACGAGATTCAGAAACAGCTTTGGAGAGGGATCAGTTAGCCTGTATCGAAATAGATTTACATAAATACTCTCAATACTTTGATAAGTCAGAACTGTTGGAGTTATTTTCCTCTCAATGATGAAATAAATGCGAAAAAAAAACGAGTGAACTAAAACTAAAATCTTGTTTCATAAAGATGTAAAAAAGTCCATTAACCCTGATTTATTCACATTTATAAGCTGACTGTAAATTTCAGAGCTGAGTCCAAAATGCATGTTTGGGAAAACACATGGCACCTTGGTTTTAATCACAGCAGGCTTTCCCATGATTCAGTGCTTTTGTCAGCTGTCATAAGGTGTTAATGGTTTTAAGGCATCAGTGACAAAGCAGAGGGCTGCAGAGTGCTTCAGTTTAATAACGTAACACTCCTTCCCCCAATTAAAATGTGCCAATTATCTCGAGATCTTGTGATAGCTCTCAAGCAAACACTGCCTCATTATGGTCCAACATTCATGAATTCACAAACAAGCATATTATTATGCTGCTTCATCTGACTTCTTTTTCTACTGTCAGTATAAAAAAGCATCGACTAAAGCACAGGATGAGACATACAGTGGTTATAAAACGGATTGATAGCCTGAAAAGATCTGTAATAAGCTGCAAATCTTAATAGAATGGATCATCTCTGGGATTTTAACCAATTTATTGGCAAAAACTGGAGCATGGTACTTTACAAAGAAGCAGACACTAACATCTAAGTTGTGGGAAAAGCAGATATTTTTGGTATGAAAGCAGGAAAAAATTGTGAATGGGATTGACAGAATTTTAGCATGATTGCTGATTTTTTATAACCATATTCACACAGCGTCTCTTTTCTTCTAACATCACACTCTGGTTGAAAGCTTAGACACTACTGCTTAGTTCCTGAATGTAAACACAATAAATAAGTGCTATAACCAAATTTTATCACTTATTGAACAACTGATGATGTTAACAATCAGGCACTTACTGTGTAGAAGTAGCATTAGCTTGCAAGTAGCCAAAGCTAAATAACTTTACGGTGATATAACAATATAATGATATTAGGAGAGGTGCAAATTCCTTTCTCACTATGAAACTGTTATAAGCAAGCAATAACAAATCAACCACAAACCGCATGGCAGTATGGGCTTTGGCAGTGTTACAGGACTGGCTGAGTGAGACTTAAATGCCTACAAAGGAATTACAGGAAAGAGGACCTGATACAGGTGCTGCTTTAATTTTCTGCTTACAGTATGATGGCAATGAAAAATCACTTGTGATGATTTGGTTCTCGTGTTTTTTGTTTCCTAGTGTTTCTTGTGGTTCCTGATGTTGTTTCCCTTGTGTGTTTTTGTCTTCTGGTGTCTTAGTTTAATCTTTAGTGTTTCAGTTTTATCTTCTAGTTTCTATTCATGCATTTCTTTCTTGTGACCTTGTTTCCCTGCTGTGTGATTGCCCCTCATGTTTTTCACCTGTGTCTCGTCACTGGTCACAGTCGAGTCTGACTGTCCTCTTTGTCTATATAGTCTCTGTCTTGAGTTCAGTTTCTTGTCAGTGTGTGTTGAGGTTCATGTTGGATGTACCTGTGTGATGTTTCATGTTCTGTGTTCCGTGTCCTCCAGTGTTTCTAGTGTTTGGATTTTTGAATTAAGTTAAATAAACCTTTTTTATTCGAATCTGCGCCTGAGTCCTCCTCCTTGTGTTTTTCCTCACCCTTCTTGACCAATGTTGAGATTTCAACATGAATGAACATGTTATAACTAATGTAAGTAGTAAAAGGACCAACCTTTTTAGGTTGACGACTGACTCTCTTACCATGACAGTGCTACCAACCATTGAATTGGATAGCCAGGTAATAAGCAGTTTGATGTATAGTAAGTGGGGGGTATGTGAAATGGAATCCCTTAATGGATCTTAAATGATTATGGTTGTCAGACACTTTTATATAAGCTACTTACAAACTGTAACACATGTGTAAACTCAGGAAGTAATGGCCGTTATGTAAACATGTTGAATTGACACTTATTTTCAGCTGCCTTTTTTTTATTTTTAACACTAGAGCTCTCACCTCATCAACGTTCTCGAAGGCATTGATGACATCATATGGCAGGCAGGACAGCAGGTCGATAACGAACCACGTTTTCAGGTAGTTCATCCGAATAAGTTTAGGATCTGAGATGACTTCACCGGCAGGTCCCACAAACGTTGTGTGGAAGTTTAAAACGATATCCACCAAGAAGATGACATCCACGATGCTGTCCACCACCAACCATGTCACATTGTTCTGCTTGGTCTTGAAGGAGACATTGTAGGGAACCATGATGGCTGTGTAGAAGGTGAGGATGAGGATGACCCAGTCCCATGTGGTCTTGAAGAGGCAGTAGTGGAGGATGATGTGGGGAGGGGTTTTGGGGGTCTCCTGCTTGTACTGAGGTAGGATGTCTGAGCCCAGCTGTAATACCTGCCAAAAAGAACAACATGAATAAACAAAGCTTTGAGAGAATCTTGCAACTTGTTCCTGCCTGATTTCACAGCAGATTTTTCAGAAGTTGCTGCACAGGATGAGATATTTTAAGGGCCCTTTTCCCCTGGAGCATATCAATATTGGAAACAGAAAAAAATGGAAACATAATCACAAGAAGACAACAAGTATGGACTTTATTTTTATCAATTTCCTTTGAAAAGTTGTCTGCTTCACTGCAAAAACAAAAAAGCAAAAATAACATTATTGTCTTGCGTGCAGCTTTTACTCTGTACCTCAGCTAAGCGGGAGTGCTTGTGGACGTTTTCTCCTTTGTGCACTGTAGGCTGCAGCTGCTGTAAGACTCCTCTGCTGCTTGTTAGAGCTCGAGTTAATCGCGCAAACTTTCCCCAACCTGAGGATTAGAATGCAGTCAGTCAGCCCAAACTTTAACAGGATGATTTTTTCAAAATGTTCTCTCACACTGGATTTTTCCTGGGGCAACAGCATGTTCTGCGAGCCATGTGACTTTTGAAAAGGTTCACTGAATCAGGCTCTGAAAAAAAAAACATTTTCTCTGGTGTTGTACAATTTCTAAGCACATGATAACTGAGCTTATCAAACCTTGATTATTTCTGGGGCATGCAGAACAACTAGTGTTTCAAAGAGCCTTTAAAAAGCCTCAGGTCTCTGTTCTGATAACCTGATTTTTGTAGCTCTTACTTTACAACAGGTACACTAGCTGCACCAGAGGAACTCTGAGTCATGTCTGAGTCATGTTAATGTCTGTTGATGGGTGTGAATACATCATGGCAGCAACAGCAACATCTGACTGTGGACCATCATAATGCCAGCATTGGTAGCAATGGTAGGTGTTCTTTTGTTTGTGCCCTAAAATGCAGAGACAAATAAGTTTCTTTCAAAATAAGTTTTATTTGCAGCTGTACCATAGTTGCATTGCTAAACCATCAGCTAGTTTAAAGCACTTCAGGGTGCACAACATGTGCTGAGGAAACAGCCTAGAATTTACACAAGTTATTGCACCCCCCCCCCCCCACACACACACACACACACACTCCAACCCCTATATTTCCTAACCAAAAAATAACAGAATTGTCTGTTCTGAAAATGCTAACTGATGTTGAAAAACCTTGTCCTATGAGAGATATTGTACCAAAAACACACAGTGGCTTATTCCGCTAATGCCCCACTTGCTCTTGAAAAATTAAGTTAACTGTATGAGTAATAAGAATAAGTCAGATTCTCGACACTTAAACGGTTTGCATGGAAGAAAATAACAGCTTCTCTAGCCTCTCATCAGATGCTGAAGAAACAACCTTTAGCGCAGTGCTACCTGCTAAAACGGAAACCTGACCAAGATTTTTAATACCATAATTCTTCTTCCTGCTTTTGCTGTTTTGGGTTGTCTGTACTTGAACTTATTTGTGTTTATTTCTGAGTGTCTAAAACAGTCACATTGTCCAGTGAATCTCTTTTCTTTTGAGTGTGTGTTTGGTGTTGAGAGAGTAAATGCTTAAGTGGGCTACCTTTGCCTCTGCTTCATTTTAAAACCTCTATATGAAAATTTTAGATCACTTATCTACCATATAATTTTCAAAATGTAATTTTTTGTGAGTTTGTTTGTAGAATAGCCTCAGTCAGCCTTTAGGTATATTTTAAACTCAATTCAGCATTTGTACAAAGTTTAAAGGAGGCATCCATTTTTGTAGCAAGGCTAAACTAAATGACTGACCTTTGGAAGAATCGTCTTCAATGGGCTGTTTAAAGGCTGTGATGTCACTGAACGTGCAGAGAAACAGGACCACTTTCTCTTGTTCATTTCGTATTGGAGCAATCTTCACAAAAAACCACACCGGCGTCCCTGGAAGTATGAAAAAAACGACACATTTTTGCTGCATCATCTACCTAATTTTAGAGGAGGTGACAAGTGTGCATAGAAATCTTGATCAAAGAGTGTGAATTGAATTGTTGTCAATCTTCCCTAACACCTGCAAGCAGAGGGCAGTTAACACCTGCAAGTGGAAATACGTAGCCCCGCACTGTATCTTCTGGGGATGGTCTCTGGCCCGGTTCGCAACCAATTAGCACATTTCTACAGAGGCAGAAATGTTCTGGGCTGCCTTTGAACTCAGCTGTATGTTACATCCTCGGAATTCATTTGCATTTCAAGAGAGTAGAACTTTACATTTCTTTTTTTCTCACATATGGTGCAGAGCACTTACTGTTCTTCTTGTACATTAGGATTTCAAATGAGTTCATCTCATAATTCTCGAAGGTAAGCCGCACTTTTTCCGTCGTGTCCTTGTCTGTGAGCTCCCCATACATGAAACTGGAATGCAGAGAGAAAAAACACAAGTTAAATCTTTAATAGGCAGAAGCACATTGAACATGCATGCTCATTCTTGCATTAAAACAGTGCTGCGGAAGTGCTGAATGTGTTCACATAATATTGTGGTAGCTCGTGCTGTTTTTTTCATCACTTTTTAAGCCCTTTTTACATTTTTAAATCTTATTAGCTGAATTTATTAGCATATTGCCCACAAAAAGGAAAAGGAAAATATCATTATCAAAAGTTGAAGCTGAACTATGAAGACAAGTTACTGATAGATACTAAGAGACCTCCAGAGAGGTCTGTTGCAGATGGTATTAAATATAGAGTAGACGCAGATTAAAGCTCACTGAAATGTATCCTGAGAGCATAAAAAAGATAAATGCAGCCTGGTGTCTAATTGGCCAAATGCAAAGTACCGAACAAAAAACAAATTAAACCTGAGGACGGGTCAAACATCCATGAGCACATTTAACCGTGCTGCAGAGACATTCATCTCACTTTGCTAGTTAATGCCACCCTCAGTGGCAGCCTGTTCAGGCATGATCTAAATATAACTCACAGTTTGTTATCAAATACAAAAGGAGGGCTAAATTTAATGAGACTACACACTAATGCTGTTGAGACTTTTCAGACCGGAGCTTCATGTAGTATCACCAAGGACTGCCCTCTCTCTTTCTCTGAGCTGCAAGGAATATGTCTTTCATCAAAGAAAACAATTCATCAAATGATTCCTCATCATGTGTGGAAATTCCCATAGGTTTGTGACGGTATGTTTACAAGATTCAGTATGAAAATAACACATATACATAATTCAAGAGACAAAGAAGAGAGATAAAGCAGTTTAACTGGAAATAACATCTTTGATCCACTTGCATCTAAAGAAGGAGAGGCTCGGTTGGTAGACATTTACACTCGAGGGAAATGTGTGCACATTTTATGTTTGAGTAATCCTCAAAAACATCAAATGTCATCAAAGAGTCTCTGAATGATTTGTGGGCTCCTTATAAGGCCCATAAAATGTTTTATGGACATAAAAAAATGTCAGACCATGTAACTGAATGTATAAATTAATATTTCAAGAAACAATGAAAGATTTTATTAATTCCTATCAAAAATAACCAGCACAACCAAACTGACCGATTGCACCGTTTACAAAAGGAGGAGGCCAACATGATGAGGAAAGTAAATGACTGGTAAGAAAAAACGGAGAAAAAATAAAAGTACTCATAGCTGGCAATCTTTAAAGTTCTGCATGATGTTTTCAGGAGGAGGAACCAGTTTTACACTTTAGGGATCAAGAATTGTCAAAACAACAATCTGTCCTCTATTTCCAGATCTTCACTGTCCTCTACTGACAGTGCAGAATGGCTCCCTGTTCGCCATAACAGCTTATAACATTTCATATACATCATTTTTTAAGCGCACCTGCAGGAATCTGTAATGTGGGCATACACGCCCAGATCAGTTATCTGACACAAAACATCCTCGTTTGTGGTTAAATGTACTTCACATAATAAGATAACCAATACATGGCATGAAATCACAGATCACTCCACATTCTCTACTGTTCACTGGTTTTGCCATATTTAAATTACTGTGCTGAGGTCTGGGGCAATACTTACAAATGTACAATACAATCTCTATCCATACTGCAGAAGAGAGTCATAAGAATAATTCATAAAACCGGTTATAGAGATCATACAAAGTCACTGTTCTTAAAGTCAAAAATATTAAAATTCACAGACCTGGTTCATTTTCAAACAGCACAAATAATGTATAAAGCAGCAAACAATCTACTTCCTGCAAATATTCAAAACTTGTTTTTTAACAGAGATGGGGGTTATAATCTGAGGGGAGAGTTTAATTTAAAACAACAGTGGGCTCGAACAACATTAAAAAGTTTTTGTGTTTCTGTTTGTGGAGTGAGGCTGTGGAACAGATTGGGTGTGGAGCTCAAGCAATGTCCAAGCATGACCCAGTTTAAAAAGCGGTACAAGCACATGGTTTTCACAAGGTACAGGGTGGGAGAAGGGCTTTAACAATCAGGTGTTTTCATAAGTGATTTATGTATTTGTTTATTTACTTTTTATTTATTTTATTTATTATGCAAATGTATATTATGTAAATATGTGTGTTTGGTTTATGCATGTTTGGTGACATTATTTGAGTAAGGAAGGGGTAGGGTTAAATAAGCTTATGCTTCATCCTACTCCTTTTCGGACATTATTAACTTTGTTTCTTTTTTTTCAAATGTTTTTTTTTGTTGTTGTTGTTATTTTTATTTGATTTATTTATTTTTATTTCTTTTTCTAATTTACCTTCTTGTGATACTCACATGTTAGAAATAAAAGCACAATTCAAAACCGCTATTATTGTTTAACCGCTATCAACAGATGAGTGCTTTGTGCTCCTATTCATCACTTTGCATATCTTACATTTTGTCACAGAATACAATAAGATTTTAGTAAGGATGTCCCACTGCATCGTCTGGTTGGACTTTAGACGGTATCTTCCAATCCTGGCATTACCACCATGCCAGAGACTGTGCATGTAATGGCTGGTACAATCTGATCCACAGGTATTAGTCATCAGTCAATCCTTTGAAGTGTTTTCACTTTGACACAGCGATCCTCTTTGGACAACAAATGTCATACAAAGTCCGAAGAGTTACAAAGTTAATGTATTCCACATGTCACAATCACTCGGTCTTGCTCTGATTTATGTAATTTTATGATATTCTTATTTGTGATCTCTGTCTTTGATTTTTAGTTGTAATGGAATCCATGCTGGTATTTAAATACTGTCTTTATACAGATATAAGAAAGTCAAAGATTCCCTTCCTAGTTAGAACGCTTTAATGTAATCCAATTAGCCCCCTAAAAATAAACCTGAAGCAAATCGTCACACACTCTGTCCAATATTTGCATTGGCAAGTGTTCTAGAGCTTATGCTTGGGGACCCAAGGGTCTAAATCAGTAATAGCCACAGAGCTGGCTGTGACAAACACCATCTCCCACAACAGACGAAATCTCCCACGGCTTCCAAATCTGGCAGCACCAACTGTTTCCATGTCATCCTATTAATATTGTGGTTACAGACATGCTGATTACAGGCAATAAAAGCACAAGTCTAGAAGTCATTTATTGGAATAAGAATACTTCTCATTTGAAGGGTCTTTTGTGGCTTTATGTGAGCAGCTATAGAGGCAGCACCTCAGGCTAACTGTCTTAAGCATCACTGTTTCAGTCAGTGATGTGGAGACAGTTTCAGCTGTTACAACCTGATTACATCACAGATTTGTGTCAAAGCCATCTGCTGAAATAACTGTCTTAAATCATGGAAATACTGTTTAAGTGATACACACATTCTCTTAAACATAGCAAAGGATGTGATTTTCACTTGCACTGCTAAATTGTCAATCTACTGAGAATAAGTCACCTCAGGGCTGCTCACCAAGTACGTTTACATGCAGCTTCAGAAATTGGACTATGAGCTTACTCAGGGCGAGATCGGACTATTAAAATGCATGTAAACAGCATAGCTGGACTGAATACGGACTGAGCATATCTCGATTGACACTCCTAGATAATGCGGTTGCTATCAGGCTGCGGTTGGATTCGGCAGGACTTGGTAAGCCTCAGCGTTCAACCAGAAGAGGAAGTAGGTCTGTGCTCATATAATCTGTGGCTCCAACACAACAAACTCACACCATGGAACATAGATAAATAAAAATGTAAAAAGCTACAGCTGGATCCATCTCAGCCATCGTCGTTAGAATGTTGTTTTCTCTTTGGGTGAACCGAAACTATTTCGATATGCACGCAGCTTTGCTCATCAAAAAAGGACACAGTGTCACCTATTGAAGCAGCGTGAGACGTTCTCAGCCTGATGTCCAACTCTCTTTTCTGCATGTATACGCACACAATACTAGACCCCCAGCTGTGGGGACCGACGTTCGAGCTAAGACCTTAGCCAGACTGCTGCGTGCATGTAAATTTACTAATTGTTAAGGTTTTATAGAAAGAAAGACCCCTGAGAACTACAAACCAAATCTGTGTTCTCTCATTGTCAGCTGTTAAGCCCAGTTACCCTGCTAAGGAGTCTCATCGGTATTCACACTTTGATCATTAAGGTTACAGCCCAAAGCTAATAACTCTATATGATAAGTGAAATGAATCAAAAGACTGATGGTTCTCTGTGGCTCTGCTTTGTAGCCATGCTAGCAGCACAGATCTTAAGAGAGCAATGATGATCAGTCAGCTGGACCTGAATACCTCACTGCAGTAAAACTGTGATAGTGGGGGATTGACTGTTTTCTGCTTTACTGCATTTAAGCCCTGATCGATCTTACAGCCAATTTAAGTACAGAAATAATAACATGACCACAGGTAACAACTTGGAGTATGGTCGAAAATGTGTATATCAGCATATGATAACATGTTCCTCCTCAAAACAGTCTGCTGAAAACTTCAAATCAAGCCACTCCGCTTGGTGGTCAGAGGTGCTGGTGCAAAAATACAAATAAATTCAGAGGAATAAAAACTTCTTAAGTAACACAGCTGAACAAACTTTTTGATTATAAATTGTGGAAATCTGAGCCAGCTTTTCTGAATTATTTGGGGATTTTTTTTCCCGACCATTTTTGACCCTTTCTCTTTCCCCTTCTTTACAAAGAGTCCCGAGGTTCGGCTCATAGCAAGTCTCAAATTAAAGCAAAATTATTCGTCAAAAAGTCAAAAATATCCCATTAGCTTTAAAATAAGCCATTTTCACTTGACAAGACTAAGTAAACAAATCTTATTTTAAGATGCTAGGGGACAAATAAGTCATAAATTGCTTCTAGGTGGTTAAGTATCTGCCAGTGCAGCAACCAACTGTACTGGTTCATTATTTGGGAAAGAGATTATTCTGATTATTCTGACAGGACTGAATAATCCATGTGTCCATGTTAAAGTGAAACCTTGAAAATTCAACATTCTCTTTTCTACAGTGACAGCAACAACATGTTTTCTGGGGCTTTACCCGGCAAAATAAAACTCATCTAATCATCTCTTCAGCTGCAACCAGTTTTCTCAATGTTACTAGCTAATCATGCTTATCCTATACAGTACAATGACTGTATTAAAATACATGACTTATGTTCCTTTTAAATTCAGATACATTACTGACAATACATGAAAACTAATGGAGTCCAAAAGGACAGGGTGCAATCAAATACGAGGGATGCCAGTTCCCCTCAGTGACAGAATGAAGTAAAAGCCTTCAAGCCAGCCTGATCCAGATGGGACATGGATCAAACTAAAAGTTTGGAGTACCTCTGTAACCCTAACCAGTTTTATTAACACACAGTGGCACTCTTGCCTACCTGCAGGTGCTGCTTTTCTGCATCACCTCAGCTCTGTGATACCCCGACAACTTGCAGAAACCATCATTGCTGTAGACGATGGGCCAGTCCACTATTTGAGCATTTCCCAGGACGAAGTTGGTATCTGTTTGGAAGTATAAGGCAAAGAAAAGCAGCACATGACTTAAAGGGTTGAAGTGTTTCCTAAAAAACACATTGAAAAAAACAAAAAATAGTATTTGTTGAGGAAAAGGTACAGTCTCATAAAAATATAACAATATCAAGGTCTAGGATTTTATTGAGCTGCAATTAAATTAATAAGTGGAAGGACATCAGATTTGGGAAATATGGAAGCACACAACTACAGAACAGATGTTGGGCACATGGGTATTTGAAATAACATTTTAGGCTTCTATCCCTAAACATCTGTAAAGTCAACTAAGAACAACGTGTTTTTTGAAATTTGCTGACACTAATTTTTATGGTTTAAACTTTAATAACTGATTTTTAAATAAGTAGGGTTATAACACCAATTATTGTTGGCAATTTTTTGGGTAAGCCACTTTAAATATCAAGGACCAATTAGTGACTAAATGAATAGCTTTGTGATGGATGTTATGCATTCTCCATGACAACACAGCCTAAAAGCTCCATTAAGATTTTTTTTTACACAATTATCTTGTTTAAAAATTTTCTTTTGACTTCTATGCTTCTCTTATTGTTAAAATGATTGCCTTTAGGAGTTTAGACACTAAAGATTCCCATCAACGTCCATAACGGTCTACAGACTATTACACACTCTTGGTGGATGGTCTTAACACAAAATTGTTTTATGTCAAATTTACATTTTGTGTTTTATTTTAAGTACTGCTTTTGTAAAGTAATAAACAGGCCAAGTAAGTTATGTCAGAGATGCTTGATGGGAAAACAGAGGGTTCTTTTGTTTAGTCTTTGACAATCGAATGAATAAAAGTGGTCATTAAGATGAAGTGACGGCTCACAAATGTGACTATATGCTGTCATCAAATTTTAAATGCCACAGTAAAGGCTGTTCATAAATTCTAATATGACTTAATTTGCATATTCAAATGTTAAAAATGGTTTTGTTCCATATTTCCAAAGAAGGGACACACATTAAAATCATTAATCCTAATATAATCAGGATTTATCCATTAAAACAGTGCATTAACCTTTACCATAATTATACTTTATCAGCTAATGTGCAAGTCTACATCAACATATTGGACCTAGTTATCTGCTCATTTGCATGTCGGGATTGAACATTTTAAATCAAATTGAACTCAACCTGAAACAAATATCATTAAGTCCTTTTGAAACAATGTTTATTCTAAAGCCAAGAGCTCAGACTAGCTATAACTTGCTTTATGAACTGACCTTTATTCCAGAGAAATAATCTTCTAAGTACAAAAAACACAAACCAATTTACACAATTTTGGTTACAGAAAGGGGGGAAAATGTGATGTTTTTAAATTGGACGGGGAAAATGATGATAACTTGGGATAAAACTGCTGAGATGCTTTGCTACTCATACAACAATGCAGCGACACAGGGATGAAAAGGCAGAAAGAATTCACAAGTCTAGGGAGGAAAGCATACAAAAGTCACCAACCCACACACACACACACACACACACACACACACACACACACACACACACACACACACACACACACACACACACACACACAAACCTTTCTTCAGTCAACCCCAAATAAGACACTGAAATGAATACTGAAAAACATGAGAGACTGACAGATTACAACGCACAAGACGTTCCATGCCAACGTGTTATTTTACAATGACAAACAGTTAAAATAGTCAGTTAATAAGATTTATAACCAAGTATTTATGGTTCTTATTGGTCCTGGATTTGCAGTGTTGCAGCATCCTTTCACAACATTTCAAACATTTCAAATTGGTTACTTGAAACTTTGTAAATTAACAGCATTTGGTATAGAACATTGAGTAGTACGTTACAAAGAGTAGAGGAAACATAGGCAGCACATCAAACTAAACTTTGTAGTACCTGTCTGTCTATGTGAAAGTGTCCAAACTGAAATTTTTCAAAAGGAAAGAAAGTTAAAACATTACAGTGAGAAACATCTTTTATGTCAGAAAAAAAGAGGGAAGGCAAAACAGAAACAGGCAGCTGCAAAGCTCAATGAATTTGAAAGTCCTTACTTTGTGGTTCTAACCTGGATCCATGATGCCAATGGCTAAAAACACAATTTTATGCAACTCAATTGCACAGGAGGGTACAGAAGTAGTACATGAATGAAGTTACAGTTGACTTAATCTGTATTCATCAATTTTCCACAACAAAAGGACAAAAACTGAAAAACAAGCTGACAGTTATCATACCTCACATTAATGCTGGAGCTAATTTGTTAGCATACATTGATTACATACAAAAATTCTGAGTAAAAGTCGGTTATTGAATCTCGTTGTGTCTGTTTCACAGTTCTCAACCAGCTAGAAGAGAAGTTTTAAAAAATTTCCTAAAGTTAACATTAGCACCTTACATTGACTCGTCTCCCCTTCTTAGCAGAAAGTGAAAACTGAAGTTCACTTCTCTTGTGGCTGGAAATTTAAGAATGGGGTTTCCACTGGTTTTACATATTTCTTAAATGTTTTGTCCCGATTAAAAAAACATTAAAATCACTCCCATCTTAACCCATACACCTGTTAGTTACAGCTCATGTTTTTTTTTTTAAATCGTGCTCAACAATGATTCACCATTTGTTTAGAAAGAAAACATCAAATGCTTCGGATTACTATTTGTTTTCACTATAAGCGCTCTTCATAGGGTTAGGATCCCCAACATGGCCAATATTTTGTAGGTCACAACAACCATCATTGCAAATTGCAAATTCTAAAAAAGTAATCTATATGCTGGTTCATGATTTAGATCTACTTTTGATGCTGGACTGTAAATATGATCAACCACGATTGCTTGTTTAGGAGTCTTGCCCTCTACATTATTGGTTGTCTGTGAATATAAACCTGAAGAACTTCAAATTACATAAAGTTCTTCCATGGCCTTGTTACAGTGGAACACTAAGATCCCTGAAAATCCAAAGGATGAGCCCTGAAGACTTTGTAGAAAAGGTGACATTTATCTTGAGCCTTGCTATCAAAACATAGTGTAGAGTATTTAGAAATGAATTGTAACAATTAAAGGATTATATGATTGTCCATAATCACCCACCCACCACTGCATCTCTCAGCAGACACTTAAAAATTTCTCAGTGGTGTCCTGAAGATTACAGTCCTGGCTCTCTGTTCCTAGCTTTGAAGAGATTTACTGAATTAATCCACCGACTGTTCAAGGTCATAAATAAAGCATACACATGGGCTCTTGTTTTCAAAGGGTGAATTTCCCACCAATTTTTTAACATATCATCATTTTAGAGATTTAGCTCCTAACACTGTTTCTCTAAGTCATCCTGTAGCGAAGCCCTCACCCCTCCTGAACAAGTTGTTCCCTTCTGTCACAACACATTTTGAAGTAGCTATGTTCAACCAAGGCAGGCTGACTGTGAGGTCCTCGAAGTACACACCACGACACACATAATGTTCTTGCATACCTCTATCATAGACCAAAAAATGTTGAGGAGAAACACAGATCTCAAACCAAACCCCATTTAAAAAAAAGGTAACTACAGCTTAAGCCACTTTACTGGCAGGTGTGCATCAAATACTGTCCCCAAATGGGATTCGAGACTCATACTGGGAGCTTCTGGTTATGTTCCACAGCTAGCTGTCTAGTGTGATAACCTGTCTTTTCTTATTGAATCTAATAATACAGAAATGACAAACAAAACTAACACCCCAAAATCTATAAATACCACACTCAGAGTTTGGAAAGTTTTCAGTTTTAGTTGTTATTAATTGTTCTTACATCTGAACAGCATAGGTGGAATGAGTGACAGGTTCCTCGGGAGTAGAAGACTAGTTTGAGATATTAACAGGCCAGAAGATCGGGGAATTGTCTGTATTTTGCAACTTGTCATTTGCTGTGGTATTTTTTTTTTTTTTTTTTTTTTTTTGTGTGTGTTTCATTAAGAGGTCTGGCATTTGTGATGAGAACGCCATGTAATCCATTTTCACCACAGTAAGACCAAAATCAAGTAGCTGATGCCTATTTGGCACTGGCAGTCCTTCAATGTCCACATTCAAAGAGACTGCCGATTTAGATTAAACAAAATAAGTGGTTAATAAGGCAACAACTTAGGTCTGGTTGAAAATAACTACCTCAAATTCAAAACATCCTCAGAGTTTTATATTTAAGAGACATAATATTAATATTTAAAGTGGAGTAATTCAATTTAAAATCAGTAGCGTAAAGGGGATTAGTGGTGCTGATTTGTGACAGATTACAGGTACCCAAGAAATAAGTTTGAATAATCACATTGAACTTTAAGTATTCAGACTTAGGTAACAAATATATATTTTATCCTTGGTAAGAGACAATACTTCTAAGGGGAAAAGGAGTTTGACACTTCTAAATGGAACAGGAGTCATGCAAGTAAGACAGTTATTACACTTGTGCATTGAATTTTCATGGTGTCAAATAAATAAATAAAAAAACCTGTCAATACTTCAATACTTGTATTCAGGGCGGTTCCCTTTAAATTAAAAAAAATCTACCTTTTCATGTTTTTATAGGTGAGAACTTTACTTAGTGTCTTTTGTATTTTTTTTTCTATTTAAGCTGGTAGACATGTTTAAACAGGCTTAAGATTTTAGTTCCGCTTTACTTTCTTACTGATCAAGTCATCATAATGAACCTCATCCTTACCGTTTGAACGTCTGACAATATTCTCCAAAAAAGTATTCTGAGGGGCCACAAGTCCCCTCCGGCCCCCCGCCATCCTGCTGCTTCACTCAGGCGTCTGCAGGTGAGTCTTTCCTCTTCGGTCTGGTGCTGCTCTTCATGGTCTCTCCGGCTCTGACACGCTGAGTGGATTTGTGTGAGAGGAGCTGCGTGTCTGCTCTGCTCCAGCCGTTTGTCTCCTTAGCGCTGTGCGGTGTGGTGCGGTGCGGTGCGTTGGCGCCTCCTCAGTGAGACATACACCTCATCTTCCACGAGACGAAAACAACGCCTGGGTAAACCGCACAGGAGGGGCTGCCGCTGCACATACAGGGCTGACAGGAGCTGGAGCGCCGCCTGCTGAACAAAAACACGTTTGAAAGTTCCAGTGATGGAGCTGTGCAACATCTGAAAGGGTCTGGTGTACAGACAAATTTTAAATTATAACGAGGAAAAAATATATTGAGTGTTGTTGGTTTAAATAAAATTATTATGAAGTTAAAAAGAGAATGCAGTGAGACTCACTACTACTCACTACTCACTACTACTAGATTGTTTTCTTTTTTCTAGAATAGAATTAGAATATTCTTTATTGATTCCACATGGCAGAAATTTTGTTGTCACAGTATTAGCTCACAACAATCCAAGTGCAAAAATACAGAACTAAAAATAGAATAGTAATAGAAACTTAAGATAAGAACAAAAAAATTAGCAAAATGACATGACATGCAAAAAAGGCTGTAATTTTTGAATACTGGATGGCATAAAGGTGCGAGTCTTTGTTTGTTGTATGTTGAGTCTTATTGCAGTTGGGAGGAATGACCTGTGGTAGTGCTTCGTCTTGCAGGGTGGGAGTCTGAGTCTGCTGCTGAAGAAGCTGCTTAAAGCCTCCACAGTCTCATGCAGCAGGTGAGAGGGATTGTCCATAATGGATGCAAGCTTTGCTAGCATCCTCCTCCACCTCCTCCGGAGTCTAAGGAGCAGTCCAGGACAGAACTGGCCCTCCTGACCAGTCTGTTCAGTCTCCTGTCCCTCTCTGTGCTCCCTGCTCCCCAGCAGACCACTGCATAGAAAAGTGCAACGAATGTCCTCAGCAGAGCAGGTGGAGACAACTTTGGCCCTTCTTGTACAAGACGCCTGTGTTGTGTGATCAGTCCAGTTTATTTACTGGTGCAGACTGGGGTGTCCTCCTCCTGCGGAAATTCACAACCATCTCCTCCGTCTTACTGGCATTGAGCTGTAGGTGGTTTGTGTCACACCAGTCGACAAAGTCAGTGATGACAGTCCTGTATTCCCACTTGTCCCCCTCCGATACACATCCAATGATGGCTGTATATTATCTGAGAACTTTTGGAGGTGACAGCTCCCAGAGTTGTGACTGAAGTCAGAGGTACAGGGTGAAGAGGAAGAGGGAGAGCACTGTGCCCTGTGGGGCCCCTGTGCTGCAGACCATCAAGTTTCATACACAGTGCTGGAGCCTCACAAACTGTGGTCTGTCAGTGAGGTAGTACACATTCTTCATGTGTTTCTGTCTGGGAACGCATCATGTGAGTGCCAATATGAATTATCTATTCCTACAATGTCAATAAAGGATTTCTGATTCTCATTCTGATTAATAAACAGTATAAAACTCTAGCTAGGAGTCTTTCTCTGCAAATTATCTTTACTTCTTGACTCTTGTAGCTTAGTTGTTGATAAGAGAGATCTCAAACTGAATAGATGGATTCATGGATTAATCACTTCCAGTCAGGTGTTAAAAGTGGTGATCCTGAAAGAGCAGAACATCTGAGCTCCAGGTATTTTTCCCTTTGACTCTAACAAAAGGAGACTGTTTTTCTTGACAAGCTCATCACCCCTGTTCAATTAATTTTGGACCACACAGTGCCCACATAACGGGCCTCAAATAAAGCTTCTGGTTTGCTCGTTCCCATCAAAGCACACAGACAGAAAGCATGATGACCAGTGTGGAAGGTTTCTAGTTGGGTTCACCTGTTGTCACAGGTGTAATCCAACCGGCTGGCTACCATGGCAACAAGTTCTCTGTGTGCAGCAGAGAAGTGCTGAATATTGCTGCTTTGGCTTAACCAATTAAAATGAAACAAAAAGCTAAGCCATGCTTTAGTTTGATGGAGAACACATTGTTCATGCTGGGCATGCTGTGGAAAATCATCCCTAAATCCATTCTTGCTTCCTTGAACATCAATGTAAAATATTTAAACGTTTAAGACATGAATGGGGAACAGGTGGCCTAGTGGTCTAGGTTGTGCTACATGTGGCAACAAGCCTTGAGTTTTTTGTCATTTTTCCTTCTCTATTCACTGTCCTGTCCTCTCACATTAAAGGTATAAAAAGCCAGAAAAAAAGGTAAAAAAAAAAAAAAAAAAAAAAATTATACCTCATAATGATGGAGCTTGATGCAGAGAAAAATGTTTGGCTTGAGTGTAAAATGTTGAATTACTCTTCATAGGAAAGCTTACAGAGGTTTTTTTAGTACTGTGGTAAGTTTTAGGCAGGCATGGAAATATGTTTTCATAAAATATAAATAACAATTGTTTATTTTTTACCAGTCAACATGTAAAGACAGACAGTACCTTTCTCTCCCTCTCTTTCTCTCTCACACATACACACACACACACACACACACACACACACACACACACACACACACACACACACACCTGTTAGTAATTTAGAGTGACCAATCAACTTTTTTAAACACTTTTTTAATTGCAGAAAGTGGTCAGCCAAGGACACTGAGTACAACAGATAAAAAACACATCAAACTGAAATCGGTGGGTGTTCAGCAGTGCCATCAGCTCAGAACTGGCAGAAAACCCACAGGACCAAGGTACAGTCATTTCATTCATCTTCTGTTCAGAGAAGTGTGGCAAGGAGGTGTATTCATGGAAGAGTAGTGACCAAAAAAGCCAAACCTCTGACATGGAAACAAGGCCAATCGACTCAATTACGCACAAAAACATAGGAACTGGGGTGCAGAGAATTGGCAGCAGGTGCTCTGGACTAATGAGTTAAAATTTGAAATATCTGGCTGTAGCAGAAAACAGTTTGGTTGCCGAAGAGATTGAAAGTAGTACAATAATGAGTTTCTGAAGGCGAGAGTGAAAGATGGTGGAGGTTCCTAACAGATTTTGGGCAGAATTTCTACAAATGTAGTTGGAAATTTAATCAGGATTCATGTTGTCCTCCAATCTGAGAAATGCAGGCAGATACTTTTCCATTATTACGGCCCTGACAGAGCGCCCATCATCATTCAGGCCGTTTAGGATTACATGAACAAACAGAACAAACAGAAGGATTTGAAGAAGCCTCTTTCCACAGACCAGTGGTTAATATTTAATTAACTCCCTACTGGATATGTAATGGGCAATAAATGTTATCAGACATGGATGAGAAGCATGCATGTAAGGGTCAAAGTCCTGAACACTGTCCATTTGGTTGCTTGCAAGCATCTCACTCTCCATAAACTTGTAAGGTTTTACAACTGTGTCAAAAGTCTTTTACCAAACAAAACAGCATGACTGAGGTCTTCACTGGATCAAAAGGCTTCCAAATATGGCAAAGACAGAAGTCATTAATGGAGGGAGAAGATTTCTGTGAGCCTTTAAAATGTATTCCTTTGTTTTTCTAACTTCAAAAGGTTTAAAGGATTAAATACTTTAACTTTGGCTACATCGTGCTAAGTGACAGTCTCTTTACATGAGTTAACATGATGTGTGTTAGACGCACCAGCACAAATTCACTACATTGAATTTTGTTGTTTAATAGTCAAATTAACCCTAAAAAGATTTATACAAATTGCATTAACTTGCTCAGAATTGCCCATATGGATAATTCAAACATTTCCCTCTAGGGATATGCTTTAGTAGCTCATATAATTAGATTTTCAAAGAAGTGGGGATCCTGGATTTCTCAACTTGAAAGTGTATTTAAGTGAATGAGTACCAAAATAAGAGCCTGAAATATCAAGTCTTAAGCAGTTTTTTAATACAAAGAAGCCACACTAAATATGAAGCTGTTAGAGTTTTGTTGCTGTATTGATTCAGTTTGAGATAAAGAACAGTTTTTTTTAAACAGAGTTAAAACAAACCATTGTGGACTTCGTTGAGAATGTGGTAGCTTTTCAGGCTGTACACAAAGTCCTGCATCACAATAGAAAATATGATGAAACAGCATAAATAAGCATTACATAGTCCATTCTGAAGACAGTCTGTGTTAGTCTCAGCCCACATTAACTAGACCATGTCTTGGTGATTTTGAGATGACTCAGGTGGTCTGCTATGCTCTTGTGTTCAGGGAATTTGGCAAATTTGGCCTCCTTGATGTTGAGCCAGTTCTGGGCTCTGCGCTCAGCTGCGTGGCAGTACTCCTGCTCCGGGGTCATGTACGGCCGGCTGATCCAGTATTCATTCTCAGCCTCGCGCTCCAGGTGTTTCAGCATGTTGCGTTTCATCTGCCATGTGATTTGTCGTGGACGCCTGTACTTCCCGATCCACTGCTTTCCAGGGATACCTTTCTTCAACAGAGTGAGGGTGAGGAACATGGTGGTAAGCTATTTCTGGAGAGAAAAAAAAAAGTATTAAAAAAAGTTTTATTGTCACAGGGTTGAGAAATTGGGATTAATAGTTATTAATACAATGCAGACATTTGGTACACCTGTCCACAGACTATGAAAAAACTCTGAAGTAAAAAAAAATCAATTCAAAGAAGCTTTAAGAAAAGATCTATTAGGCTAATCAAATAAAAAAGAGCACTTGTATTTGTAGGTTATCAATGTCCGGAGGCTTTCATGTCATTTAAAAATTCAAAGTGCAAAATATAACAGAACCTGTTATGGACAAAATTCACCAGAAGCATCTCTGATCTGGCTCCGCTCCGTCACAGCACCAGATCAGATAGGTTTCTATTCAAGTCAATGTGTCAACTGAATCTGGATCCACTCTGTAAGTCAGAGCCCTCTACATTAGATATGCAAGGGTTATATTTTTGCCGGAGCTGTGATGCATTAATTCAAGCAGGATAGAAAGTCGTGGAAAGTCAGGAAACAACGTAAAAATGCCAAGGGACTTTCGAAATAAAACAACCCATGTCAAAAACCAAGATACATTTAGCTTTACTACAACAACAGACCAACATAGGGATTGCAGCCGGGCCAAAAGTCAACAGGTTTAAGGTTTTAAAGCCCAACATGAATTACAAGATGATCATCGATAAGTTGGGAATGAAGGCAAGTCCTCGGTCTCCCAACTCCAGCTGTCGGGCAGTCCTGCAACTTTCCAGACTGAACACGCAGCCAGTGTGAGATGGGGGATGAGAGAGCATGCAGACAATACCCAATGGAATGGAGCGGGACCTGGGACGCATCTGGTGTACATCCTGGCATTAGTGACACAATTAAAGACAAATATAACCTATTTTTCCCCTTCATTTTTTTGGAGACAAAGCTTTGTCTTTCTGAATTACATCAAATAAAAAAAAAACATACCATTTACCCAAGAGTGGTGACTGTAACAGCTTTGTTTACCCTCTCTCACACTTTCTGGTGTCCTGTATAACAATTACAGACCCCTTTCCAAGCTTCTTCATTCTACTCAAAAAATTATAACCGAATGTGACAAGGCTTTGCAGTTAGAGTACCTAGACTGAGGGAGTTCCTGTGTTTAATAATAAGACGGTCCACTTCTTTAGCTGCTTTTACATCATCTCCCATAGATGTTTTCTTCAGGAAGGCTTTTCTGAATCCTTTAATCTTGGGCTATTTTTCTGTCTATGGATGTCCTATCTTTTTGTTGTGTTTCCAGGCTGACTCTGGTGTTTCTTTGTGATGTTTCTTTCTGCTATTTTGCTCCATTCTGTTGTGAAGCACTTCGTAATTTTGTTAAGAAACGTGTCACATCAATGAAGTACATGACTATTTCAAGGGTCTATTGTGATAATTCCATTCAGAGAGGAATTTAACCCACCAGCTAAGCTTAGCTTTTGTCTTAACAACTTCTGCTCTGTTGTGAAAGTTGTGCTCGATGGGAAAGGTAGGATACACCGTATAATACACACAGCTTTTCAAATAGATTGAAAAGTAAAAAAGAAATCAGTCAAAGGATTCACGTCAAAGCCACATGAGTCTATTATCTGAACTTGAACAAATTGTTGACCTTTGTCAACACATTTGAGATGACTCATGAGCTGTGGCGACATTTCACCAGCGTGTGACGATGACATCAACAAGGTTATCTCCACTAGGTTAGGTAGGTTATCGTGATTGTTGTTAAGCCTCCGGAAGTGAACGCTCCTGAAGCAGCTTAGTCAAGTGGATTTTATTTTTTGGTTTGTTACTCCATCAGACACAAAAACTGAGATATCATTCTTTTCTGCAAGAGTTATGGAATACCACGTCAGGGCTTGAAGAAGACTGAGTTCAGGTGTCCCGAGGCACACCTCGGTAAACCATAAGTTGCCCAAAGGCCTCCTTGAAGTGAAATTCAGCAAACGTACACTACGAAGTCCATTATATTCAAATAAACTTAAATAAAGACAAAAGATACAACATTGCATACGTGATATTTTTTTCTGTTAGACTGTAGTTTCTATGATAAATAATAAGCAAGGAGGCATTAAATAGTGTGATACTGCATTTACTTGTTGTGAGCTTTGAAGTTAGCTTAGCTGTAGCCCAGCGTTGCAGACCAAGGGCAGCTTGATGTTTCGGTATATTTTGATACTCATAACCTAAATTTATTCTCTAGCATCTTGCGTTTTTCCTTACCGCACTTTCCGTGTCTGAAAAATATGGTTCACTTCTCAAAAGAAAAATCAAAAAGTGATATACTGGCGAATATCAGTGTGGCAATGTGAGTAGCAGCGATGAGGTCACAAATTGTATTTCCGGACCGGTACGGTGCGAGAGAAGGCACAAACATGTCACCTCGCTATGACTTATACTATTTTGTTTTAAACACATTTATAGGTTATAACAGAAACATAATGGACTCGTGTGGATTATTTTGACTTAGTTTAGTTTTGATAACATAAATTGTGTCGTTTGCCATTCCTTGAACTCCGACCTAATATATGTTTTCTTGTTTGCGTCATATGGTGCTTTCACGTGCTTGGGAGAAGTTATTCTTCAGGTTAAAGTGTGTTTATGAACGCGTGAATGGATGAAAAGACATGAGATCCCACGTTCCACGACTGCAGCAATGGCATCACTTCGCTCGAAGAGTCATCGTGGAAATCTGTTTTCAAGAATTTGTAGTTTGACATTTCCATAAAGCTGATGTTGCGCCAGTTAATTCTATAAAACTACTCAGTACGCGAAATGTGACATATTGTTTGCATGATTTGTTAACATTGTTAACTTTAGGTTATTGCTTGAGTAATGACAATACCCAAAGGTCAAAATGAACAAGTAGGTGGAATGAAAAGAATGAAAGAATGAAAAGTAGGCCAAAAACGATATGCTGTTTACGCTAATAAGCGAAGGAATACTACATCATTTCAGTGTACAATTTTTCCCGGAAAAACTAAAAGAATAGAGAATAAAGAGGAGTTATAAAAGAAGAGGGTGTTTACTTTACAATAAGTATTACAGTGTTGTACATGAGTGCGCCAAGCAACGTAAAACAATCGCATCGGTTCATATTCAGGTCATGAAGGTCTGAAGTCCCACCCATGTCGACAATAAACAGCCGCACTGGACTTCTCAGTGTTACATGAACACCAGTAACTTCCTAGAGTTCCAGTTCCGAGCACCGCCCATCAGAAGTCGTTTTAGGTTGCCTTTCTCACAAGATATCTTCAGTATTGTTTGGGCCCAGCTTTTGTCGGTTTGTGTCACCTTTGTTTAACAGGCAAAATGTTTTTCTTCGACTTGTCAGCGACCACTTGGACTTTACTGGCTCTGTTTTTCATCCTATTGATTCTGTGAGTAGCAGCAGTCAGCTTTTTACCTTTTGTACATTTTATCCAAGCCTAACAAGCACGATTATTGTTTTATAATTTTCCATGACACAGGTATGGTACCTGGCCTTATGGGCTTTTTAAGAAAATGGGAGTTTCTGGACCAAGGCCGCTGCCTTTTATTGGGACAATGCATCATCTTAGACGGGTGAGTGCCCAGTTGCATCCAGAAGTAGACTCATTTGATCCCCAGGAAGACGTTTTGGAAGTTAGTGTTCTAGTTTGTGTGTATCATTTTAACACATCCAATGAAATGTTTATGTAGGGGTTCGCTGCTTTTGACCGTGAGTGCCAGAAGAAGTACGGGGATGTGTGGGGGTAAGTTTTTTATTGATGTAAAATTAGTCCAACAAGTAACAAGTGGTGTGAGAAACAGTTTTAACTCTGTTTGAATGAGATCATAAGATGATAAATGGGGCTGGACAGAAAGGAACTTTTTTTCCCTGCTGTCTTTGCTTTTTCAAACTAAACATTTCAGGTTTCTATTTATACTTCAATGACTATTAAAGTGACAGATGAAAGGGAGGTCAGTGAAAGCACAAGGAAGCCAGTTGCCAAATTAGCTCATTAAAAAAAGCTGTTTATCTTCTTGTCCACCAGAGCCAGGTTGTAATTTCTAGTGGTAGTCAAACTCTATCATGGTTGCAAAGTTCAAATTAAAGATGGACTTTGATTTCAGAAATCAATTTGGCTTTATTTCAGTGCTAAGCAAAACAAACAAACTTGAGGCTACATTTATGATTGATAATGGAGATAAAATATAGTTTTTTGCATGAGTCTTTATCCCCTTTGTTTCTTGTATGATGCGTCTCTTTGTTTCATTACTGACATACTTTAGTCTACGTTTTGTTCTTTATGATTTGGTGGGTTGAACATTATTAGAAGTTGCAGGTTGTTAGATTCCATTTTTGATTTTACTGTTAGCAATGCAGGGAAACCTGTCTTCCACCTGTACCCTTTCCTAAACCACTGGGTACCAGTGATAATCCTCTCGCCTGCTGCTCTTTACTGATTTGACAGATTTGGGGAAATCTGCCTTTTCCTATTATGTGCCTTTGACAAGTAATAGATTTTACTGAGAGCTTCACTGGACTCATCAATCACTGCTATGTTTCCCCATGTTTTGCTGTTTGTAGAACTGTACAAAAACACAAATCTAATACTTTCTCATGTAATAGAGCCTTTCCCTAGCAAGGACCACACATCAACATGACGATTAAGCAGTTTTATTTGCATAACGTGAATAAGAATTTTGCTGGTTGTATGACGTTGTGGAGAAGCTTTGAGAGGGGATCGCCGTAGTTCCCGGGCACGACGGACCCCCCCTATTTAGGACCCTATGGAGAAAGAACAAGTGAGAAACCAAGAGAGAAAGGGAGGGAAGGGTGGGGCGTACGAAGCGAGAACCAACAGGACTAGTAGATTCGGAGGGTTTAAATACCGGAAGGGGTGAGGTTTAGGTGTGGTCCTGCTCCTGAAACTCTGCTTAAAGCTCCACTTAAAGATGAATATCTAACATTTAGAAATCACATGTTGTTTATCATATGACTTTGGTTGAATAAATGGGACACCAATAATATAGTTGATTGTTTTTTACCTGATAAACTGATGTGACATAAGGTGTCATACTGAGCCAATGTCTTTGTTTTGTGCAGATTGTATGATGGACGACAGCCAGTCTTAATGCTGTCAGATCCTGAGATAATTAAAACTGTGTTGGTGAAGGAGTGCTACTCAGTGTTCACCAACCGCAGGGTAAGAGATCCTTTCTGCCGCAGCCATCATATGGTAGAAAGCAGTGGATGAACATTCTGCATTTCTTAATCAGTGAGTCAGTGTTGTGCCTTGTAAGAGCAAAAGCAAATGTAATTGGAAAAAAGAAATGAAACCTGGAATGTAATAACTGACTCAAAACATAACATGTACCTTTATATTTTTTTTATTACATGTTTCAAATCAGACTCTAACATGCCTGGTGTTTATGAAACTACTTCTGGGTTAATCCCATGAAGTGCTCTCTAGTAAATGTAAGGCATACTGAAAAAAACACAGGACTATGATGCAAGAGTGAGTGGAAAATAACTGATAATTATTTACTTCTAAAAAATGTGCTACAAAAAAAAAAAAAAAACGCTATCATTTTCTAAACCACAGATGAAGATCTATACAGCTGTGTATGTGTCACACAAGTTTAGGCATGTAGCAATATCTTGTTTCTATACAGATTAAGAGTTTCCTGTTTCATGCATTGCTGTTGATATGAGGCTTCACCGAATTAGAGAAGTAAACCCCATTTGATTTTAGCAAATGTACTGCCTGATCATGAGTCTCATCTGAAGACTCAACCAACCAACCAACCACAGACTGAACTTCAGAAAAACTGATTATTAATAAAAGACTTTTATGGATTAATTTTGATATACTTCATGATAAGAGAGGCCACTTTTAAACCTCGTTTAAAAACCCACTTTTATTCTTTGGCTTTTAATCTTGGCGAGACTTAGTTCTTTTGTCTGATCTTATTTGCTCTTATTTGGTCTTATTTGTTTTTATTTGGTTTTCATGATCTCTTTTGTGTGTGTGTGTGTGTTTGTGTGTGTGTTTCTTATCTGTTTTTATCATTTTTATTGAGCTCTCTGTATAGCACGTCAGCTGTGGTTGTTTTTAAAGGGCTCTATAAATAAAGTTGGTCGGTTGGTTGGATAAACTAAGGCTCCTGCAAGGAGTTTTTAGCTGGTTATGAAAGAGAGTGTGTCTGATGAGGTGAGATACAGCACGCTACAGAAATAGCATGCAACTTTTACGCACCAAGTGATAAGGTTCACAGCTACAAGAAAGCAGGATGTGGGGGGTTTTTTTATCACAAAGCACAACTCATGCTCAACATAAGATTAACTGATGTGAGGTTAGTTTTAAAGTACAGGGGATGTCAAAATTGATTTAAACTAAAATTTCCTCACAGGATCTTTCTTAGCACTTAAACATTTACTAAACTGATGAAAGCAAGCTACTTTAGTTAATTTATGTTCTTAAAATCAATGAAAGTCTTCTGAAGCAGCCTACACCCATTTTTTTTAACATTTAAAAAATTAATTCCCTCACCGGGGTCGTATCTGAGGCAACATCTAATTTCCAGACACAATTTAAATGTTTGTCTTTGAAACAGTAAATCCGTAATGCAAACAGTGACACACATCTTAATTTCTGCATCAGCGTGTGAGGAATTAGTCTTTTATTATTGTACATGCAGCCCATTAGGTTGTGATGTGTTTGTGGCTCTATTAATACTGCTCCTAAGTTCATATTCTAGAACAAAGAGGAAGCTCAAGAAGTTCAAAAAGTAGATGTTTCAGCAGACAAAATCAGCTTTGTGGTGCAGGAAAACAAAAGGCTGCAAAGTTTTCACTACAAAACTCCAAACATTCAGTGCAGAATTTTCTAATTGTTTTTACAGGAGAATGTAGTTGAAGGACCCTTTGAGAATGCAATAACAGCAGTCAAAGACGAAAAGTGGAAAAGAATTCGAAGCACATTGTCTCCATGTTTCACCAGTGGAAGACTGAAACAAGTCAGTATCACATCTGAGCTCTCTGACCACTTCTGCAATTTATGCATTGTGACCAACTACTTTGTCAACATCATTGATATGAAAAAATATGTGCAGTTTATCACCCATATCAACCACATTTTTTTTCTCTTTAAAGGTTTTTCCCATCGTTGTGCGCTGTGCAGACCGTCTGGTTGAAAATCTTGGAAAAAAAGATTCAAGAGAATCAGTCGACATCAAACAGTGTGTCATTTTTAAGTATTTAATGTTCATTCATAAAGAGACTGCTATGTAATGTTAATGCCATGCATTACGGCATTTACAGCCTTGGGTAATTTGCAGATTTTTAATTTAGAACTGTAGAGCGCATAAAGGTCAACAGAAAGTACACAAGAGACAGTTCAAACACAAACTACACAGTAACTTGGATGAACATACAGAATATTCTAGAAAGTGTTTGCTGTTGCAACCAAGCTCATCATTTTAACTAGCTCCTGAAATCTTAAACTCCAATCTGATGTGTAGCTGGTATTTTTCTTTCTTAAAAAAATGTTCAGTATACTTTTCACTAACCCTGTAGTTTAGAAGGTGATACCCTTGGTCTTCTAGATACATACATGAAAGTATCATTGGCATACATGCAACCCTTAAAAAGCTTTGTTGTAACATAAATGAACATGGTACCATCCATGTTGGCTTCCTAATATCCTGACCTCTTTGTTTTCTTCTCCAGATTGATAGCTCCTTACAGTTTGGATGTTATCACCAGTGTGTCTTTTAGTGTTGATGCAAACTCGGTAAACAATCCTGATGACCCACTTGTCGTTCATCTCAAAAAGGTCATGAACTTCAATTTTTGGCCACTACTGCTGTTGAGTATGTTCTTTTTTCATCTCTGCTAGAGGCATTTGATCATCAAAGTATCTTGGCATCACTGGCATGCACCATTTAGTTGACAACCCTTTGGTCTCTTTTTAGTGATCTTTCCTTTTAGTTCCCATGTATTGAAGCTCCTAAAGATAGACTTGATGCCAAGAACCAGTGTGGATTATTTCTTCAACATCCTGAAGACCCTTAAAAAGCAGCATCAGTCTGAAAAAACAGTAAGTCTTATGTCTGTACGATGCGACAAGAACTTATTTCTTACATTGTCAAAGGTTACCAGATAAGATCTGAAGTATCAGGGCTTGTTAACAGTCAGCCCTTGAAAAAACGTAATTTTCTCCTCCTTTCTCATTTTAATCAGTACTCCCTTTCACATTACAAGTCTGTGCCTTTTCTCTAGCCATGTCTCATTAATGTTGAGTGTTTTCTTTACTGAACTAGCTCCAAGCAGACTTCCTGCAGCTGATGATTCAGAACGAGATACCAGATTCAGAGACGAAGAATGAGCACGAGCAGCCCAGTAAAGGTACAATAAAAATTTAATAAACAGGAGTTAACTCATCGGCTGATTCTTCCTTACTAGTAAACAAACGATACAGTAACTCAAGAGAAATTTCCACATAGATTTCAAACATTTCCTCAGTGCTATTTTTGTTTGAAATGAAGTTCTTTGAGAGATGCTCCTTTTGCTATTAATCTTAATCAAAGTCACCTTTCAAGCTTTCTGTCAAACATGCAGTTTTTAACTCCTTAAATTGAGAATTTATTGTGTTTCTCTGCTTTTTATCATTGTGACTTAAACACAGCTGTAGAAAACTGGTCGGACCAATAACCTGACCTGACATATCATTTGTTTAGCAAAACTAAGGAAGTAGTAATAAATAAATAATATAATAAATTATATCTGCTTTTTCCAGCAGCTGAGTGATATAAAACCATATTTGATTTGTCTTAGCTTGAGAGTGTATTCATTGTGTTTTCAGTTGAGACAACTGCTGATATTTACTTTTTGCTTTTATAGGTTTGACAGAGCAGGAGATTCTCTCCCAGGCCTTCCTCTTCATCTTTGGTGGCTATGAAACCACCAGTGTTACTCTTAGTTACATCCTTTACAACTTGGCGACCAACCCTGATGCCATGCACACCTTGCAGGAAGAATTAGATGCCAAGCTGCCGACAGATGTGTGATCATTTTTGCATTCGATGCATGTCCAACTTTTAAATGACTAAAACACTGTTCGTGTAACTGCTCCTTTTCCCTTTTCTCTCCAGGCTCCTGTTACCTATGAGGATTTGGTTGGTCTGGAGTACCTGGACAGTGTCATCAATGAGTCAATGCGTTTGATTCCCACTGCACCCCGACTGGAGAGGATGTGTAAAAAAAATGTCCAGGTTCACGGCCTCAACATAAATGAGAATACACTCATTGGGATTGCTGCACACTTATTACACATGGACCCACGCTATTGGAACGAACCTGAAAAGTTCAGACCAGAGCGGTATGTATACAAAAAGCTCACATTCTTTATGTTGTTAAACCTTTAAAGAGAGGGAACTTTTTCTTTTTTATTCTTTTAAGGGCACCAAAAGCAAAGTGTCATAAGTGAAAACCAGTGAAACTATCAATCTCTCGGCTGACCTTGTAGAGCTTTTTGCTGAATAACATCTTCATTATCAGGCTGGTATTGTGCCGTATATGTGTTCAAATTCAGATTTTAGTGGACCCTTGTCAGCTATGTAGGCAAAATTGTTGCAACATTAAATTCTCTTGGTAATAACTTAAATAATACTGTGTAGGTTTCTAAAGGACAGTGGAGAGGAGGTGAACCCCTACGCATTCATGCCGTTTGGGCTTGGTCCTCGCAACTGCGTTGGGATGCGTTACGCTATCCTCACTCTGAAGATGATTCTTGTCCGCCTCATGAAGAATTACAGTGTGGAAACATGCAAAGAAACAGTGGTGAGAGTTTATTCATGTGCATTCAGACCATTATTTTTCTCTGTTTGCATCTCACTGATAAAAGTCACTCACTTCCTTTTAGATTCCTTTGACGTTGGACTGGAAGGCTCAGCCGATGACTCCAATAAAACTCACTTTTGTCCCCAGACAGTAATCGGGGAGGGAGCCTCTCCTGAAATATCAATGCTTCAAAACCTTTGACTGAATACTTTGTTGTGGTTGTTTTAAGATGTACTACTGCTGGCAGGTCTACATTTAAAGTATTTTCTGTATCTCTTATTTGTAGTTTGAAATCAGTTAAATAACCTGTTTTTTAGTCATTATTAACATTCAAATGGAGACCACTGTATTCATGTTTTTTTGCTTTTGTGGAAATTACATTTGAGCTTTGATTTGATTGTACACGTGAGGTTCACACTTGTTCTTTTTAATATGTTACATGTATTTAGTCAATGCAGGTAACAAGTCACCTTTATTCCTTTTTGTTAAACCATAGATGATGCAAGTTAATATAATAAAAACACAGGAACTTTTAAAATACTTGTGTAATTCCTACCAAAATACAGTAATACACTTTATTAGAAGGATGACATTTTAGTCAGTGCAGCTGTTTTTCCAGTTAAGTGTGATCTAATTTTGAGTTAGCTTTTCTAACTTCAAAATTTTCTTGCAATGCAACAAAAATGGGTTTGAAGCCAACCTGTGGTGCCTTGTCCCACTCCACTCTCTGTTTACTGCTCTATTCACAAGAGGAGTATCCACTGGCAGGTCTCCTCTAAATAAGGCACAAAAGCCTCCAAAATAACTTAAAATAGATAATTTATCACAAACAGACGCTAGTGATAATACAACAAACAGTAACAGATCCTACTGATTCATTGATTTCATCATGTTTCTGGACTGTGGAAGGGAGCCAGGGTACCCAGAGATGCAAGGGAGAACACGCAACCTCCACAAGGAAGGCACCTTTCCAAGCTGGCGATTTGAACCAGGAACCTTCTTGCTGTAAACCCTCTGGTGAAGGAGAAACATTACCAGCCACATGCAGCTCAACCCTATGATGCTGTAGCTTGATTATTAAGCTGTGTTTGTCTCCCTCTAGTGGACAACAAACTTCACCCTAAAAAAAGAAAAACCTCACAAACTGATTTTTTTAGGCTCAACTGAAAAATTAATCCTTTAATGAAGAAAAAAACAAACAAAAAAGGAGTCAAAGAATTTATACTTTTCTTTTCTTTATTAACTTTATAACAGAGTACAAATTGGTGCCACTCCTCTGAAGGCTCTGTGGAAGTTGTATGTAAAACAGATGTTAGTTTTATTGATGTATGACTGAGGTTTCCCTATCAACGCTTATGGCTTACACAAGAGGCTATGTTTCAGAACCAAAGCACATTTGTTATAATGACGACAAAAAATTACACAGGGGAGTAACAGGTTTAAAAATGAGATATTCAAAAAGTGAAGAGAAGTTGATGGCAACAAAGAAATGTGTGCAGACTGGTGGAGTTCTAGCTATCTTTGGCCTAGGTAGAAGTGACTAATGGTTTTATTTCTTAGAGTAACACATACTTGATGATTTTTATTTGTCAACACAAAGAAATAATCTGACAACAGTAGAAAAGAATTTGTTGTGATGAAGGCGAAGACCACAGAAGTCCTCAGCTGACATGCATCCATATACAAGATGGTTTGTTAGCAATTCAGTTACAATTCAGTAAAACCAAACAGTAGGCATCTCACTCTGATATGGCATGCCACACTGCTTCCACCTCCATATTTATTGAGTGCCTTTGTGACTCTGGGGTTACATGTTGTGATCATTGCCGATTGAAATTAGATTTTAAGTAAACAACTAAAAGTAACTCTTCATCGTGGAAAAACAATGGGGAAGAAGAAGAAAAACAGATGCATGTCTGCTGAGGTCTTCCATAGAAGGGAAACCTCAGTGTTCAAGGACCCACAGACAAGTAACAGATTGAATAACAGCCAGCAGAGGGTGCCAAAAAGAGCAGTATGTGTGTGTCACTTTGTAACAGTGCATTCAAAATAAATATAACTCTTATTCAGACTTACTAAAACACAAAACACAAAATGTAACATAGGAATAAGTCCATAATACAACCGATTGAAACCTGTCACTCAAAATCACATAAATGTGCTGGTTTCATGAGTCATTGCTGCCACCGTGTGCCATGCTCTGATGCAGCATTTCTTCAGAAGTTTTAATCTTTTTTTTCCACAAGAAAACCCAAATAATGTCATTGAAAATATCAAAATGTAGCCTGAGGAAAGAAAGTTTACTTGGTCAGAGAAAACCCTATCTCCCAGAGGCAGCAACAGTTTGTCTCCACAAAAACCTTAAAAATGCTGCTACATTTGTTAAAGTGTTCACTGTGTGTGTATGTGTGTATTTAATGTCAGGCATGTTGGCCCAGTTGGCAGGTTGTTTAAACCATTTATAATATGAGTGTGCACACACTCACACATTCATGCATCAACAGGAAAAAAAAAAACAAGGAGCAGCACAGGCTCACATACAAACACTCAGGTTGTAAACAAAAGCTCTTTTTATATCAAAGAGAGAAGTATAAAACTACACTGCCACAGTATGTTGTCAAAAAAAAGCTCTGTGGAGTGATTACTGCATTAGAAAAAGCAACAAAAACACAAATAACATGAGGAAAAAGGTAAAGGGGTTATATTACAAAGCCTTTAAGGGTCCTGAGTTTATCAAACATAAAACAGACAGAAGGCCAGAGTCCATATAACGCAGAAACAATATGAAGGATACAGAGATAAACAAAAGAGTTTTTTAACTGTGACTGAGTTTTCTTGCCTGTAGTCTGATCGAAGATGTTAAAACAGGCAAAAACAACTGTTTTAAACCATCTATGGCTCTGTATAGGGATGTTACACACTCTGCAGCATATCTGTTGTTGTTGACAGCATGAAAAGAGTCGCTATGAGGAGCTCCTAAAGGAAAATCAGCTTGATTTTGTAAAGTGTAAAAACCATCCACAGCAGTTATATGATGATTCAAAGACCAGTTATGACAGCATATGAAAGTGTATGCGCTTTTAGGATTCTCTGAATTGTCTCAGGAAAATGACTGTGAGGATGTTTGCTCATGGTGGCAGGTCTGTTCCTTAAGCCCATTTCTTTGTGTTAAATGCTTATTTTTTCTTGCTTAGTACAGATCAATACGGGTTGAATCATCGACTCTCTGATCTTCAACAGGATGACTTGACTACTGATCTGAGGTTTTGCCCTGAACTGACAGTGACGAGCACCCCGATACCCAGGAGTAGCCCAAAGTACAAAAACAGTCTTGGAGCAATTCTAGATTTAAGAAGCAGTTCACAAGATCTAGTGACATCCAAGGGTGAGGCTAAAGTTACGACCAGTCTGATGTCATGAACAGCCTGGAAGGTTCAGAATTCAGGCTCTGGGGTAGGGATTGGTAATGGTGGCTGAAGGCCATCTCTGGAGCAAGGGTTTACTGGCTGTGTCACTTCATGTCTCAGTGTATCAGACTCCCTCGTTCTGTGGGGACTATAAGCTATACTGAAAAAAACAACACTTCCAAGTCATAATCAATTAATGACAATGTGATTTAAAGACTGTCTATAGATCTCTCTTGATCCAACACACTGGTTCTTAATGTATCTTGCTAAAGGCACAATGGCAGTGGCTACGGAGAAAAAGAACACCCTCTTTTGCTCCCAGGTTAAAACAGAAAGCCTCCTGAAAACAAAAAAGTAACAGTCTACCTCATAACTCAAACTGAAAAGTGACACTACATTTTGTAATTAAGAAAGATCTGTCTTTTTGTTGTTACAAATACAGAAGGGACAGATGCATTTCTACAAAAATATATAACTGGCTTGGTTTTCTTCTTTTCCTTTGTGATTATTCTGTGATGAGCAGATAGAATTGCTACACATAAAACTGCTGAAACACAAGCGACGTTAAAAAAGGAAAAAGAAAAGGACTCGGGAGACAAACATTAAAAATAAAAAAACTATCCCTGGAGGTGTCAAATGCTTTGCACACATATAAGGAACTGATGCTGGGTCTTTTTTTTTTTTTGAACATGAAGTTTGGCAAAAATGGGGCTGATTGTAGTCCTTAAGGATGTCCAGTCTGCTGTGAGAAAAAAAAACCACAAAAAAGTCAAAAAGATGAGTTCCTGTGATGCACACAGCATTTCAAGACAAGTCTTGTTTCCAGACTCCAGCTGCTGCTTTCAGTATCTTACCAGTTAATCACCTACAGGAGGCTGGAGGAGAAAGATTTACCAGCCACATGCCAAATAAAACCAGCAGTCAGCTAGCAGTGATTTTAACAACAGTAAATTTACAGTAGGGCTACAATTATTTAGAGGAGAGATCAGTGCAGTAGTGTTTTAGTGTCCATTACATTCTATGCAATAACCTCAAATACCCCATAAGGCATATTTACATCAGAGCAGAAAAACAGGGCATTTTTCTGTCTGTTGCATTGGTTTGTGCAGTATAGCTGCAATGTAGCAAAGGCTGCTAGCAGTCAATTGCTAAATTTAAGAGACCCAGTTTTGATGATAAAATTGGAGGTCTTAAGTCTAGTTTTTACAAGAAAAAAAAACACAAAATAGAAAAGAGGATCAAGAAACATCTTTTTTTTTTCAAGAAATGTTCCCCAGCTAGGACAGGCTCCAGCCAACTGCGACCCTGAACGGGATAAGCGGTATAGAAGATGGATGGATGGAAGAAATTTTCCCACCCTTTTAAATTCTGACTTTCAAGTCTACGTTACCGCGTCACTGTACTGGCAAGTTTTGGACACTTGCAAAACTACTGCCAAATTAAAGTTTCCTCTCTTGACTTGGAGACATGTTTAAAAACTGAAAGGTTAGCACCATCCATTAACTAGCTGCTGGTGAAATCTGCATGTGGCTGGCAGATAAAAAGAGTAAAAAGTAGACCACCACCCCTGTTTTCTTCCAGCTCTGGGGTTTATCTGGTGAGATAATGAAAGCCATTAGTGGGGAACTCGTCTGGATTTTGGGTGCTACAACAGAATCCAGCAGCCCCGTTCACTGGGAGATGATCCTGTTTCTGTCAGCAGGAAAAGTCCCTCCTCATCTCAGAGGGATCTTACCAACGATGTTGTGACCAGGAACGGGCAGCAGTTCAGCGTCTTGCTCGAGAACACTGACAGGATTTCTGTCAGATTTGGACGCTTCTTTCCTGCAGATTTTCTGCTACCTTACAGTCTCTGTGATTGCAATTCCAGCCCCCGTTTCCCAGCAGCCTTAGCAGCTTCTACCGGCGGGGCTGGTGTCTGGAGTGTCGAGGGAAGGACGTGGGGCTTGAAGAGGATGAAGGCGAGCAGGGTGACATGGATGCCAGGGAGGCAGTGGCGGCAGCGTCCTCGGCCTCCTCCAGCTCTCCTGCTCCATGCAGCTCCTGGCTGACGCTGGACTGTAAGGCCGCGGGGGTCAGCCACTCTTTGGGCAAGCAGCTCTGCAGGAAGGGCACACAGGAGCTGAAGTAGGCCAGGCGGTTCACCCAGCGAGGGATCTCCCTGCCACACAGGATCTAAGGGGCAAAAGAAAGACTAAAATGTTAGTATCAAATTTAGTATTAAAAGCTTCTTATATGTTACAGGATCTCTCTCTCTCTCTCTCTCTCTCTCTCTCTCTCTCTCTCTCTCTCTCTCTCTCTCTCCAAATGTTGGGACTTAACTGTACATAGGTGACTGGTTCTTTTGTAACTACAATAAATGGCATGATAGAACCAGAAAGTGAAGTTTTCCTCAGGTACTGATGATAATGATAATAATAATAATTTGCAGTCAATGGTGAAGAGACGTCAAGATGTTTGTAAAAAAAAAAATGAATGAATGAATCAAAAACCCTATTCTCCTGCCTCTATGTCAGCACTTTGTTCATTTACTATAAGTACAAAAGGATAACTGCTTGGGAGAGACCTTATGAATCTCTGGTGGTTTTCTCTGTCTTCTCTTTCTTTCCTGAGAGACATGCCTTCAGACACAGTAGGGTCTAATTATAATCACTTAGCTCCATCAGCTCTATTACAGGAGTGGCTTCCAAGAAACTCAAAGGGTTTCCCATTCAATGCTAAATCACTCTTTTATCAAACATTCTTCAAAGCTTCTGAGTGTCTGTTTTTGAAGTTTCATGACGAGACACTGACCGTTGCTTCAGCTTTCAGCACCAATCAAGCAGCTAATTAATTCAGCTTGGAGACTATGCAATATGGAACTAACAGATGATCCAGTAGACATTAACTTGAGCCACCGCCTGGCCAGTGGCAGGTGGCTGTGCTGCAGCTTGGACACATCATATTACTGGCATTTCTGGCTTAAACTCTAATAAATTGTTGACTTGTGATGCTGCTGCCAACAAGACAGGGTGATTAAGTTTTGTGTATTTAAACTTGCTTCACTTTTAGAGTATCTTTACATGTGGTAAATATCTGTGTATGTGCAGTAAGTGTATTTTTCTGTGTATAAGTGTACTAAGTGAGACAGTGTATATGTGTGTTAGCCAGGTGGCTCTGAGTGTCAAGGCTTATATCAGTGTGTCTTAATCCCCATCTAAGTGCTAGATGCTAACAAACTCCTTAATCATTAGTCACACAAAGCTAAGCTGACTGAAGGCCCACATTCTGTGACACAAATGCATGCATACACAGGCACACATGTGCATGCATGCACGCGCGCACACACACACGCGCGCACACACACACACACACACACACACACACACACACACACACACACACACACACACACACACACACACACACACACACACACACACACACACACACACACACACACACACAGCTGTAGTATTCTTACTCAGAACAGGAAACAAAGTCAGGACCCAATCTTAGAACTCTTGCTGCATTTTATGTCAGGAAATTCAGCTGAACAGCCAAAATGGTGCAATGCAGTCAGTACAGCTCATGTGAGTCTGTGTGCAGATGGGCTTCAAACTCAGCATCATCGTGTGTACACATACCTCTGACAGTGCTGAGGAGAAGTGGTTGCAGTTTTTGTGCATGAGGTGGTAGGCGTTTCCTTTGTACTCCTTCCCCATCTCCTCCACGATCCGCTCCACATCCTCCTCTGTGAAGTCTGTGCTGCCCAACACGATGGCTTCTCTGAAGAGGGAGGTGAGAGTGTTACAACATTATTCTTCTCACTGTCCAAACATTTGGCATAACTTTCAGACATTTCATTCAAACACAGAACTCATTAATTATTCAGTATTTCCCCAAATTGACTCATTCAAAAATAAAGAGTCTTTCTCCATGGCCCAAGGAGCTGAAAGTTTAGTCTGAACACCATTTCTCTCACATTTTCAGACAGGATCAGACTGATATTTTGCCTCTCAAAGATGTATATTGGCTGTTGGGTGTATGCTTTTAGATATTAATTGAAAAGAAAGTCTTCTGTTGAAAATAATGCGTTGTGTTAAAAACTGGTGTATTGTACCGTACCTTTTAAATAATGACATTCAGGAATACAACAGTAGCATACTGGTTCTATGTAGATCTATTGTTTACAATAGTTCTCAGCAAGTTTGTTGTGCTAGCATTCTACCGCTTATGTTAAAGCACTGAAATTAAAGTTAAGCTAAGGCTGGGGGGATTTTTATTTTGCACAGAAAAAGTTAATACTCTCTAAGATACTCAATTGTGATTCATCATCGGGGACCATGAATGTCTGAATAAAATCTCACCCATCCAATAGCTGCAGAAAAATTCCCCCACTGGCCCAAAGCAGTGAGCCTGCAAATAAGGGATGGAGGAGATAACGCCCCAAAATAATACCCCCATTGGTGTCACTCCTCAGATAAACGTTCCTTTTATGATCAATAGGGAGAGACTTTTAATTCTACTCATATGCTGCCCAACTGACAATTTCTGACATTGTAAATTAAAACCAGCAGGTAGAAAATAATCTAAATGGGTTGGAAAATATTGGATGTCGAGATTGGCTAAAATCAAACATTATGAATCCCTACGTTGGGAAACACTTGTTCTATTTTGCATTTGATAAAGATAGTTGTTGTCTCTGATATGTGGATTTATCTCCAGGTTGATCCATAATCATAGTCTAGTTACTTGCACAGAGACAGAGAGTGTGTCTGTGCCAGAAAGTGTGTGTATGTGTGCCAAGCAGAGTCTGTCTAAAGCCACAGGGCAGATCAACTGGAGCAGAATTAATACACAGCAGCACAGTAGTTCAGGGTACACAAACACACACACACACACACACACAGATACAGACACTCATAAACCAGGGCTCAGAGCTGATTGTGGGAGTTCTGATAATTATTGGTCTGACTGGGTGACCTGATGTCTAACTTTTTTTTTCTCCCTGTTAGTGTTTTAACACAAGTCAGCTGAGACAAACCATAAGCCTAAGTGTGAAATCACAAAATGTGTGTCACATGTTTGCTCTTACTGCACCCTTCATGTACATTCAGTTAATCTCATTTTCCTTTAGCAGCAGCAGTAACCAGCAGACACCATTACAGGGAAACATCAACACTGTCAGCCGTTAACTTTTATTTAAAACATGCTCCTCTTTTTTTTTTTTTTACAAAAGATGATTCTTCCTCAAATTATCTGTTTTGATTTGGATTCCCTGCTTTCATGCATCTTCTGTCCTAAAGATACATTTCCTGTCTGATGTGCCATGTGTGTAAAAACATGCAGAAACAAAATATCCTGCACTTACTTGAACTTAAAGGTCTCGCCAAGTTCAGTTGCTTCACCTGGTGTGATCTCAAAGATCCCTGAGAATGGATACGGATGTCCGCCATAGGCAAACTCTAAACAGAGAGAAAAAGAGTGAGAGAGATAATGTGAAGACATGTAGCAAGAAATCAGTGTTGATAAAAAAAAATCTCTTCTTGAACAATAACATTTTTTTTAATATATGTTTTGTCAGCCTGACTAAACCAGGTATCTTTCGGTAACAACATCCACATGCAGAAAGTCATCTGATACGTAGGGTGTAGTATTTCTGGGGAACCTTACCTCTGCCATAGATCTCGATCCCTGAGTGAAAGACACCAATGCCTAAAGAGCTGGTAAACTCATTGATCCAGTACTAAGAATGACAAAAAAAGAGACAGAAATACATTAAAATAGATTTACAGTTGTAACACACTATGTAATACACATATGAGACATTTAGAGCACTCTATTACACAAAGGTGTGCTTCATGATATGTTCAGGATATTTTCAATGGGCTTTCCTTTCTCCTGGCACTGAATCACTGAACCACTAAGCAGAGAAGAATAACAAATGATCCCAGCATAGCCTCTGATGTTTACTCAGGATCACTTACACACAGACTATTAAAGATAAGCTCACGTACAAACACAGGGAAGACCATACACTAAATCAATACTTCCAGCAGCAAATGACCTCATTACTGTCCATTTTTTCAGGCTTGTGGTTTATGTGTCTGAGTAACATCCTGAGGTTCAAAGATGATTGGCTGGGCTGTTGCTAGGCAGAGTTTACTGATGTGAAAAATATCTCTGATCAAAGAGGACAGAGCAGGAAAATGAGGTGAATGTGGTTGATGTGACATTTCAGGATGCTGGATTAGGTTCAGTCCATCTACGGGCTTCATTTTTATTACCATAATCACTAATATTCAACATGAGAAGTGTTGTTTTCAGCTGTCTTTCAACTAAACCTGCACAAAAAAAGACATGTACAGGAATATAGTCCAACAAAATGCAGACAATACTGACTGTGTCTTTACTATTATGAAGACCTAACAAGTTATAACCATTTACCTGAACACAAACAGAAAAGAAAGCAACTAATTCTCGAAGGCAAAGAATTACAGCGATCAGGGCTACAAATTAATGGATCAGTTCAAAAGTAAGATGAAATTCCTTCGATTATTTATCAAATAAATTCCATTAAGGTTTTAATTTGAGAGTGCAAGCTGGCACCAATACAGTGAATAAGTATTTTAATGTTATCTAGACACCCCCTCTAATTCACCTCTTGAAAAAAAAATCAGCATATTCACAATAAAAACTTTTAACACTTGTACTATTTACCACCAGGCTCAATGAATTTCTAGACTGCAGCTAAAATGTTGAAATTACTCAAAGTTTTTCTTACAACGGTGAGTGCATCAACCTTCAGAGTTCAGTGAACTGTGCACAGAAAGACTTTTAGCCACAGCAGGCTATTTAAAAACTATTCTCTTGCTTTCTTCTAAGTGTTATGCAAATACAGGGTGCAGCTTCACACATTAACGGTGACAAAGCTTGTGGTCTCTGCTATACATATTCATTGCAAATTCAAAACACCGTCAGTGTGGTCATAAAAGTGATATGGAATCATCTGCTGGCTGGTCTGCTTCCGGAGCTGGTATGATGGAGAATATTTCTGAAAGCGACTTGTTGCATGTAGTCAGAGGTAATAAACTAGGAGCAGACAGTCATGTTTAGGCTGTTGTACTGGCTGAAAGTACATGTTTATTTAAACAGAAACATAAAGTATCAACTGTGAACATAGTGAGCAGTAAAGTGGGTTGATTGAAATGTATCTCGGGGGGCTTGATAGTGATGGCAGAAACAAAACACAATACCCTTAATGTGAAAAGATTTAGAAAAAACACTCTCCACCCATAACACACAGCAAGCTCATAGGTCCTGCTTTTTTTCTTAAGGGTGAGACATTAGAACTAAAGGAAGTATTTCATTGAACACCAAATCTGTATACACCCAGAGCAGGATGCGTCATAGGCAGTTATTTTCCGTTTTTCCAGGAAATGACCACAAAGTTGAGCCAACTTTTTTTTTAATTGCTATACCAAATACTGGGTTATAGGTCACAACAGTATACAAGAAGATATACAAGATGAGAAAAAATATCTATTAATATTTTATGGGTAATAACTACAACCCCAATTCCACTGAAGTTGGGACGTTGTGTAAAATGTAAATAAAAACAGGATACAATGATTTACAAATCCTGTGTCACTTGTACTCAATTGAATACGCTACAAAGACAAGATATTTGTTGTTCAAACTGATCAACTTTATTGTTGTTTTGCAAATATTCCCTTGTTTTGAATTTGATGCCAGCAACATGCTCCAGCTGGGACAGGGGCATGTTCACTGTGTTACACAACATTTCCTTCTAACAACACCCAATAAGCGTTTGGGAACTGAGGACACTAATTGCTCAAGATGTGTGAATATTTGCAAAACAAGAACAAAGTTTATAAGTTTGAACGATAAATAGCTTGTATTTGTATTCAATTGAATATAGGTTAAACAGGATTTGAAAATCATTGTATTCTGTTTTTATTTATGTTTCACACAATGCCCCAACTACATTGGAATTGGTGTTATACTTGGAGTATTCAGGAGTTAATTTTTTACACAATATATTGACCTTGTTAATGGCTGGATTTGCTTTGCTGCAGAGCTAATCTCTTAAAACATGATCACAAATTGAGAGTCAAGATTCTACTTGAATCAGTCACTCTTGGTACTTGTTTCTCTTAACACATAAACAAAAAGAATCTGTGTCCAACAGCTGCTTCAAAGGAAAGTCTTCACAGACAGTTTTCTAAGAAGTTCAGAAACAAAGCATAAAAGCTGTTACGCACTGCTTCAACTCTTAATTCAGAGCTTTTTCTCTGAAGTAAGAGCTTTAGGAGGCAGCTGTCCAGAACACTCTACACTCTCCACAACAGCATTTCAGTTCCGGATAAACTCACACCTAAATTGAAGCTTATTCTGCAGTCTTAATTCCTCAGGGTTGTGAGTCAGATGGGTGCCCAAACACGAAACTGCAAAAAGCAGCCGCTGGGTGAACGTGTCCGTGTGTGGGAATATTTTAAATGAGCTAATCTGCTAGTTAAGTATGTTACTCCCCCACCTCAGTGCTGAAATAAGACTCTTATCTCAGCCTTCATTACTTCCGAGCTCATTAAAACCTTCCTCCTCTTCAACAAAACTGAGAGGGAGAGCCACTGTGTGTGAGAGTTTGTTTGCAAGAAGATAAATTAAAGATGGTAAAGGGGGAGAGGAAAAAAAACCCACACATGAGAGGAGAGAGAAGCTGTGTGCTGCAGTCATCCTACTTTGTGTACTGTACTTTAGTGTTGTAATTGTCTTAGTTTATGACCAAAACATTTTAAAATCTAATTTTAAACTTTTTATGCTTGTGACTTTTCTCAGATAGATCTTTATTTAATGGAGAAAAAACATAATGAAGAAATCATTTAGTTGGAAATAAATGAATGACATGTTATGCACTTCATCCCTGAAATAACTCTGCACATTCCTAACTTATTCTCTGTCTTATCCGAGCATCGAGCACTGTGTAATCTAGACAGCAGAAAAAACAGATTGATGAATTGATCCACAGAAACCACGTCAATACTCTGTTGAGTATCTGGCTACAAGATGCTGTTAAACCTATTACCCTGATACTTTTTCTTACACTAAACACACAGACACAGCTGCCCTCAGTGCTGGCTGGCAGGCAGACATGCGGTGTGTAGATAATGCTTTCTTATTAGGGCGGCTCACTAAGGCACTCAAAGCTGGCCAGGAAATCCACTTAGCAGAGATGGGAGCAGGACGGCCTGGAGGAGCTCCCTGAATGGGAGAAGTGGAAGGAGAATGGATGACAGTGGTGAGAGTGAGGGCTATGCATTCATGTCTGCACGGTTATTCCTGGAATTCATGCTGCAACAGTATTGATCCTAGATGAGAAAGATGAATTTGTCTGTTAAACCTGTTTTAACCTTGAATGTTATCTGTTTTTACAGTTTACTGACTTCCTTCTTGACAAACACATGTTCACCTAACCAGTCACTCAGCCAACAATACAGCCAGTAAACAAGGTCCTGTTCAGAAAAGCAGTCTCCTTATTCACCTCAGCAAGACCTGCATGTTGGGTCAGCTTGGAAAGCTTTGCTATTTTTGTAGCTACTTATAGACAATTAATACATTAAACTGAATATAATGATACAATTAAATAATGAATCATGTAACATATTTCTTATTGTGTAAGGAACTTGATGGAAGACATCACACGAGAGTCTGTGGGCTAATATGAAATTGGTTTGCAGACATGAGGGATTTTCAAATAACTGAATATCCATCACTTCTTTAAAAATTGAATGGGCATTACAAATATTACCTGTTTCAACATTTTAGCCATTTCCTCGCTGTGATATTATATTCCTACCAGATGGTGGCTGTAGCACGTTTTCAAACCGTTTGCTAACCGCAATGCAGAATACAATACAGAGGAAAAAGAATGGTAACTGCATCGAATAGCAAAAGAAGAAAACATTAGTGACTGTTGCTGGGAATTCAGGTGAAGTGCTCTGATATTAACTTCACCATTTTTTGAATAGATACCAGTGACAATCGAGTAGTACTTGAGCTTCAAATGTGCATCCCTGACTAGCATTAGCAGAGCTAGCACCCCCAGCCTACAGTACTACTTGCAGATTAACAATAACATGCCTGTGCAAATTTCACATTGCTCTGGTTGAGGTTGTTATGTGCCAATTTGATCAAACAGTCAACGCAAAAACCTTTCTCCTCATAAAATTGGATGCACAATATAATTCAATAAAATTAGTGGGATGCAGGTAGCCTTGCGCCCCATGAGATTCGCCTTTGAGCAGGTGGCCTGGGTTTATATCCAGCCAGTGGCCTGTTTCCCATATGTCATTCCCCTACTCTTTCCCTGTTTGAACTCCATCAACTGTTGTATCCTCTCCAATTTAAGGCATTAATACCATTAAAATATCTAAATAACATTGTTAATTTGTTTAATCGACCAGTAATTCTGTTGCCTATGAGCAAGGATGATGGCATTAATTAAGTCTACTAAACACGTGTCCCTTGTTACAAGCAAAAAAGAAAAACCTAAAAACCCATCATCAAAACTCTCCATGGGGCAATTCTGTAACAGTGGCACTAAACTAATATCAACTGACTATTATCACAATTACTCAATCTGGTCAAAAGTATGAAGACTCATCCCAACCCTTTACTTTTTTCAGTTTAAGTCACATCACTGCATGAATTCAAAGTCGTGAAATACTAGCATCTCTCTGCACCTCAAAAGACAAGTTATACATATGTTTTAGTATTTCTTTTCAAAACACATACTTTAAAACACACTTATTCATATATTAAACATACAGGTAAGAGGCATCCATCATGGCCCCTTTCTCCAGTGTCACTCCCCACTCTTACCCTGTATCCTGGGCTATCCACTGCCCTGTCCTCTGATCAGATAAAGGCATAAAAATTCTAGAAAAATAACTTTCAAAGAAAATCATGCAGTGAGTAAATCTATAAGCTCTTAATCACAAAGCAATTCCAGCGGTCCTTTGTTTCTTCTTCTGTAAGTCAGTCTCGGAGACAGGAAGTCTAAAATACAAACAGTGATCATGCAGCTATAATCCGCAGCAGTCAGTCAGTCACTTCTCCAACAACACTCAATCAAGGAGGAGTGAATGAATAAACTAAATAACTATTGTTCTCCATGAGCAGAAACCACAAAATTATTTTGATATGTGAAAAGTTCACACCCCTTCCATCTCTTACTCACACTCCCGTATTCAGGAAGGTAAACCAGTAATAACTGTATAATAAACACGCATAAATCACAACAACTGGAAACGTGAGTGTGCGTGTTTAAGATGTAGCTTCTGTAAGCCTTTTGCATGTGAAAGTGTGCCAAGGCGCCTGCAGCTGTTCACATGAATGGAAGTGTGACAGAGATAAAAAGCGACTCGGGGCTTTACGGATAGAAACTTATTTGGACTTCAAGTCAAGTGAAAGATATGAGAAAACGGAGAGAAAAAAGATGGAAGAGGTGAGAAAAAGAGGGGGCAAGGAGAGGATAGAAAAAAAGAGGGCTGGAGGAGATGAGAGAGAGTTAAGTGAAGCAAAACCAAATCAGTAAGAAGAAAGGAAGTCTTGATTTCACACTGTGCTGTTCTGCTATAGATAATGTACTGCTTAATTAAAAAAGAGTTACCCCACATGAAACCAAGTTCAACCATCTCACAGCATATACTGTTATACACCATATAAATTGTTTAGATGATCAGCTAAAGAGGATTCAACAGCCATACAAGAGAAAGCCATAGAACAATGAATTTCCTTCAGCTGGTCTTCTAGATTTCCCATGAACCTAGGTTAAGTGATAAATAAAGCAAAACAACGGGATATCTTGTAAACAAGCAACAAAACCTAGTCTACATTTGTGACAACTACTCATTTACATAGTCTTTTTTTATAACCCTCCACAGCAGGACAGCTTCCACCTTGAGTGTAATCTCTCTGTTCGAGGGGCTCCAACTCAATCAATGATTCATCAACAGATCAGTCAATTTCCAGCTCCCCCCCCAGTCCCACTGACTCACTCCTGCTTGGTGACAGCACAGTGACTCAAATCCTGCCTCATTCCACAACAAAGACGCTTATATTTTCCCCTCCAGTAGAAACGCGGACTGTCAGTTTGCTTGACCAGATACTCTTGAGGCAGTTTGGTGTTAAGATATAAGTTTCCCCAGTTATCTTTAGGAGTGAATTCCAAGTAAACTAGGTGTTTGATACAGACTGAGCCAGTGTACAACTACAGGGTTTGACTCCTTGGGCCATCATGTTTTGACAACATCAGCTGAGGAAGTACAGTGAGAACTTTTGTTCCACTCCTGATATGGAAACCAAACATGATCAAGATATGCTCATGAGACAACTACAGATTACAATACGTCAGTTTACTCTTTAAGTAGCTGTTTTACTTTGCAGACTGTTTTGTAGACATCCATTGTACTATGATGTGTTAAAGTTCATTAACCAACAAAGCTCTGTTTTCATACTCTATCTGACAGTAAATGACCTTTTCCAAATCACTCCAGATCTAAAACAATTCGGGAGCGGAATTTTAGCTGCTGATGAAAAACAGCTGTGGGGAAACAGCTGAGACCATTCTTAAAGGTAAAATTAGGTAAGTCTGGAGTAATATATGTATGCCAAACTAAAGGGTGATTCGTGTTAACTCAATAATAGGTGTGTAGTCTTTGACCTCCCTATGGAATATGTTGTGATGCATAACAAAGTAAAAAAAAAATGTTATCGCAGAGCTCGGCTCTCCGTCCTGACATTGTTGACATGGTACGCTCAATACACAGCTAAACCTTATTCGGTAAAGTAGCACAGAAGTGATCAAACATCTTTTTTCCACATTTGTAAACCAGGATCTTCCTGTCTACTTACCATATCATAAACGTTTAGGATTATCGGCTCGTTTGCCATCACTGGCATCTGAAATTTTCTCTCCCAAGGTCCCTTCTCTTCTCTGCGGGTCTTCCTCCTCCGCTCACCCCCTGCCCCCTTCCTTCCTTTCTTCAGTGCGAGATCCAAACTCTCGCCCTCCAAAAATAGACCTCGCTCCTCCCCTTATCCCTGGCACTTTCACGATAAATGATCCGTTTGATCATTAAATTCCAAAACAGAGTGTAGAAACAGTTGAGTTCTACCGTCCAACATCTGACTGGCTTTGTCCAAATCCTCCCCCCATCAGAGAAGCAGCCGCAGCAGCGGACAGATGAGCCTCTCGCTGTCAAAACGAAATGACTGCTAAACCCGAACAGCTACCGAGCTCGGACTGAAAAATAGGACTTTACAGATGAAACTGTGCCTTAAATGTGTCGTTTTAGCGCGAGGAAATCGCAAATTCATTTCTCTAAAGTCTTATTTAGCAAAAAATACAAAATACTGAGATGAAAATGACAGGTTTTGGTCAGAGAGAACTCCTTTAGTGGTTAGCTAACGGTAACGCTAAATCAGACAGGCAGGCAGGCAGGCAGGATACGACAACTGGGAGAAAATTGTAAGGTATGAGGGGGCGAGTTGAGCTGAACGATGAATCAACACTCGATTCATCATCCCCGGTGGGCCCCCGAGCATTATGGGTAGAGTAGTTTTACGACGAAGTGTGTCCGACAAACAGCTTCCTCTTGATTCGTCTCACCAAAATTTTGGCTAAATATTAAAACCAAAAATAATGGGTAACTAAACCATTAATATCCCTTTCTTGCATACTTATTAAGACAACATTACCTTTTTCACGATTTAGTTATCTTTTACTTTATATTAACCTAAACGTAGGACACACACACACGCTAATATAAACAAACAAACAAACAAAATAATTAAATAACGCCTTTCCATTTTGACACAGAAAAACGTGGCCGACTAGTTTTTCGCCCTGCTCGACTGTAGCCCATCAAACATCCTAAAACCCACTGTGACACCAAATGCACTCCAGGCCTCATTGTACTACACTAATTCCCAAATTCACTACTTTTCAAAAGCATGAACACCTGTGTGGTTGAAAAAATATTAAGGAAACGCTTTCCAGACGAGTGTTGAATTATTTTGGGGAGGTTTTAAATTAGATATTTACTACCGCGTGTAATGTTTAGATGTCCACACATTCATTTGATGCAGCTCTTGAAGGCATGAAAATACCATAGAAAACACACTACTGATTTAAGATCAGTAACTAACCCACAACACACACAATGTCAGTGATCAAGTACCTTGTAGTTAAAATTTTTATTGACAAATATCATGCTGTGTTATGTGCCAACATGGCTCTTCATGTATTTAGAATCAAAGCATGACTTGAATTTTGTTCCATGTTATGGTTGTGGGAGGCATTACTCCTTGGGGCTCTCTTAATCATGTCCATGCTTTCAGCAGCGTAGTACTTGTACTTATTTACATGTGGCAAGAAGTCTCCATCCCAAAAGAATCAGAGTTAAGCTGATGAGCCACCCTGGTTGTTCTCTCCCAGCAGTTCCATCAGTGTCTCCTGGTTGGAGAACTCCTGCAGTGAGGAGTTCATCTCATCCAGCAGATCCTCTCCCAGCAGGAAGCTCCTGATGTCATGCACTGTCATAGTGATCCGGTGATCAGTTACACGGTCCTGAGCAAAGTTATAGGTTCGAATCTTCTCTGATCTGCCTTTTGTCCCGATCTTAAAGGAAAGAAAGAAAGTAAGCATATAGGAAAGAGAAAGAAAGTCCCTCTGCTTTTATTTTGTCATGTGGAACAATGGCACCCATTAACTGTTAAATGAGTCCTTTTGTAGATTGAATTTTATTTAAAATATCTTACCTGTATTTTACGCTGATTGTAGCGTTTGTTGGTCTCTTCCTCAAACTTAATGCTGTACAGTTTTGCTCTCAAAGCCTTCATGGCTTTCTCCTTGTTCTTTAGCTGGGATCGTTCCTGCTGGCACTCGGCAACCACGCCTAACACACACACACACACACACACACACACAAAGATTAAAGTACAACTGTTCTTGTTCATCCAACCTTATTTCATTTTATAAAACTGTCCTATCTTGACTTGGTTATTTCATAAATGTAGTTTCGAAAACTAAAGCTTACATTCAAGAGACGATGTATTGTGCTTTTTTTCATATTTTGGAATCAAAGTTTGAGTTAAAATGCTTGATGCCAGTACTAAACATGAACAACTGTTTATGGAATAATCAGAATCTCAGATGAGATTGCAGGATTCTTTGAAAGGCTTGTTTTAAAAGTCAAAAGAGAATTCAGTGAGGTCAAAACCAAATTTGCTCAAATTGTGACATCACCAGCTGGTTCTTAAAAAAGTCATGCTTAGCAGGTCTTAAAGAGAAAATGGCAAAAATTAAGCATTTCAAGATGGAGGCTGAGATTAGGGGTTTCAAAGACACCAGCCTAAGGTAATTAAAGCCTAAAGTGAATATCACCCCCCCCCCCTCTTTGAATTTAATTTGACTATTACATATATGACCATTAAAAATGGGACTCCTAGTAATAAAACTTGTGTTTTGATGCCTATGTTGTCCAGTGCTAAACTTATTTAACTGAATGTGTTAGATATAAAAATGTTTTTTATTTCTGTTTGGGGACAGATAATTTGAAGCTCAGTCTATTTCAGTCTCAGTTTTAAAGAAGTTCTGAAGTTTTTCTCTACCTGTTGCAGTCCAAGGTTTTTACCTGTGGGCAGGTGGACTATCCTGACTGCGCTGTCTGTGGTGTTGACATGTTGACCTCCAGCTCCACTCGCCCTCATTGTGTCTATCCTTAGGTCCTTTGGGTTTATTGTGAAAGAAATCTAACAGAAACACAAACACTTTTGAAAAGCACCATATTGATTTCTATGGCAAAACAGGGCGGAGTTAAAAGCTGAACAGAAAACTATAGATGAAGAAGCTGTTTGTGTTTGTGCCCATTGCTGTACCTCAGTGGGCTGGGGCAGCACAGCCACAGTCATGGTGCTGGTGTGCATTCTGCCCTGTTTCTCAGTCTTGGGAACCCTCTGCACTCGATGGACTCCAGCCTCAAACTTCATCTTCTTGTAGCTCTCAGGGCCACTGATGCTGACTGAGGCATGGCGTATTCCCCCTGGTCACAAGTGAACAGCAAGTATCAAGAGACAAGTCAATGCCATCAGGTAGGAAAAAGAAATAGTCATCTTAGCTTTCAAACTCTAAAGTCAGCTTCTATCTTTAAAAAGGAAAAAAAAAAAACTTTAGGTTATCTGGACCTTCCGGTTTTCTGGAATCTGAAAGTCTGAGGGTTTTGTGTAACCCACTCACAGTAACTGGCTAAAAGTAAACTGACTGACAATACTCTGATGTGCAGAAGAAGCTGGGACACTACTCTCTGATTTATTTAGGGACCCAGTGGCAATAAAGTACTCATCAAACAATTTTAGCATGGGAGGTTTATCAACATTGCTATTTGAGTCCTTGCTGATGCAAGGGGGAGTTCACTACCTTTAGCTTGTCTGGATAATGACTTTATAGTCTTCCAGAACAGCCTAGGGTTATTGAGATTTTGTGACATCTCATTAAGTAAATGCTCAGCCTTCGCTATTTTAATGGCAACCATACAGGCATTTCTCAGCCTTCTAAAGTGCAACCAATCAATTATATGGTGCTAAATGTTCCCAAATACCCAGGTATGAAGAAAGACAGGGATAGAATGGACACCTCCTTACACCACTGTTTTGTTGAGTTGGACCCATGACACTAGAGGCTTGAGAGTTAGCTCCAGGGTCCTAAAATCACCCCCACCCATCATTATATATATGGTGAGAGAAAACAAATAGAAAAGCGTATAAAGGAGCCTGTCAGGTTAGGCTGTGTGCACCAGCCTCCCCTTACTGCCTCATTTGCATGACAGAAGAGAGAGAAAACAGAGAAAACAGAGAGTTGAACATTGTAGACAGGACAGGGAAGGCAAATCCTTCTCCTAAATTAGGCCTAAAACCAAGTTAAGGTGTTTGTTGAAAGGCAGATATCTCTATGAAAATGAAATCATTAGCAGTTTAACTGTACATCATTTCCAACAGCAAGATGTCACAAAACGTAAAGTGAATGTTTCAAAAGCTCCTCCATAGGTGCATTTTTACAGAAAGTTTTATCTACAAAACTACATAATAAACCAGTGTAATAGCAAAGAAAAAACACAATTATCCATCTCAATCTCTCCTTTTCACATCAGTACCATAACAAGTCTTCTAACAAAGGAGTGGTTCACGGAGTGGTTCACTTTATGAATAAAAAGAAACAGCCATGTTTTATTAAAAAAAAAAAAAAAAAAGTAAAATATGTCAAATAATAAATAGAATGAAAAAAGACAGAAATATGTGTAACTGTTGTGATCCACCCCAATAGTAAACTGAATTTATAATGTGACTAAATCCATGTGTCTGAGCCCACTGACCTAATTCACTTGTCATGTGCTCCAGGATGTCAAAGGACCAGCCGTGGTGCTGAGCAAAGCCCTGGTACATGTCAAGCACCTGCAAAGGAGATCAGACAAGTCTGTTTTTAATTATACAGAAAATGTTATAGTTTTACAGAAGCGGCATAGAAAATGAATGAATGAATGAATGAATGTTATAGTTTTCTCGTCACTCTTTAGCACCTCTACTCTAAAGTCCACACAAAAGTTATTATTGATGTCTTCATCAGAGATACATTCCTTGTCTTTCCAACAAAAGAGCCAACCTGGGTCTGTTTGATAAATAAGGTGTATTTGCCAGTGACAAAAAAAAACACACTGGTATCAAATCATAAGTTTGTCAGTAACCAAGAGTACAGAGGCAGAAAAGTCAGATCAATTACAGAAATTACAGATTTACATCAGCTGGCTATGCTAAACACATCTGAGAGGACGCGTGTTCAAAAAATGCACTTTCAGACCTCTGAGGTGAATAGCATGGCCTCTTGTCCCCCAACACCAGCTGTAACCTCCAGCACGAGATCACTTAGATCTGCTTCCTCCTCCGGGATCAACAGGTCCAAGATCTGGTTGGTGAAGACAGTTGATTTGACAGAAGAGCAAAAACAAAAGGGATTTTGGAAAACCAGAAATCTGAATTGCAACTTGTTAACAAAAAAGGGCAAATAATAATGTATTACGTTAGCTCATGGTTTGGTTATTTGAAGCCTTGTCACCTTATGCATTCTGTTACAAAAAATGTTTTGTTCTACCTTTTGACTAAGATCTTGAATGTCTTGCAAACAGCTTTCTCTTTCCTGTTCCGCCAGTTCTCTGAGGGCTGGATCTTCATCTTTAAGGAAAATCAAAATCCGATTATTTATCAATGACAAATATTCACCCAAAAACCTTCATTGTATAAGCTTCAGATCAGTCTTACCTTTCAGTAGAACCTCAGTCTCAGCCATTTCTTTCTGTTTGGTTTCCAGCTCTCTGATGCTCTGGATAAGAGGAGTCAGCAGTGACAGATTGGTCCTCTTGGATCTCAGCTCATCCTGACTACACTGTTGGTCTGTCACACTGCTGTTCACTTCACTCATACATTCACTGTACTCTGCTGCCATCTTCCTCAGGTATTCCTGTAGAGACTTCTTGGCAAATAGCTCCTCCACCGACAGCAGCTTGGCAACCTTCAATGTTGTACCAGTGTGGAGAGCTCTCACAGCTTTGCCACAGTGGTTATAGTAGTGTTCTTGACTGATGAAATTTGTTGACCTCTGTAGATGAGGTTTCCACGGACCCAAGACACATTCATTTGCTTTTGAGAGAAGGTTTAAAGCTCTTCTGTAAGCCATCCTAGTGGACCGCAAATATCCTATCACCCGTTTTTTCACCTCTCTAATCCGGAAGAAACATTTGGTCTAATGCCATTCAAACTGTGCGATATCAATGATCAAGGTGCAAATAAATATTATATTTCTTGAAACTTGTTATGTAAACAAATGTTACTGTTAGGTATCTTTGAAATCGAGGTGCTTGTGAAGTAACAAACAGTCGGCACTAACATCCACTCTAAATACTCTACAGTAACTTCGTAGTAGACAACTACCACTATCGAATTCGAAAAAAATACTCTGACGTTATACACGACTGTGAAACAGACGAACTGCGAGCCTGAAACATTGAAACTGAGGGTTGGTTTCAAACTTCGAGACTTCTTGATGTAATTCAGAAAATCCTCAACTCCACAGCATCCGTCTGTGTTTTACTGCTATCGGATACAACGGGTTAATCTAGCTTCACTAATAAATTTTTCAAAAACAGCACAGCTGAGGGTTCCTGACACTTCTTTTTAAAATATTTCATCTTCACCACCTTACTGATAGAGGCAGACATATTGAATCTGAAACGCAAGCGCAGTAGGCATCCCCTCTTCTTCTGCGAATAAATTTCAGTAGGGTAAAGAGTGATATTACTCATTACTACACAACAGCAACCGAATTGAACAAAAAAAAAAATCAATAAAAATTACGAGTAAAAAAAAGAGACGTGAAAAATAACGACAACAATAAGAATCCATTATTTGTATTTGGTAAAAATGTCATTCAAAATGTGTGATGTGTAAAATATAAAAACGTGATTTATATTTTCCAGAAAACAATTAATTCTCATGTCTTAAATGTCAAATCACGACCCTAAATAAGACAGACGTCGGGATAAAAAAAAAATCTTCCATGCTCATAAATACAAGCAAAATGTGCCAGTTAAGCAAAATACGAGGCAAACACACTGAGTATTTGCACTTCCCTTAAAACCAAATACCCGTGTTGATGTTCATACATGTCCGTGAAAAAGCACTGAATTGCCTTGTTGTTGAAATGTACTGTAAACTTGCCTTGCCATTCCAATTAGACTATGGTTTGAAATGGGGCTGACTCTGGGACCATGACTGAAACGGCAGGAGGTCCCACCCTTCCCTACGAAACCTTCACACTTTCTGTTTGTCTTGTACCCGCTTTTGAGTTCAGTTTCTTGCACTGCTTCTTTTCACTTTCCCCCTGGGTGCCATCATTTCCCCATACCCTCACACACCAATTACAGTTTAACGTCAAAGACTTACGATGGGTTGGTTATAACTTCGGTTGGGTTTCTTTCTCCCCTGAGAAGCACATTGAATGCATTTGCAATGAATCCATTAAAATGACTCAGTACCTTTATTTTTAACTTTAAATCACATCCCCCACCTTCACCTTTCAGGTTTCAGTATACTACTAAGAGCCACTTCTCACATTCCATGTAGGGGTGTGAAATAACCTGTCCCCTATACCCCCTTTTAAAGTCTTGTTACTTTTAAAAACATCAGATTTCATGACAGGTACAAAGAAAGTAAAACAGAATTTTAAACTACTCTAGTATTATAAATAACTGAGTCCACTGAGATATGCATCAGATAGATATATCTTTAGTAAGATGGTAGCTGCTAAATTGTTCGACGCAACATTACAGACTGAAGGCCGAAAATGAACAACCCCTTAAATAAATACTATCACCAATGCGTCTTATATGAAGAAAATAATTTTCCTTACTTTCAGATCGTGTTGCCTAATTTTAAATCTATATAAATAAATATAAATAAATAATATAATATAAATATATAAATCTAATTTTACTACCATCTCCAAATCTAAATAGGTTAAGAAAGGTTATTTTGTTTTTAAATGTTCGCACGCAAATTCTGTGACATTACTCTTTTGTATCCTTACATAAACTCCAAGGGAACTTTTATGTGTAGAGGACATTTTTTTTACGTTCTCCATCGGGAGGGAAATTCTAGTTGTACTACGTTTAGTGCGTGCTGGCGTCACACTACCGTCTGTTTCCCATCTCAGCTCCTATTGGTTAATGGTTTAAAGGGAGAAGCACCCGCTTCGCCCCCATTGGTTTGCGCCTTTTGCGCACGTATTTCAAATGACCAGCAACCACTGGCGGATTTCCAGTTGTAGAGCATTTAATTCAGCAAGAGCGGATACCAGATGAAAGTCAGCTCAGTCGCTAAAAGGAGGGAAGAAGTATTTTGTGGATTACGATAACAGCAAACGTAAGTTACAGTCTTTTAATTCAATGCTACTCCAATTTAAACAGCATGTGTAGTTAGTCCCTTGACAAGATGCTAGTAAGCGTACTAGCTGGGTTAGCTTCTCATCGGCCAGCTTTCTTGCAGAATCACACCACCTTACTCGAGAAACAACAGTTTTTTTTACATTACTGAATATATTTACAAACATTTTGGGTTCACGTTGTTCCTTCTGAACTGGAAAAGTGAGTTCTTTGGCTTCCTAGTTACAAGCTACCTACAATGCACTAAGTTATGTACTGTACGCGCGTAAATGCAAGTCAGCAACGTTGCCAAAGGCTAAATGAAAACGAACATATATCCTCTTATGTGCAACACATGAAAGCCTTGGAAGACTTTTATCACTGCCCAGCAATTGCCGAAATAATACATTTAAAGGCTGCAAACCAAAACCGCTCGCCCGTGTATTCACGTCACTGCTATCTTTCCGCCAAATGTCAACGCGCCAAAACCATTTCAAATTGAGAATAAAATTTGCCGGAAGAGAATCTAAATGCACTCAAAGTGTGTGAACACAGCTCAATATTGATTAAGGAATATGTTATCTATGCAATAAACGTCAGACAACCAGATAGTTAGCCTTGATCAGAGGTAAGAAAGCTAAGTGTGCTCTCAACGAGGGAATCCATTTTGCTTTGCAGACATGATTATTGCAATAAGTATGAAAACGTGCAAAATCTAATTCAGTCTTCTGATTTGTTTTTTAGACACCCACAGACTTCATCGTGTTTGTTCCATTGCAAGCAATCATAATGAAATGCCCCAGCTACGAGGCTCTCAAAGCAAACAACATGGAGAAAAGCTGTGCTGCAGAAAACAAGGTTTTTCACCTCAAAGCTTCCCCCGTGAAAGAGCCGATACCCATCAAACCTCAGTGTCCACCTGCAGCCGTGACCACACTGTTGTTTTCCACCAACAAGACCCGAGCAGTCAATAACAAAGAAAACAGCACCACTGGGGAGTATGAAGGGTCTCTTGAAGTGTTTGAAGACAGTGGTTATTTGTCCCTTCATAACAGTCAGATTGATGAACATTATGGGGAAGAAGAAGAGGAACACATCCAGGAGAAACCAACTATTTTGCTTTCTTCTTCTGCCACACATTATGAAAAGACAATATCACCCGAAAAAACTCCCTTCAAATATTCAACAAAATCGAGGTGTTTAGTGCCCCAGGAGGCAGCATCCACTCCTGTGGACTGTCAGAAGAGGAGAGCAGCTGCATGCTCGCTGTCATCCACCCCAACTGACAATCAAGCTGATCCGATCCTGCCAATACTGAAGTTCCAGAGAGATGTGTGTGAAAAGCTAGCTAAGAGCTATCAGAAAAATAAGAGGTAAGTTTATGATGTTCTCTAGGAACTCGCTAGCTGTGAAGTAACTTAGGACATACGTAAAAAGAGACAATCTTAAATAGTTATATATGCTTTTAAATATGCTAAATGTGTTTATGTTAAATGTGCTTTTACTTATATGAGTGTAAAATTTCAATTGATGTGTTTCAGGTATGACTGGAGCATCCCATCCCAAGTTGCAGAAGATCATCTTTTGGATCGGGTGATTGGTAGACAGATGGGCCTGGAGTATGTTGATGTGTTTTCATCCCTGCTGTCAAGGAACATCAGGGGCATCTTGACAAATATCCTGGCCATGCTGAGTGACATGGACCTCATTAGGTAAAAAGAAGATTTTAACTCTTTTTTTTTTTTTTTTTTTTAACTTCAAAGAACTCGGTGGCTAACATTTACTCTAATCAGCTAATGTCATGGTCAGATATTTTGTGTGAAATGTGGGACTGTGAAGTATTTTTTTTACATTAGTAATGTGACATTTAAACAAAAGAATACAATGTAGAAACATTACAGAAATTGTACTTTTTCCTTAAAGTTATCTTGATTATTTTCATACATCCATTATATGTTCTGATTTTCTGACTTCACAGCTGTAAGAAGGTGAGCAGGACATGGAGGAGGATTATTTGTGAGGACATGGCGGCTCAGAGCAGATGTCAAAAAGCCAAGCAGGTGTTTGAGGTAAGGAGATGCACACAAACCGCAATGGATACCAAACACTCTTTGCTAACTTAAACCCTTTATATTGTACCATCACCACACCTTACATACAGACTAGATCCTCACATGCTTTGTGAGATGTCACAAATATTGAAGAGTGCTGTTAACCACACTTCTCTCTGTCTAGTCTCTTTTGAACAATCACTGCAGGAAACTGCATATAAGAGTTTTGAAAGGTAGTGGATTTGAATGCATCAACGAGGAAGACTGATGGTGTTAAAGTTCATTCACAAAGTATACATGTTCTAACAGTACATTTATTTCAGGCAAATTAATGATGAGAAGGATCTTTGCTAAATGTGCTGATATACTGAATGTCTGAAACCTACTTCACCCCGTCTTTCATGTTTCAATGGTTTTCCTTTTTCTTCCTTTTTTCAGGAGTCAAGGAGCTCCTTGAAACAACATGCGCCTAGTCTGACGAGAGATGTTGCTGTGTCTAGGCTGGTGCTGTCCAGCATGCAGAGCCTAGCCTCATCAAGTACATCCCCATCTTCACTGAGCTGCAGAGTCAACAGACGTTCTGCTCAGAAGTGCAGTATGCCTAACTCTCAATGCACGCGCTTCAATGACTATGTGCAGGTAAGCACTGGGACTGAATTTAGATTATTTACGCATGGAGAATTTGGTCTTTACAACACTAAAGGACCTCAGTCTACTATGCTTGAAATCTTTAATTAAATGGAATATTAATGGAATTAATTGTGTTCAAGAACCTGTAGTAAAAAGAGAGTAATTGATATGATTGCTACAAATATGCATGCAATAAATCTTAATTTCATTCACCAGTCTTCAGCTTTAATAAATGTGATGGTTTTGCTCCTCTGTCCAGGTGGCCAGCAGTCTCAAACAGCACGAATCTCTACGGTCCTGCAAACGCTGTGGCTCACCGTCAACATACTCACCCGAGGCTCGCAGAGCCATGTGCACACGCTTTAGCTGCCAGTTTGATTTCTGCACCCTTTGTCAGCAGGGCTTCCATGGCTCCACCCCTTGCAGGGTGGTGCAGCCCAGAGCCAACTTTCCTTCCTCCAAGTCAACCCAGATCATACCAGGCAGTGCTCGCAGCAAGAGGAATGTCCGACGCCTGTGAAGGGAGGGTTTTAACAGGGTTTTAATTGCACACTTTTTTAACTGGACACAGCCATCTTTCCCTCCAAAGCTCAGACAGCGGGGAAGGCTTTCTTACAAGCTTAACTCTAAGAGGAATCTGTGTATGCCTCATGAAAGTTAAAGCTCATTCTGAACTGTGGCTTTAACTAACAGAAGAAATATGACTGAAGCACTTGTTGGAACACTGCTGGAACAATCAACCAGTGAGTGTCATCTGACTGAAAGGTTGTCGTCTGAGCGACAATCAAAAAAAGAAAAGAGATTGTACAGTTTTATTGAATTTTAAAATGAAATTAATGTAAATATGCTCTTTCTATAGTTTTTTTTATCTGTTTCCGAAATAAACGTTGATCCACAGGTGATCTTAAAATGTTCATATTTTAACTGTATTTGTATGTTCTGTAAAAATACATTTCATAAAACCTAATCGTATTCTTGTTGTTCATGGTGAACGTGGTGCAGACCCTGGTGTTGACTATAGGTACAGTTCTTTAATTTGTAAAGCAAAAGGCTTTTAAATCCACTGCATTCGTCCCAGTTTAAGCCTCAAACTTTATTTTTTGGAAAGACTTGTGGAAAATATTTTAAATGTTTACCAAAACAGTCTCAACCGTTAAATCCTGGATTACAATGTCAGCATTTTCTTTACTCTTGAAGATAAAGAATGTCTTCTCTTCTTTTTCTAAACTTTTAAGTTTATTTTACTGCAGGTTTTAAATCAATTACAAAAAAATTAGAAAAAACATGTTCACAGTGTAGAACAACTCAAATCTAGTATAGAACATTGTGTAGTTATTTACTGATCTCAGATTTAAATTTAGTCAAATGTAAAATGGGAAAATGAAAAGAAATGTACACATTTTTTTGTAATGCAGGTAATCACAGATGCATTACAAAAACTACCCCCATTTTTGTAAACACTACCCAGACTTAAGAAGAAATTGTTTTCCTTTTTCATAACATGAGTTTTTTTCAGATGAACTTTAGTTTGGTATTCATTGCAGTTTGGGTCCTGCTGCTTGTAGTTTACCATTTCCATCAAACTAACAAGATAATCCAGTGAACAACCCTGAACCTTTTTACTGAAATCTAAACTATCTTTGGTTCTCCTAATTCCCTTTTTACGCAGCTAGTGCAGAGACCTCAGCTTTGTGTCCTCTAAAGACTTTTCATTTTCCACACCAGAGGGCAGTATTGTTTCTTTCTAGCAAACCCCTTAACATTAACTGCTCAATATTTTACAGCCTTATTATCTATTACCCAAACTTTACCATGCCAAGGCCCCCCAAACAGCATTGGCTTCTGGCCGGGGACCCCCTTTGCAAAGCCAACAGATTTTTTTTTTCATTAGCTAAAAATGATGCTTTCAGGGCCTGCTTGGGCAAGGTATATTGCTGTGTGAATGCAGCAGATTGCCTAACCAAATGCCCTTCTTTACGTCTAAAGGAGTCTACTGTTTTTTCAGCCTCTGTCAGGTGTTTTTGTATCAAGTGACGCTGAAGTTTCAAAGGTTTTAAACACTCGTTTGAGAGGGTCTCCAGACATAGGACTCATTTCAGGCAATCATGGCCATTTTTCTCTCTGGATGTAAAGCCATACTTAATGTATGCTGCCTCATATTTTTGGATTTTAGTTGGCCATGAGTTCTTAGGGGGTTTTGCAGCAGACTCTCCCATGGCAGGGCTGTTGGACTGCTCCATCTGTCTTTTTCCTATCTAGAACTTTTTCATTTTGTGCTGGCTAGTGGCTTGATAACAGGCACAAACCGCCAGTTGCCACAAATGATGACGTCATCATGCTCAAATTCGAATTGTCACACGAGGTGCGGTTAATTACAATCGGAAACTTGAGAATTTGATGATTACGACAGTTTGCGTGTTGTACGTTCAGGACAAATGGTTATATAAAAAGAACAATATAATAGAAATAATTCGATTCTATTTTTTCTTTTCTTCCAATTTTCTGAGGCCCCCTACTGCCCCCTGGCGCCCCCCTCTTTGAAAACCACTGATCTAGAGTTTTGACAGCTCTTTGGCTCTTTGATTTTTCCTTTATCATTGAGGAGTTGTAGGATTTCTCCTCTGGTGATTAAGTGTATTAAGACATGTTAAGTTTAGCTCGTTTCAGGAGGAAAATGAGACCTTTGGATGTAAAAACTTACTTTTCATCACTGAAATTAAGACCTGTAGCTTTAGGAAACATAAAAAACAGTCTCAGGTATTTTTTTTTTTAGAAAATCTCTCATGTTGGAATTAACATCAACCAGTTTTCCTACTTAGATAAAGCAGTGTATTGCCTGCATCAGTCATCACTTGTTTCAGAGAGTTATGTAGCTTTAAATAGCAACGCATCAGAAAGTTACCTCTGACATTTACTGGATGACCCATTTGTCTCTCTCTCTCACACAGACATTTTAACCTTTGTGCATTTTCTGCATGTGTGTGTGTTGTGATTACTCTTATAAACAGTCACTTTTCACTCATGTGTCAGCTCCTGTGACATGGAAAAACATGCTCTCAGAAAGCACCAGATTTCAGTAGTTTTAGACTTACTCGAGATAAGACTAAATAATTTCTTTCTCTATGAAACTGAAGATGATGCTTGGTCTTTGAGAGGTGAAATGTCTTGCTCTTAGTGTTTTTAAGTAATTTTCTCTCGAAATCCAATATAGCACTTGGGTTCAACTAACTTTCCCAGGGCTCTGTGGCTTTTTCCTTTGATGACACATATGCTAATGTAAAAGAGAGAGAGAAAGAGAGAGAAAGCAGTGGTACACCTCACATGAAAGAAAATGTGCCTAAAGTGGGTCTAAATGGAGAACTTTTTAAAACCTCAGAGCCGCTGATGACTGTGGTGAGGTGGTGGCCGTTGATTGGCCTTTCACTCCCTCAGAAACTCCAGACCATTTATCCAGCAGATTTATTGATCCACTGTGTTACTGAGACACATCCTCAATCAGACATGCTGCGAATTGTAAAGGTCATTAAAGCTGATCTCAGCTATTAAGTGTGTATCAACATTTTCAGGGGAGGCACATGTTGGTGACTTTGACACATATGCGGGTTTGTAAGTGAAAAGCCCTGATGAGCTTTGTAGATAAGCAACTTTAAAGTAACTCTATGTCAAAAACATTAGTCTCCAATAGTAGGGATAAACAACATGGTGGATATTTCTAATATTATCCTCAGTTCATTTAGAGAGCACAAAACAGACTGCTAGTATGAGAAGATGCAAACTGAAACAGGGACAGGGGATTTAAACAACTGCTGCTGCTATTATCATCATCTGTTAATCGTTACAACAGAAAAATACTGATATTTTGACTTTAATGTGAAGGAAACTGTTTAGTTTAATGTGATTCAAATATGTGGAGCAGGCTAATGGTAAACTTTGGGGTGAATTAAACTTTTGAGTTTCATGCTAACTCGACCTGTAAGTAGGTTCAAAACAGTATTGTAGTCATGTATATGCCTCCTACTGTCAGATCCTAACTTGGTAAATTAATCGAAAATGAGCCCTTAAAATTCTTTAATAAATAATTCTTAAAGTCAACTTATTTGTTTTTGGTTGTCACAGAGGTAATAAGGGGGATAATATATAGTGAGCAGGTGGATATGTGAAACAGCATCCCTTCCAAAAAAAAAACCTGCTTGACTTTGCCCAGGGACACAGAGGGAGTTTATTGTATGACGGGGCAAAACACCCAGCTCATTTGAACTGTGGCAGGTCAGTGATGTTAATGCACAATGACGTCCACATGTCAATCAGCCATATGTCACCAAAGCTGAAGTGTAAAGGCCCTGTCTCCAGAGGGCCTGCAGCACAATAAAGCTGAAGTCGTCTGACTAAGCAAATAAATGAAGCCTGGATGAAGACACTTTGTTCTACTCTCTAAAAGGCAATAAACAAAATAATCAAACAACAGCTTGTGCTAGAATCAAACTTGCAGTTTGTTGGTGATCACTTGTATTCTACCCTCTGCCTATACAGCAAAAATAAATTTTCCTTTACTGCTACATGTATAATAAAAGGAAAAAATAATAAAATAGAATAATAAAAAATAAACTGTGTAGTCTATAGTGTGCATTCATTGCAGACTAATAAACCATGACTTTAAGAGGTTTGCTTATCCCACTGTGCTGAGTTAAAAGAATCCTCTTGTTCCAGAGCTGTAGCAGTCACTGGTTATACAAGCATAAAAAATTATGAGATGATGTTTTGTATTAGATATATAGGGTACATGAAATGTAATAAAATAGTAATGAAAATTATTTAAAAAATGTCTTTAGGAAAACAATCTTTCAAAAAATGCGTACACAGCACAGGTATGTGGATGTCAACATGCAGAGGACCAGAGGCTGGTGATGCTAGTTCTGCTAATTTCAGCCACACACAAACCATTTTGAAGTTGTTTACCCCCAAATTCTGTGAACATGTGTTTTGTTAAATATATGTGCACAACATTGACAGTTTTTGAGTGTTTACTCCTTTTAGAGTAGTTTATGAGTCAGAATTTGATTCTGTTTTCAAAAATTACCAGGAAATCAGTCCCTTCTGAACATAGCTTTTAGTGACACGTGTATATCTTCATTTAATCAGCCTTGTTTATGCTTAGGTACCCTTCGATTCATGACTCATATCTATAGATGTCAGGTAAGAGGTGTCAGCTAAAGAGATACTTGAGTCTTTTATTGAAGTGAAAAAAAGCTCACTGCAAACAAACATAAACACAGTTGTTGGTGTTAAAATGCTGCAGCTTTCGCTCTCACTCACTCCCTCTCCCTCACTCACTCCCTCTCACTCACTCACTCTCTGGCTCTGTCTATTTTTGCTCTGTTTGGTCCATTAAGATCAGCAGTGATGAGAGTTAATGATTGAGGCCTCTCCAACGAGCAGCCAGTAATCACAAATGTCCTGGAGACTGGACCCACACGCACAAAATATATACACAGAAACATGGGAACAAAGACATAAATACAACTGCAATGCTTACACTAAAATACACTAACAAATGTAGGCAAAAACACCAGAAAATCATTCACTGTTTAAATATTTATTCATTTAAAATTTATTTAATCAGGAAAGCCTCACTGAGATTAAAAATCTCTTTTACAGTAAAATCTGTTTTGTACAACAGTTTCTAAAAAATTATGAATTAATACAGAGTGACTTAACTTGTTTTCCTTTCCAAAAAATTCAGTTTTCTTCTGCTAAAATGTAAATGAAATCCATATTTGCTTGTTAAATAATCTATCATATCCATGATCAAATGGTCATTCAAACTAAATTAAACATCTTCATGTCTTTCCTTTCCCTTTCATCACATGTATCATAATTTATTTCTGTTCTCTATGTGTGTAATATCTCCCTTGTCCTTGTGTTTTTTACTCTTTGTTAACTGCCCCGGTGCTTTCCCACATGTGTTACAGTCTAGTGATAAATTTCATTTCTGTGTCAATAAGCCAAAAATGTTGCATGCCTTTACCCCTAAAGCCTCTGGTTACATTTGAGAGGAGGTGCATGTCAATGTACATACAGTACGCAGGTTTCTGTGTTGGGAAATGGCAACACTGTGTTGGCTATTATCCATACATTTCTGCAAACTATTAAAATCACCATCAACTATGGTCTTTGTTTGATGCTAATTAACAAACCTTAGCATCTTGACATGCCAAATTTTTTATCACAAATATTATAAAATTTTATTTGTAGGTTGCTGTTTTGCTCAGTTCATTGATTCCAGAATAAACTCCTGGCCCAGACGCTTTTTGGTGCGTATCATCCCCAACTCTCTCCTCCCCACGTTTAAGGTCTCTCTATCAAAAAATGTCAAAAGGCCCCCAAAATTGTTCCTAAAATAGTTATTGTGAGCTAAATGTATGTTGCGTGTCCTGTTTTCTAATGTTAAACTTTACCATGAAATATAATACTTAAAATCCTTCATAAATGTATTTTTTTTTAACATATTTGTATTACTCCTTATCCCAACTATACCTTAAGTTTATTTTCTTTAAAAAAGAAGAGAAATGAAAGAAAAACTGTTTGGTTAAAATTTAAACTTTCGTCGTTTCGTCGGTTTTCACTCAGTAACTCTAGAATATTAGCCCCTCTGAAAAATGTTAAATATTCCACAAGTAATGGCATCATTTAGATCCTCTGCAGGCCATGGACAGGTCATCAGTAAATTCACTCATTTATTTTTCTGTGTATTCAAAGATATTTCAACTATGACTGAGGGAGTTAAAAATCTTAGCTCAGTCCTCTTGTCTAATTTTTTTTTTTTTTTTTTTTTTGGTGTTATTTGTTTATTTTTAAGGTAAATTTTTTAAATCACTGTTATGTGCTAAGTGTCAACATGCTATTAGCATAATAATAATGCCATGTGGCTATTTCATGTATTTACTGATTCTATGCTAAAAACTCATTCCTGTTACTTTCAGTTCTGTTGCTTAAGTGATGAGTAACAGGACTAAGTACCAGTCAAAGGAGTGAGTAGAGTCCACTAGTCCTCGAGTCAATTTATTTACCAGTGTGAATATTAGTTTACATTTACCTACAGTTTACATTACTTAAACTTGTGAGATTTAAAATCACTTTAACAATGTGAATATAATACTTACAAGGGACCAAGCTACCACAAAGTGCTGCAGAAAAACAATGGGAAATAAGCTGACAGGCTTTTAAACATGCTTTTTAGATGTCACACGAGTTTTGGTAACATGACTGAAAAAAATGCAACCTTCTTCAGCTTAGGACTCTTGTAAAAAACTAAATTAAGTTGCCTGTGATGGGCCAATAAACATTTTGAGTAATTCAATATGTGTACTGTCATATTTAAGACCACGATTGTCTGAGGGGTCCTTCCCATCCCCCCTCTGACGGCCCCTTGTCCTTCTCAACCCCTGCCTCAAGCTCCCAGTCTTATAGCTCTTTCTTAGCTGACGACTCAAGCCCCCTCTCTCCTGACACAGCCGTGATGTCATTCATCGCTGACCAGGTTAGAAGACAGCTGATGAGACTTTGCGCAGATAAGGCTGCAGGCCCTGATGGCGTCAGCCCCAAGGTGCTTAAAACCTGTGCTCCTCAGCTCTAGGACGTACTCCATCACATCTCCTGCATAAGCCTGAGTCTCCAAAGAGTCCCTGTGCTGTGGAAGACTTACTGCATCGTTCCTGTACCGAAGACACCGCAACCCAGCGACACAAAGGACTACAGACTGTTGTAGAAATTTTCTAAGTTCTGATGAAGAATGAAATAGAGACTTCTGCCATCCGACAAGGTTTTATTTTCTTTGCAAAGAAAAGGTAAGTCATCATCCGAGCAGTATGAATGAAGCAAAGACCCTGAAACAGGGGAGACTCAAGAATATATACATGAAGAAACACCCCCTCAGGTGTGCCTCACAACTCTCTGTCTGCTGCAGGAATCCACACTGGAGCGATCTTTGTATCCGGGTGGGGGGTGTGAGAGGTCTAATTTGAAATACAAAGGCTGCTGCAGGAAATCACATCAGGACAGAGTTTTGTGGCAGAGGTGCGAGGACAACAGGAGATAGGGTGATGCAAGACATTGAAATAACAATTACAAGACCAGTGGTGATGACGTCCCACATCATGAAGACTCTGGAGAGACCCATCCTGGACCTGCTCTGGCCGACTGTCATGCCTCTTCTAGAGCCCTTCCAGTTCACCTACCAGCCCCGACTAGGAGTTGAAGATATCATCACCTTCCTGCTAAACCGCATCTACAGCCACCTGGACAAGCCAGGCAGTACTGTGAGAGTCATGTTCTTTGACTTTTCCAGTGCTTTTAACACCATACGACCGGCTCTGCTGGGTGAGAAGATGGCAGCAATGCAGGTTGATGCTCCTCTCATCTCATGGATCGTTGACTACCTGACTTGCAGACCACAGTATGTACGCCTTACACACTGTAAGTCAGACAGAGTGGTCAGCAACACCAGAATCCAACAGGGGACGGTCTTGTCTCCTTTTCTCTTCACCCTCTACACCACTGACTCAACTACAACACCAAGTCCTGCCACCTTCAGAAGTTTTCTCACGACTCGGCTGTGGTTGGTTGTATCAGTAAGGATGAGGAGGCCGAGTACAGGGCTGTGGTGGGTGACTTTGTTTTATGGTGCAAGCAGAATCACCTGCTGCTCAACGTGGCTAAGAAAAGGAACTGGTGGTGGATTTTAGGAGGAAAAAGACGTCGCTGACCCTTATTTCCATTCAGGGGGTGGACAATTACAAGTACTCAGGGGTGTACTTGGACAATAAACTGGACTGGAGTAAAACCTCTGATGCCGTCGACAAGACGGGTCTGAGCCGCCTCCACTTCCTGAGGAGGCTGAGGTCCTTCAACATCTGCAGGACGATGCTGAGGATGTTTTATGAGTACTATCCTGTTTGCTGGCTGAGGGTGTCAGATGCTAATAGACTCAACAAACTCATCCGCAAGGCCAGTGACACTATCGGGGTGGAGCTTGACTCTCTGATGGTAGTGTCAGAGAGGAGGATGCTGTCAAAGCTGCGGTGCATCCTAGACAATGTCCGACATCCACTCCACAGTGTACTGGTTGGTCACAGAAGCACTTACAGTGCAAGGATGATCCCCCAAGAAGCACCACTGAAAGACACAGGAGATCATTCCTGCCTGTGGCCATCAGATTTCATAACATGTCCCTTTAAATCAGACACTGGATTACGCTTTTTTGTATCTGTTAATAGACTTGAAATATCTGTTACACTTCGCAATATCTGTTTTGATATATCTGTTCAAGTGCAATGCCTGTTTAGTGCAATATTTGTTTGACGTGCAATATTTGATTAACACAATTCACTAAGTGCAATATCAGTTTAATATTGTTGATTATGTGCAATATCCGTACATTACTGTTCATTATGTGCAATATTGGTTTAACACAGATTACAAGTGCAATAACTGTTTAACACTGTTCTTGCCTTACCCATAATGTAAATAGTTTCTTCTATCTATCTTGATTATCTTATTTAGTGCTTATTACTTATTCCCGGTACTTAACTCTTATTTTAATTTTTTATTTTATTGCTTATCTCATCTTATTGTTTATCTTATCACTTATTTTATTATCCTACTCCTTCTTTCTCCCAACTGCTGTTCTATGTTAAGAGCAACGGTTATACCAAATTTCCCCCAGGGATTAATAAAGTAATTCTGATTCTGTTTCTGATTTAGAGATGAAAAAGACAGAAATTTAACTTCATATTTAGCGATATCCATTTAGATTCTTATTCATCCAGGTCATGGTTATTCTGACGACTTGAACAAGACAGCTGGACTGCAATATGCAGCGTTACGCAGTTCATATTTAGAGAGTTACAACGAGCAAATGGCACTGATTCACTGGGCTTAGAGCACTTCCGTCAAAAAGGCCTAATTTCCAGTGTTTCACTTTTGTAGATATTTAGAGAATTACAACAAGCAAATGGCACTGATTCAGTGGAATGGTCCACATAGCCTCCAGCTGCTTGTAGCTTTTTGTTGTTTTACCATGAGTGAGATCAAACATGATTACAAACTATTATAATTATGTGCATTAAGTCTGACTCAACAAAATCCTTTAAGTTTGGGATCCACAGAGTGAGAGATCCCGGTATGGGTTAGCCCTGCAGCTAGCATTGCTTATGACATTTATGAGTCAAATTTCCGCTGCCATTTTAGCATGTCAACAAAGTGAGTCACATAGAATGAGCGATTTCAGTTTGACTTATGACAGTGTTTTTGTAATTTGGGGAAACCCTGGTAACCCTGGTTTGATGAATTCAGCTAACATGTTGCTTTCACTTTGTTTTTGTGTTTTTTAAATGTGTCATATGGAGGACTGCTTTGCTAAAAAGTGTCTCTGATGGAGTTGGCACAGGTTATGTTTGCATTCTTAAAAAATATCAATGGTTCTCTGCTGTTTACCTTAAAATGTGCATATAAGAGTCTTGACTAATGTTTTAGATGAGGCTCTATGCTAAGCAAAAAATAAGTCTGCATCACTGAAGAACACAAAACCAGTGTGCTATTGTAGTACATCTCAATGTCTGCTGGGGTCGTACCATTCCTTGCCATTAGTAAGTGAAGTTGGCATGGCTTCATCTGCAAGTCTGCATTACCACAACTTGTTGGTACAGGTTCCCAAAAGAGCTAAATCTGGTAGGAAAATTGCAGCAAGATTTACATGAATAACATGAGTATTTTATGTTACCTTTGAGGTATGTTGGGTGTATAAAATACAGTGTCCTACATGGGCAGGTGACCTAAAGTGGCCTAAACTTTGGAGAAGTGCTGCAAATGCTGAAAAATTCAAAAACTTATACAAGGGTCCAAAACAATTTTAATGGTATAAACAGCTAAAATGACTCCTTTAATAGCAAATGTAATGCAAACACACAATTTATACAAAAGTAGAGAACATCATTGAAACATAGAGAGAGATATCAAGTGTTACAAATTTATTGCCAGCGGGACAAAGAACAAGATAGGACACTTGACTTATTGTTAGTATGGGAAGGCAGTTTGATGGGGGAGTTATGTCAAAATGACTGTAGCCAGAAGAGTATGACTCTAACCACTCTGACCAGTGATGTCACAAACATATCAACACCAAAACAAATGAAAGCTGAAAAGCCCTGGAAATAAAAAAAAAAAAAACATGCTGCAAAACGCTGAAATGATTGTTTGAAGAGCTATAAACAAAATAAAAAGTAAAAAAAAGAGGGGGGGGGGGGGGTTTCAGGGCTTTTATATAGTTAAATCATTACTGTGGCCAAGAGATATGGAGATCAACATTGTAACCTAAGCTGCAACACTGGAGCAGGCATCATGGGATGACATGAATGCTGCTTTTCTGCGCCGAAGCACAAACAACCATAAAACAAGCTGTTAAAGAGAAAACAAAATTATTTTTCAACGGAAACACAGGATTGCCAACAAGCAGAGCAGAAATGCACAGTCCATTTGCACTTCAACTTCTTTAATCAAGTGTCTCTGATAAACATGTCCTCCTACCAGGGAGGTCATTACAGAGCTGTGGAAAATCACTGCTGGATGCAACTTAGAAGTCCCTTAATGGTGAGAAGTATGACAACATGACTGAAAGCATGGCTGCCTTGTAACCTTTAGATATCACACATATGTCCATTAGTGGCATCTGGTACAACCCATTTACACTGGAACTGTGAAGATTGGCTGTTTAGGTTCAGAGGTGTGATCTTACATTGATTATGAAGGTTTCACTATCGTATCCATAAAATTCACCTGCTGTGGTCACTATTATGAAACAGTCATGCACAACTGGGAAAGATGTCTCATCAGCAATAACTGACTAATGATATCTAATAAGTTACAGAATGTGCATATATTTGATCAGTGGCTTATTGCCACCAAATGTTATCAAATCCATGAGCTGGGATTTCAGTACTTTCTATCTAATCTGCCCTTCCAGTCATATTCACGCTCAAGCCCGCTGGTTGATGCTGATCAAAAGTTATTTTTGAAACACCAGAGCCTTTGATTTATTTATATATTTTAGAAAGCTTAATTCAGGACAAAAGTGCTTTTGTCTGAGACTATTTTCTGTTGTGTGTTGATTCTTAGATTAGAGAGCAAACAACAGTCAGTACAATGACTGTAATATTGTTGAATGCTTTATCTTTTGTTTGCAACTCTTTCATTCACAGATGACTTGGTCTGAAATAACAGATTTGTTGCCTCTTTTTTTTTGTTTGTTTTTGTTTCAGTGCTTTAAGACTCAGAAAGTCAGCCTTTTCTGGGCTTTGTTTGAGAAATTCCCTTGCTTCCACCCTTCTGTTTGATCATAAAATCTTAACCTATTTTTTGACTGGTTCACTTATATAAAATATTTCAGAAAGCAATTTATAAAGACTAATTATCTGTCCAAAATTCAATTTACTGTACCATAACTTACAACTTTGTACTTAGTCCAAACTTTTATTCATTCATGTCACTGTCCGCAGTGCTGAAATACATGACTCACACATGACTCACTATGACTTTGTTGTGTTTACCCGCAGCTCATTTCCATCCATCCATCCATTTTCTATACCGCTTATCCTGTTCAGGGTCGTGGGTTGCTGGAGCTTATCCAAGCTGTCTTTGGGCGAGAGGCAGGACACCCTGGACTGGTTGCCAGTCAATCGCAGGTTTGACGCATAGAGACAGACAACCTTTTCACGCACACACTCACACCTACAGGCAATTTAGAATCAGTGAGCATGTTTTTGGATTGTAGGAGGAAGCCGGAGAACAAAGAGAGAACCCACACATGCACAGGGAGAACATGCAAACTCCACACGGAAAGGTGGGGAATGGGGATTCAACCCGGCGACCTTCTTGTTGTGAGGCAGCAGTGCTACCAGCTGTGCCACCGTGCAGCCACACGACTCATTTCATCTTTCTTTTTTCTTTTTTTTTTTTTGTTCTTTCACATAGTATTTTGGAAGAGTAAGTAATTAAAGCGCAATGGCATTGTTTCTTGATTTTAAAGCATCTGAAATTTTGAATCAAGGTCCGGCAAAGGCAGGAAAACAAATACTGACACTCTTTCATGCTTTGATGAAATTGTCCTTATAGTAGATGGAATCAGTCAGTATTATTAAGCTTCTAATGAGATCTGGCAAATGCTCCCTGTAGTACTCTGACAGATAAAAGATGGTGGCATGGATGTTTTTTTCTGGGTCAATCAGGACAGGCAGAGACACTGAAAGGCATGTAAGTCACACTCAGTGTGTATCTGGTGTTGTTCAGGGAACACAAGAGGAGAAGTGAAGATAACTCACTACTTAGTATTTTACGACAGCATGCATGTATGTATCATATCATTGGCTTTTCTGTATATTAAATAATAGTAAAACAATCATATACATATAGGTTGTAATTGAATGGGTTGAGCCCCTGAATTCCACTTTTCCACTAAGTGGCCATAAACTAACATCTATTCTTCATGTTCTCTAAAACCCACACTGGTCAAACTCAGGTCCTAAAACATCAACTGTCAAACAATCAGCCAGACAAAAGACTCAGCTTTGAAAAATAAACCAATATCTTTTATTTGGTGACTGGTGTACATCACTATATGCACTAAAGGCAGGTCTATGCTCAGTTATAACGTCTTTGCTCTACATGTTGAGTAGTATAAAGTGATTATATGCATCTGGTTCATTCAAAATGTGTTCATCTTTCTCTCCCTTTGTCTTATTTTTATCATCAAATGATGATAATTAACCAATAGCGATCCAATTACTCAAAAGTTAACTTGACATTTTTTTCCCACTTACAGCTAAAGGGCTACAATAAAGACTGGATTAAAGAAATAAATAGAAATATCTCATTTGTAAAATGTGTTGGCTGGAAGTTATAATCAAATTAATTGCACTCAAATTTAGGTCGGAGTGACAAATTTTAATTTTAAAGTTGTCAGAAAAAACATTGGTCTCTTAGAGGCAAGGTAACGATGGACCAAAACATTCGTGGGACACAGATTCAATGCTTTTCCTCACTGAAAGGTAATGAGTGATGAACCCTAACAGGATTAAATGCTGTTTTATTAGCATTTGGTAGTTGTAAGTGGTAGTGACAAGTCTGACTTAAATTCGACTGTGATTTCTTAAAATGTCACTACAGGAGAGAAATTGTTCCACATACTGACAACAGTGATGTCAGAAAGAAGTAACACTGTTACTGCTTTGCATGTTTACTGTTGCCAGTTGTCATATTTAATCCCTTTTTTTTAACAAAGTGCACATGGATGCTCAGAGTTGCTGGCCCAAAGAATGTTTGGGCTAAAACTCCTTTTAGTATTGTGTATATATTGTTTTTATATATACAGTGTAAACATGAACTGTGTGTATGAGTTGATAAAGAACACATCATCAGGTTGGTTTGACTTTCAAATCTTCTCTGAGATTAATATTTTGTTTTCGGAGTGGGCAGTTTCATGATGATGACTTGAGGTATTCACTGGAGCGTGGACCCCTCCTCAAAGTGGCTGCAGAGGGCAGGAGAGGGAGGAAACAGAAGAGAGGGTTACTGATATACAACAACTTAATGTTGACACTCCTAAAGTATGTTCTGTATTATAAATTTATTGAATTTCAGCCTCTTGACCTCCATACATATACTTGTATGTCATTTTATTGTGAAAGTTGCATGTATGTGTGCATGGTCTCTTTGATCATATATGAGTTCATAAGGAACACAGTTTGTCATTTCTTCTGTGATTTAAAGTCAAAATATGAATTTGATATCTGCTGTGAGTATTAAAGATTCAAGGCTTGAAGCATGCAACATTTTTTATATCAGTGGAGGAAAATGTTGTAAATGTTCCTACCAGTTGAAAGTTGTTCAGGAGATGATCTACGTTTATGTCACTGTAGCTGTCCTGGAAGGCGGTGGGTTCATCGATGGTGTCTTCAGGGTCGCTGGTTACAGGATCTTCTAGGCTGTTCGTGTTTGTTTAATGTGAGAGTAGAAAGAGGTTGTTAGGTTCACATACTTAGCTCACATTTCTCACAGGCACTTGAAAATTTTGCAGCACAATGTAGGACGACAGGATGAATGACGAATGGGATATGTGACATTAAATGGCACTGAATCAGTATTAGAATTGCCCCCATTTCTTTCTTGGTGCAGTTTCAGCCATAAGCAGTATATTCTGTGGGTCTTGATTTTTAAGATACAGATTATTTGAGGAGGAGTTTTGGTGTATTTGTTGAAGGGAAATGACAGTGGATTGAATACGGAACTGGCAGAAAGAGTGTGATGAAGCCTGCAATTTGACCTGCTTCCAGGAATGAAACCTCTGTATATGGGACACATTATTTAACTGCTGAGATATACTGGCATCCTTATTCTGCACATTTTTTAACTGAATAATTGTTATTTGTAACTAGTTTGATTTATTTTTAAAGTTTAGAGGCCAAATATTGTTTGACATTTGTCTGTATTGTGTTCTCGATGAAATAAATCTTTAGATGTTTAGATTTAATGTACTATCTCAGTAAGGAGAGCAGACACTCCTCTCTAAGCCAAAGACCTCGAAGCACTGCTTGGTTGTTTGACTTTGACCTGTGAAGATCCAGAGCATGCCTTTGCCTCTTTTTCTTTGCCACATTCCCTGCCTCTGTCCAGCTGTCATATCCCATAAAAAATACAAAATGTACAATAATAATCTTGAGAAAGAAAAGGTGGAGGTGCAATCTCATATTTTCTGGTCAGGTTAATATCAAATAACTTGTTTGCATCAAATGATTGTGTTTCAAGCACTTTGGTCAGCTGTGGTTGTTTTAATTAAACTCAACTTCAGTGGGGGATTCAATGGTCAGGGAATTATTGATCTTCATAGTCAGGGAGAAAATCAAGTGAAGGAAGAAACAACAACTAAGTACCTTCTCTTTCCTGTTAGGACTGAGTTGAGATACTTCTTGACGGCCATCTGTTTGCGGAAGCGGCTGTAGTTGTCTGTAAAAATGGCATCTGAGTGGCGCTTCACCGGCTCATCCATTAGCTCATCACTGCTCACCAGAGCAAAACAGAAAAAAGACCAGAGAAATAGGTTAATTAAGGTTTCATCACAGGAGGTAGAGCAGCAGGTTTGGATGTAAACGTCAGTGATGCTCAGGATCTATTTATGTATGGTGTCTTTTTCTTTTTATGTGTGACTGGATCCCTCCTGGCTGTTTAACTAACATGTACTTAACAGAGTGTGGCATAAATCAACCTTTAAAATGTTTAGTAAATTAAAAAATGCATCACCGGGCAGGTCCAGTTTTCTCTTGTAAATGTCAAAAGTGTATCTGTTGTTAAAGTACAAACATTAATCTGAACATGGCAGAATATATGATCTCTAAATAAATACAGGTAAAGGAAAATTATATTGAGACTTCAGTGTAATTTAGTTGCATATAATTTGATAGAACTATGATCTGAAAAATTCAGATTTGATTGTGATGAAACTGAAGAAAACAGATAAACCTTAGTTGATTATTTCTACAGAGTTTTACTGATTGTATGAAGACATATAGATTCAGGTCCAACATTAAATTCCTTGTGTCTCTGTCTCTTTGTTCAGTTTTATGGATTCTAATTAAACACCAATCACATGGAATCAGTAAAAATTGTCCCATTCTTCAGTGGTGACATGCGACATGCTGAAACTTGAGATATTTACATCAATATGCAAATCATTTGCAATTATTTTCTATTTTCAAACTGCTCACCGCAGCAAGAAAGGTTTTGACTCTGTGACGTCCATCCACGAAAGGAATGAGAAGAGAAACATTCAAGTTCCACTCGTTAATAAATTTGGTTTAAAACTTGAAATTGTTACTTGTTACGTCATCTTAACCTCGTCTCTTAAAATACATTGATACAATTTTGAAAGTGTTTTGAAGGACGAAGACTCAGTCTACTCAGAAAGCTGATCAAGCCGGTAGATGCGTTGATGACTTAATTTTTAACAAAGATGAAACCTAAGGTTGTTTTCTGCTCCCCAAACAAACAAACAAACAAACAAACAAAAGAAAGAAAAAGAACTAACAACAGGAAAGTGTCCGTGGGATATCACCTACCTGACCCGTTTACCAATCAGAGACTCCAAATACCTCCGCGCTGAGAGCTGTCCGAGCAGTTTGCTGTATCCGCTGGTGAACAAACCGTCTGCGTGTCTCGACGGTCTGCACGGTTTCAAAGAGCGAGAAAACGGGAAACTGATCACAACTGACACAATAAAAGGCTATTCAAAATACAATACAAGAGTCATCAAATAGCCTCATTGTGCAAGAGCTCTTTTTCTGACTATTAAGTGGTTGGAGGGACACCAGTGATAGTCTATAACGGGCAGTGCCAAGGTTTCAGCGAGTTCCGGAGTTGAAATAATGAAGGAAGGAACAAGGTGGGTTTAGCATATAAATAAGGGACAACTCTCTGAAATTGTTTGGGATCTCACTCCATATAAATACGGACATGCTGCCATATATTAAAATGTATTTTGGTATTAAAATTTTTGACTCTTTGGGTGCTGCCAAGATAGTTAAATAAACAGCACGTCAAAACCAAGCATTACAGTAGCAGACTGACGCACGGTCAATCCTCTGAAGATGATAATAACATTGTAAATTCTGTTATCGGAGAGTGTTTTTTATTTGAAATAAAGATAAGACGTTCAGGTATTCTACATCATTCCTGAAATTTCCTCATTTAATGCTGGGATGAAGGACTATGACTAAGAGTTTTGATGTAAATTTAGTCCAAATATCTTGTCAACGTGTTGGATCCTTCCCCTTTCACTAGCTTCAGTTGGAAAGAGCATAGTTTCCCTTACCTCATGGATGTGTAAGGTAGACTCAGAGTCCGGGAGTAAAACACACTGCACAGGGCTATTAGGAAAATCAGCTGGGGTCCCGTTCGCTGTAACATCGCTTTACACCTGAGGATGGAAATTGGTCATAGAATTACAATGGTCAAGTCGGGAAAAAAGTGGTCTATTGTCAGAGGAAAGAGTGCTGGTAAAACAGCAGAGACAGTAAAATAACAATTCTATCATCCATTTGGAAACTGGTGAAAAAATGCTCATGCAATTGTGAATGTTTTTATAGAAGAATGACAAATAGAAGATGAATCTGCTGCGTAATTACGCACGGCTAACAAAGAAAACTCTTCTCATTTCGATTGGAAGAAACTTTCATTCTGTTCCAAACGAGTGAAGGTTGTTCTCACTTCTATGCGTCCTAGTGCTCAAATTGGTTCACCACAAAAATGAATTCTGCCATTTGTGATGACAAAATGATGAAAATACCCACTTTCCAAACTAAAAGGAATACAAATGTCAGGGCATTAAACGTTGGCTTCTCTCTGCTGATCGGGAATTTCAACGGCATAAAATAGAGCTCAACAGAATCCAGTGCGTAACTGCGCGCAATGCGATCAAATCACCAACAAAACATTATACTAGACCACGGGGACGCTGCGCTTCCGTCTTTAACAAAGAGCACTAACCACATCTAATAGTTTAAACTACTAACGCTAAGTTTATTGTCTTATTTATTCGATGTAAAACTCGGTATGTAACACGAGACTAATCCAAAAGAAGACTCTGCATAAAATGAGCAATAACACAGGGTTTAAAAGACCTGAAAGGAAGATCAAGCAAAAACAAAAAAAATAAATATAACTTTTTGATAAACATAAAATCTTACATGTGCTCTGAGAAAGTTGTCTGCTTTTTGCTCTTTCTGTTGCGCTGTCCAAGGTTCTGATCCGGAGCTGCTGCAGTATTTCCACTCTGGTGTTTCGGACTCTTGGTGTTTCTGCCTTTCTTGCCTTCACGCCTTCTCCCGTTTTATACACCTGGATGTTTCTCATGAAATGGTGGGGGGCTTCAGATTTGATCAGGGGCCTGAGACGTCAGTAGGTCTCTGCTTTCGTCATTGATCTTGCTCATGGACTGAGCTTAACAGGCCCATGGTGATACTGAGGTGGAGATTTTTCTTTTTTTTCTTTCTTCTAACTAATCGTAGAAATGACTAATATGTATGCTATAGCTGATGCCTTTGACTCACTGATCATTTCCCATGGACTTTACTCCTGTTTTAGCTGCTTCAGAGAGAAAATTAGAAATAAGATTGGAAATCAGAATGATAAATATGTGAGATGATGAAATAAACCTTCAGCAAAAGAAGAATAAAGTATTAAGGCAAGTCTTGTTGTTCCCAACACCAGAAGTTACAGATACTGTTGTCTCCTGTTACATAGATACATATCTATTGAATAATGGACAAACAGGCTGTTTTGCAAACAAAATCATCGGAATATTTGATGACCATTTGTGATGTGATTCATCGGGTGAACAGTTTTATTCTATAAATCCTCCATTTAGAATATGGTTGGCATAATGTTTTGCAGTTCCTCCAGAAAGGTTAACAGTAGACAGCAGTTTAAAAAGTAATGCTTGAACGCCATATTTTTTTTATAAGATAAGATAAGATAAGATAAGATAAGATAAGATAAGATAAGATAAGATAAATATGTCAAGATACAATATAAATCCAAATGATACAGTATGATGCAAAACCATACCATGCATTATATCATGATAAATTCCTTTGTTCAGATTCTCATTAGCTGCCACATACAAATGATATGATATGATATGATATGAGTACTACATGGTACCATTCAATCTTGGACTATCCAATATAGTGGATATATGATAAAATATGATACAATTTAATAGGAAATTAAATGATACAACACCATACAATACAACATACTATGCTTTAGCTTTAATAAGCTCTGACGGTATAAAATTCAACACTATCTGTGTGTGTGTTTGTGTGTGTTTGTGTGTGTATGTGTGTGGTACAATTCAGCTCAAATTGAAAATACAATATATGATACATTTCATCATTACAGCTGGAAATTCCTTTCCTGGACCTGAAGATCACATATATTCAGCTGCTACCAAAGTTTCAAATACAAATGACAACCACAAAGGTTAAATATTGCTCAATAGTCATGTTACAAACCCAAAACAGAGTATTGCATTGCAAGAGATTCAATTACATAAACCTTATATTTAACCATTATAACCTTCTAAATCATTATTCAGCATTTTTACTGAGTGCACAAATAGCTTTAGCCTTTCAGAACTTATCAGTCCTTAATTTTCAAACACTTGATGTGTTTCCCATATTTCTAATAGCAACAATAACCTCAACAATGGCAAGAGATTTCTCTGGAGGGAACAAAGGTTATCGTAGGCCAACTCCAAATTGATCAGCCCTGATGCCTGCGAGACAAATAAACTGAACAGATGGAATTCGCTGCTTAATTTGAGCTTCAAACATTTCCTTTTTTAGCTTGCTCATTGTCCTCTCATGACACAAATACTTAATTCCTCAACAATGTTATCAAAGTCCCACTGCATTCATTTATATCCACTTGTTTAAAAGCAAACACCAATGACTGAAAAAAAACCCACACACAAGCAGCTTGCAGATTAACACTCTTTAGATAAATTCAATAAGATTTTTGGGGGTGTTTGGATACAGACACTTTAATGTTTTCTATTTCAGGTTGGTGTTGGGGTTTTACAAACCAGCGTCATGCAGAACTGAAGTGTTTCTGAATCCACCCACAGTGTCCCTGATGAGTCTGATCTGCTGTGTTGGAATGGCACTGTGAAGTAGTCGTGACGTTGGCTGGCATCCATGCATCCGTCCATCAATTCATTCATCCATCCACTCATCCATCTATCCTGCATCCAACTAAATGAGTGTGAACCATTTAGCCCCCATTACTGGAGAGAAAAAGATGAGCTGCTTAGATGTAACTCATAGAGAGAAAAAATAGAGAGATAGTCTAACCACTGTTGGTAGCATAGGAGAGAGAAGGGGAAATGGATATAATAAAGAGAAAAGAGGTCATTGTGGGTTTTTTCTGATTAAACATTAAAGGTTGTTAATAGACTTGAAGTGTAATATCTCCATGCAAGGTTTTATTACCGTTCAAAACTCCTATGAGGAAATTTTGATTTGCTTGGCTTATGGCACCTCCTGTGGGCAAAATTACACCTCTTGTCTGAATTACTCTTACGACATGAAATTTCAGGAATGCTGTGGGAGAATTCCTTTATAATTGGCAGCCTAGACACAGGGGTAAAGTGACAGGAATTGCTGGCCACAGATTAAAGGAGAAGACTGTGGGATTCACAAAATATAATGTAATATGTGGTTATATCTCAAAAACTCTGGATCAAAATTTCACCTAAATGTTGGCTAGGTTAAATGATGAAGTGATGACCTTTAAGAACTTTTGTCCAGAAGTCAATTCGATTGTTGAACCATTATGTCTTGGAGAAACACGTTGACCAAAGGCAAAACTTGGTTATAGAAAGTAAGATCCAAAACACATTTCATATTTAGTCAGATACTGAATTGAGGTGACTGCAATCTTTATTGCCCACCTTGAGTGAATGTTGATGTTTTAGTTTACTGCCGTGTCAGGGGACATAAAATGAGTTTATGAGTTCATCCATCCTATTTATAGTCTTTTCCATCCATATTAGATTATAGAGAGAAAATGTGTTAATACATTTTGTGCTAATAATACTATAATACTTTGTGCTACATTTTGTGAAAATAATTAAAATCTTTTAAAAAGTAAGAGAAACCTGCTCATATTTACAACCCCAATTCCACTGAAGCTGGGATGCTGTGTAACATAAATAAAATCAACGCAATGATTTGCAAATCTTTTTGAACCTATATTGTGTTGAATACACTACAAAGACAAGATATTTGTTGTTCAAACTGATAAACTTTACTGTCTTTAGCAAATATTCCCTCATTTTGATTTTGAGGCCTACAACATGTTCCCAAAAAAGCTGGCACAGGGGCATGTTTACCACTGTGTTACATCACCTTTTCTTTTAACAACACTCAATAAGAGCCCTTTTCCTCTTTGGCCCAGGGGACACGCACTTGTAGATGTAGCGGCGAACTGAATTAACTGACAATGGTTTTCTGAAGTGTTCCTGGGCCCACATGGTAATATCCTTTACTCATGTCAGTTTTTAATGCAGTATCACCTGAGGGATCCAAGGTCATGGGCATTCAATGCTTCAGATTCTCAAGATAAAACATTGTTGTAAAACTTTTGGACTATTTGCTCATGCAGTTGCTCATCTTTGCTTGTGAATGACTGAGCCTTTTGGGGATGCTCCTTTTATACCCAATCATGAAACCCACCTGTTTCCAATGAACCTGTTCACCTGTGGAATGTTCCAAAAAGGAGCATTCCTCGTCTTTCCTAGTCTTTTTTCCTCCCTGTATCAGCTTTTTTTTGGAATGGGTAATAAATAAAGTTTATCAGTTTGAACAATAGATATTTTGTCCTTGTAGTGTGTTCAACTGAATATTGGTTAAACATGATTTATAAATCACTGTATTCTGTTTTTATTTACATTTTAAACAATGTCCCAACTTCATTGAAACTGGGTTGTTTTCAAAACAAAACAAGCACTAAGTATGATCAGGTTTGCTTGTATTCATGACTGTATTCCTTACAATGATCACGTTTTTTTTCTACTTTTATTTTGTGACAACAGCATCTCTGACCAGGTCTTTGATACCTCATCCCCGTCAGCAGATGACCCCCACCATACCACCACCACCTCTCCCTCTTCTTCCTCTTAACCATGATGGCACCATCTGAACCCTAATGTGATCAGTCCATAGAGAAAGTAGATTAGCCAGAAGTCCATGGGAGAAGGAGCTGGTCTAATTGACAGCAGTGATTGGAGACAGATCCCAGCAGGAAGAGGAAGCTGATGGAGGAAACATCAGCAGCATTATGTTGATGGAATGTACGGAAGAAAACGTTCCTATGGACAAGTCACAGCCTGACTAACCTTTGCATGCAGGATGATACAGAGGACAGACAACAACTAGAATGTTTTTAATACATATTATTTGACTTCCCCTGTTTCTGACACCTGTACAGGGACAAATCATGTGCAGTGAATCCAGCACACAACACATAGTTTCACAATTATAATTATCCTAGGTTCCAGTTATTCGAAATATCAATAGCTTGTGGTCACAGAAGTATCAGTTATGTAGCATTTACAGTATATAGCTATAAAATGTATTAAAGGATAAAAATCCTAAAATGCAATATCTGTCAGTGTGATTTTTAAGTCTGCTAAAGGGCATTTGTAAATAGTTAATTAAAGCCTTTTGTTTGCAGGGGACACAGAAAGAAGTCTGATAAATTGCCTCAGGTGATGTCACTTGGGTCAATGTCAGCTGATGCTGAAGATTCATGGTTCAAAGAGAATTGAAGAAACCACCTCTTACTTTTTTCAAAGAGTTAAAGTCACAAATGTAACAGAGCAGAACAAAGACAGTACAAAATGAATTCTTAGGGAACAGTGTTTCCTTGAATAGTATCTGACTACAGTCACAAGATAAATATTTCGTTATATTACACCAAAGCGAGTACCACTATAACTATGACTGTAAAAAAATTCTATTACTCTCTGCCATTATTTCTTTATTTTTTCTTCTCCATACCTTAAAAAAAAAAAACAGAACAAAACACTTTGTCGTATTCCAAAAAAATGTGATGATGATCACAACAGGAATCCACTCCAAGGTCTAAATGGGATACATCTTTGTTATGACTCCCCCCAGCAGCCGATGGGAAGGGGGAATCCCCTGGCTGGTTGAGTGCCTCCTCTGCACCACATTATCCAATTAGTGATCTGCAGAGTGACGACTCCAATGGTTGATTACTCCTGGTAGCCTGATGAAATTTGCAGTGGTCTCTTTCTGTCACTCTCTCTTTGTATTTCCGATATATATGTATGGATATATTTCCCTGTTTGTGTGTGTGTGCATGTGTGAGTGTACATAACTAAGACTGTGTTTATTGCATGCACAGATATAAAATTTATTGAGATTAGGTAGAGATAGTATAAAGAGAATATATAAAATACAGAAAACAAAGTGGAAACAAGACTAGACAGGAAATTGACTGAAAGACGAATGGAGGGAAGAGAAAGGGGAAAAAAGGTTAATGGCTTTGAGTAGAACAACCCACAGGCTGACCAAGACGATTTCTTTACAAGGTTCCAAAACGCACAAAGCAACATAACTATGGGGTATGTATCTGTATATAATCAAACTGTATTGTCTCTTCTAAGTGGTAGGAGGAAGTGACCATTATACCTGCCACATTTGTACAAGAGAGGACAGTATCATGAAGTTCCACTTAAGACAAATGACAGGCCTTTACACTCATCTAAAATATCGTCACAGGTGCCAAAGTCAAACAGATTTCCATCTCTCTGGTGGGAAAACTACTTGCCTTCTGAATCAGCGCTGGCCCAGTTGGATTTGGTGATGGATTGTCATTCTCAACCAGAGGAGATTATTCTGATAAATTACAGTTAACCTCCCCTGACATCTAAACCTGGTTTGTTGCAGCAGGAGACAGACTTCAGAAACGAAAATGGAGACAGGAGGTCAACACAGCTGATGAAATTTGGGAAATGAGCAACATTAATGCTGTTATAAAGATGACACATTTACAACTGAAATCATGACTCTCTTCCCAGATAACAGCTTTTACTGGATATACAAACCATTTTCAAGTTCAGGCATGTAACAGACTTAATATTTGGTAGAAATTCTAAAAAAAATCATCTGAAGATTTTTTTTAATGATCAAAATTTTTTGTAGCCTCAGTACTGTCCATCAGGTCTCCCTGTAAATAGATGTCTGCATTAAAGTGCAGCTAAAAAACTGCTCTTAGAAATCAATTTCCTGCTTTATCTCCTTGGTGTTCCACATTTATGTCCAGTGAAGTATAAAGTCAGGCTATGGCATAGATTCAGACCCTGCCTAGCTTAGCAGAGGATACTCTTATTCAATCTTTGAATAAGATTCCTTCCAGGTGGTGAGCATACTGGCTAATTTTGCTACACCCAACTTATAGCAAAACCAAGCTCTTTTTGCATTTGTACATATGTTTTAAGCAGTATCTTACTAAGGAACCTTAGCTACATGAATATAAAATTAGGTTTAGTTCATTTGAAATCACTTTTACTGATTCTGTTAGACCTGATAGATAATGTTTGGATGCAACTCCCATTATATCTGTCTTTGTTTCATGATTACATTACTTTTTGGACAGGAGGATCACAAAACTTGTAAGTAAGCGTAAGTGATTTTTAAAGTGCTGTTTTAAAGGTCAAGAAAAAAAAATGCTGATTTCTTTTCATGTTTTATACATTGTACAGAAGGTGGGTTGATCCTGTTATCATGGTGAAGCTCCCAGACATGATGGGCCTTAATTGTAATCAATACCATGCCTAGCCCAATGAATATATATATAGGTTTTGTGGTTAACACAAATCCCAAATAACTTGCCTTTAAAAACATTCATGGTAATAAATATGAGCTCATCAGATTTCACTGGTTAAGGATTCTGTTTTTCATAAATCAACTTTACATTGCTTTCAGTTTCGTACACAAACATTGATACACACTAAGTCATCAGAGCCTGGATCCCTTGGGGTTCCTTTACTGGAGGCCTTGTTTTCGGTGTGCAGCCTTCTGTACAGATCAATTAGACCACCAGAGCTCTTCACTGCATCCTGAATTAACTAAACACATAAATACATTTGGCCAGGATTCAGCCCCATGGCAGACATTACGTACAACATTGCCATCCTGAGACTTTAATTAGTGAACACACACTCATACACACACAGTCAGATTTCAGTCATTAGTTTTCATCACCAGCAAAAACCTTACCCATGATGCTGTTGGGTCTGACTTGCATGTGGACCAATTGGATTACTTTGCTCTCTCTGTTCAGGAAAATTGACTAATCTATCTATCTATCTATCTATCTATCTATCTATCTATCTATCTATCTATCTATCTATCTATCTATCTATCTATCTATCTATCTATCTATCTATCTATCTATCTATCTATCTATCTATCTATCTATCTATCATGACTTAACTTTTTACTTGCCAGTAAATATCATGTGTCATACCGCTTGTGCAATGTCACCTGAAACCTCATTCTAATGGGGTAAAATTATAAAGATCTCCATTTAGAGTGAATCTCCATTCTTAGAAGCTGCTTTCCCCCCACATACTACACTATATTTGAACTCTGCCCACGCTTTCAAGTAATAGCATGATGATAGCTGCTTTCCATTAAGGTGGTGCCCTGCTTTGGTGCACAATGGGTAGCCAGTACACCTGAATGTATCAGAGCTAGTGTTAATGTGGGTGGCTTAAGCTGTGCCTTCCTGCTGTGACGTGCTAAAATGGTTTGAGGTGTCTAGTTGAGGGTTTAGGACTTTTTATTGAATGTTAATAATCATGTTCCAAGATCAACTTTAATTTTTTTTTTCCATTTAATTTAACAAGGAACTGTGCTTTTCTGGACAACAAGCTGTCAGTGTATTTCATACCCTCTTTTCTGACTTAAAGATTTCATTTGGTAAATCTAGTACGGTCAAGACCTTTATTTGTGGTTATTTTCTGTAGCTTTACTTTGTGATTATGCTGTTTTTGATCAAATTGTAACACCGTTTTTCTTAGTCACTTTGGTGCATTTCTCTGATCAGAAATAAATTCTTATAGCTGTGAGTTCAACCTCTACAACATTTAGTCATTTGTGCACATCATAGCAGTAGTTTCTCATTCCTTGCAACAATTTGAAAATGCTTGAGATATTTTATACAAAAATGTTGAACTTGTTGTCAAAATCTTTTAAGCAAATTCCATAAATTTTGTTATGATATTTTTACCCTGAAAATGTGTCATAAAAATGAACAATTTCTCTTAGGTGAACCTAATTTTTCACTGTTGACGAGGTGTGTGTGAAGCATTCGTTACAACCAATTTCTCCACAGTCACTCAGAGCTGAATCCCATGAACGCTGACTTGGCTAGAATATATGAACCGAGTAGGACATAGTGTGTACCCTCTCCACAATACTGTGACACAGAAATGGAAGGTCACCATGGTGGAAGAGGGGTTAGGATGTGGGGAGGAAGGGGAGGGGGACAAAACAGGGAACAAGAACCTGTCAGTTTTTACATTTAGACTTACAGCTTTACTGCAGCACAGATTTACAGTACATGAGTATTACAGTAAAGATTTGCTATATTTACGGTATGGTACTGTACCACAGCATTCAACAAGTGGGAAGCACTTTTATTGCGCACTGCAATAATATGGGTTAATGCAGTACATCTTATGTTTACTGTACATTACTGTAATTGAACTCTACACGACACCAGATTGCAAGACAGAAGGTGTAAAGGGCCCAGACCAGGACTTGTCATCTTGATGACACTGACACTTTCATTGACATGAATACTTACTTTTGAGGAATGAACTATTTTGAGCAAGTGATATGCTTTTGGAAGTTAATAACTAGGTTTTGCAGTTTGTACTAATTGTTTGGAGAAATGCACCAACTGTTGTGCAAATGTTAATAGTGATATGAGAAATGCACCAAAGTGACTGAGAAAAACTGTAAAATGTATAACTTTTACCAGAATCACTTCTCATCTCATCTGAGCTCATCTCATCTCATCTCATTTCATCTCATATAATCCATCCATTTTCTACCGCTGATCCTGTCAGATCAGAGTCGCAGGTGGCTGGAGCCTATCCCTGCTGTCCTAGGGCGAGAGGTGGGGTACGCCCTGGACTGATCACTACTCAATCATATGGCTGACACACAGAGACAGACAACCTTTCACATGCATGCTCACACCTACAGGCAATTTAGAACAACCAGTGTACCCAATGAACATGTTTTTGGACTGTGGGAGGAAGCTGGAGTGCCCGGAGAGAACCCAAGCATGCCTGGGAGGGATTTAAACTGGTGACCTTTATGCTGTGAGGCAACAGCTTAAACCACTGCACCACCATACAGCCCATATTGTATCGTATCGTATCATATCATATCATATCATATCATATCATATCATATCATATCATATCATATCATATCATATCATATCATATCTCTTTTCGTAACTTGTCCATCATATATCATATCATATCATATCATATCATATCATATCATATCATATCATATCATATCATATCATATCATATCATATCATATCATATCATGTCATATCATATCTCTTTTCATAACATGTCATATGGTATTTTGTTCTTCTTTAAAGCATGGAATTTTATCACATCATCTCATATCATAGTGAATAATAACATATTGCATTGCAACATAGCTTATCGAGTATATGGTGTCAATTCTAACATTTTGTATTATGTTATATAAGTTTCACTCAGACAATGGCATCAACATGGTAATATTACTTTCTGATAATCTTTTCCTTGTCCACCTGCAGAATTTAAGTCATTTTTTTCTCCCATTATGAATATGGCATCTGGAGTGCAACTATCATCATCCCTTCCCACTCAACTGCAGTGCGTCACCACAGACAGTTGTTGGCCAGGATGCTTCAGCAGCCCTGCAGTAATGAAATCTTAGCGCCTGTTATGGCAGGATGACCTCACCTCAAGCAGCCAACCTGCTGCAGCACAATCTGTATGATGAGGTGTCTGTCATGGTTTTACAGATGTAATTTGTTGATTTACAGAAAAGAGCAGCATGAAATGGGCATTGTTACATTCCCCAGTTGAGAAAAATTAATCAAATTCAGCTTAAATAATATACTGGACTTTTTGTTTTTCAAAGAAGTTATCTAAGTGAGTTTCAACCAGATGAGAACTATTCCCCTTTTCCTGCGACTAAAACCTTTTCTTCAGGATGAAAGTTAAAGCATTTACTTTGTGATCAACTTACCAAGAAATGATAACGTAGCCTATCTGTAATAGATTTATCATCACAAGGCCCACCTTGCACAGAAAGGTTAAATGGGCCACTCTGTAAGGAGTTTGCATGTTTTCACCATGCATTTGAGAGTTCTCTTCCATAAATAATGCTCACCAGGTTAATTGGTGACTCTAAATTGCCTGTGTAGTGTCAGCCCTGTGACTGACTGATGATCAGTCCAACACTTTTGACAAATTACTAATAATTACTCACTGAACTAGATATAAGTAAGAATATATATATATATATATATATATATATATATATATATATATATATATATATAGTAAATCACATGAACCTTACTTTTTTAAACATTTTGGAACAACATTCAATAGAAAATAGAATGCATTGTCTCAGCCTCAACCTTTGTGTGACTTTTAATAGAGTTTGGTAATTACCCTCTTCTTCCCCTCAAAAATATCAGCTTATTTATATCTAATTGGGGTGACATGATTTTTTTTCTGCAGCATTTATTAACATCATTTGTGTTTAGCCACGTTATTGAGTCTGAAAGTTGACAAAACATCAGAGTTTGAAAGATTATTCATATATCTTCATACTAAATATAGAAAGTATTCAAAACAACAAAAGGAGTGATTTACTTTTAAAGTCTTTATTACATGATGGTTTGTGAAAAACAATGTTGACTTTTTTGCATGTTGATTAATTTCAAGTTTTTAAAAAAAAAAAAAAAATCAACACACTCAGGAAAACACACATATAGGCCAGTACCAGTCATTCCAACCTAAATGTCATAATTGTGGTTCTCTCAGACAGATTTAAGAAATATGGTATTATTATCAAATTTGTCCTATGTATGGAATATAGGAAACAACTATGTGTCCATTATTTGATAAATAAAATAAAATGAAATAAGAAAAATAAATAAGTTGAGCAAATCAGTATGTGGGTGCATACATGATTGACTGGTGCTTTTCTGTACATTGTCAATAGCAAATACTCCTTTCGTTAAAGACAATGAATGTCCCTCTCTTATTCCAACCCTGACATGAGAGGATGAGGGAGTGATGCGATGACTTGCTTTGTAACTCTTGGATGCGAAGACAGCGCTGATGAAAACAGCCAATCAGCGCTGACCTCACATTGCACCCATTGCTGATTGGCTTACCGGAGGAGGAAGAGGATGTCGGGACAGCAAAGATGTCCGCGCTCATTTGAAAAATTGCTGTGGTCAACCCCACAGATTGCCTCCTAATATTAGCTGTTTTAATGTTGGCACCTGAGACGACGTTGTGCTCTAGCAACATCTATACAAAGGAAAGAAACGGACTCCGCGACAAGAGCCAGCCTTTTCCTTATTATCAGGTAAACAGCTGAGTTCCTTCATGCTAACAGGGAGCTAGCAGAACATATAGTAGCTAGGTTGCTAACCGAACTGTTCACTTAAATGGTACTTCCTTGGTGTTTGTTATCTTATTAATGCTAAACAGTACCTTTTACCGAGTATACCGAGTAGGCATCTGTCAAGATGTAAATCCGGTCAACTCGTGCTACTACAATAACTGTCAAATATTGAGGTTATTTATGTTCAAGTTTGAGTTTAAAGCTTAAAGTTAGCTGCCACAGCGCAGCGCCTGTTAGGGTTTAATGTACATATCTATCTACTATCTACATATAACGGCAGGAACATGTCTTTTTGCGTGTGTTATAGTTATATGTTATCGTTGCTTTAACGATACATTATACAGCTATAGGGCTGGAAGTAACCACTGTTACTTTTAACTACCAGCTGTCATTAAAGACATGCAAGCAGCATATTGAAAGTCTTTTGATTGGGGAAAAAAGCACCAGGATTGAAATCTAAAAGCAGTAGTTTAATAATCAATCTTCTTTGTTGGGATTTTATTTTTTTAACTTTAGTAGCGTAATCTAATATCAAAGCCAGACACTTCATTGTGGCATAGAAATGACAGATGAAGTCCACCCCCTGTAGTTCTATATAAAATGTTTAACACATCATAAAATTAAAGTTTATCTTGTTGTTTATAACATTAACATTTTTTCCCTGTTCACACTAGAAATAATGCTGATATCTGGAACTCATGTCGGAAGTCGTGTATGAAGAGACAGCCACGATGATTGCCGCAGGGGAATTGCAGTCGTTTGTACCATTTGGCCGCGAGCACTGCAGGAACCATCCAAATGCCTTCAACCTGCAGCTCCGAGAGCTCCAGCCTGCATCTGAACTCTGGTCCTCAGATGGGGCTGCTGGCCTAGTGGGTTCCCTGCAGGAAGTCAGTCTGCAGGAGAGAGAGAGGGTGAGATTGCATGAAATTACATGATTTAATATAATGGTGTCTTTGCATTTCTGCAAGACATCATTTTGTTCGAATTCACAGTGGTTTCATTTCATATTATGTTGACAAGGAAAGATGTATTTCTATTGGCAGGAATGCTGGCAACTTAGGAAGGGCTGCATCAGAGTCAGGGAGGAGGATGTGGAGTTTGAGGAAGAGCTCTATTCTGCAGGAACTGTGGTCATCTGGAGCCAAGGCAGTCGAACTCAAGCTTCCAGCGTGTACAAGGCTTTCACCGTTGATAGCCCAGTGCAGCAGGTTTGAATATACTTACTCAGTGCTATTGACAACAAGCTTCAAGCTTCATTGATTCAATTCTCCAGCTTTAACTGTGAGGACTTTCTAAGTGATCTTGAAAAAGCCTCACTTTCAGATATATGCTGACCATAAACCACAATTTTAAATTAGACTATCAGTGCCAAAACAGGTTATTTCTAAATGCTGTTTCTCAGCTTCCTGATTGGGTCGGATAGGACCGGATTGATTTATGCCAGGTTCAAGTCTCTGTTACCTTTTTTTCCACCCATGCTTGTTTGGTGCTAGTTCCACACCAGTGCCTGAATTAGCACTGGTTCTTTGAGTTTCCACCAACAAAGCACCAGCTCCAGGTGCTTAAAAACTGGTGCTAAGCAAACACCAAGTCTCTACTGGGCCAGAATTTCGCCCCTGGCCCCTGAATAGGTCAGGGGTGTGGTTACAGTGACCAAAAGTCGGAGGTGGAGAACAGCCAGTCATAAAAAGAAAAGCTGGTGAGTGAGGTGTTTGTTGTTTTGTTGGCGTTTTCTCGTTCAAAATTTAAAAAGGAGGCGAAATTGAAGTAGCAATGCATTAACTCTCTTATAGATCAGGTCTATACCTTGTTGTTTTATTTAAACAGACTGTGAGAACTTTTTAACTTTTTTGAAAAAGTCCTGTAGATATATAATTGTAATCTACAACTTAAAATAAGATTATCAGTGCCAATATAAGTTATTTCTAAATGCTATTTCTAAGCTTTCTGATCGGGTCAGACAGACACCGGATTGATATGCCGCACAGTGAAGTCTCTATGACAACACCATGCTGGCTGACGAAGTTTAGTTGAGAGAAGAGAGATCTGTGTTTTTCTCTGCTGAAAACAATTTCTGTGATTTATTTAGTATAAATATTTAGCTGGACTGTCAGGCAGAAAAAGGACGTCAGAGCAGAAGAAGCTAAACGGGAGAGCGATAGCCGGCTAAAGGCGAAAACACAGGCTAAACTATTTGTAATAATGTTAATTCTAACCCACATGCAGCAGTTATACTGCAGTGATCTGATCAAACTTGAGAGTCTTTCAATAAAATAAAGACTGAGGATATGTTAGCTCTGCTTGTCAAGTGAGCAGGACAAAAGGATTCACTAATGTTACACATTAGCCTACAATACATCTCAGACCACTGGGCTGCCAGTGCCACTTAAATAGCTGGCTACTAAATTACAGTATAAACTGACAGTTTGCTTGTTGTGTTTTAAACAACAGCTCTGAGTAACTGTTGATAAATACCTTACCTCATTGCATTGTATCCAGTAAGACGTTGTCTTAAACAAAGAAAAATAATGTTATAAAGAAGATCCGATCCCCCTTCATTTCCAAAACAAGCACACGCCTTAAGTCATGTCACCATGACAGTGTGCGCGCAATTCAGGGTGCAGTTTGTTCATGAGACGTCAATAGTAATGCCAAGCTTAACTTTGTATTGGTGTGTAATTAAATGAATAGTAGTCCTGACTTATCACAGTGAACTCATGGGATTATGAAACATGAGTAAACAGTAAGAACTCTTAAGAGCTGACATTGTCTTTGATTCTTTCCTCAGGCCTTATGGTGTAACTTTGCTGTTCCTCAGAACAAGAAAGAAGGTACTGTTTCCTTCCAAACTTGGCATTTTATTTCTGTTGAAGTTTAGAAAAGATTTGCTAACTTTTGTGTTGCTTTACAGAGGATGAAGTGGAACAGACAGTGTGTATCGTCCAGAGCAGCTGCATCAATGTTCACACTGTGACCGGGAAGGATTTCATCTCTCCATTACCCTTCCAGGTGAGGGACTAGGAGACTCTGCAAGTTTATGCATCCGTGTATGTGCAAGTCAGTGTTGGTTGAATGAATAATAAACAACACAATATTAATTAGAAATTTTAAGACGACCTTTAAGTGAAAATAAGAGACACACCGTAGGGCTGAATCATTGCGTCTGGGTGTATTTAGTACCAAGATGTCGAAGCATATAAAGAGACCCTAAACACAATTAAAACAGAAAATACTGGACAGTTATTTACAAGCTTGCTGGAAACAGAGCTGTTGGAGTAGCATTTTATCATCATTACTACACAAAAACATAACAGTTCAACTAAATATGCTCTCTGTTTATCCACTCTTGTCTCCTCAGGTCTCAGATGTCTGGGCGACAAAGTTTGGACTTTTGTTGGAACGAAAAAACACAACAGCTGATGCACAGATCAGCCCCCCTGGGTACTAACACAGAGCACACACAGACTGACCAAAGCCAACACGACTTATATATCCAAACACCAATGCAAAGAGATGAAGTAACACTCACTTTGTCTCTCACATGCCTCTGTATTTTGGAGAGTAACAGGTACTCGACTCTTTTTTTCTTTACAGGGAACCCTTGCCTACAGTATTCAGCATGTTGCATCCTCTAGATGAGATTGCACCAGTCGTCTATAAACCAACAGGTAAAAACACACACACACACAAACACACAAAAACACACACAATCTCTTAGAATTTCTCACTGTTTTGATTATTAACCACCATTTATTGACCTGACCTGAGTCGTGTGATTTTCAGGTCAATTCGAAGGTTCCCGTGTTCAGTATGCATCTGACGCCAATATGAAGATTGTGTTCAGCTGCTGTCAGCCCTCTTTGGTTGTTTCTTATGACACTGTACAGGGTATACACTGTGTCTGGGCCCTGCGCAAGGTCACACATGATGTGAGTGATCACTCCAACACACACCTACACACAAGAACAACAGAGTTTTTATCAGTCACCCACCTCTAGCCTCTTGCCTCAACCAGGAGCGTTCGACAGTCCTGCGTTGTCCATCGGAGCCTGTTGGCACTCCACTGGGTCTGATGGCATCAGGTGTCCTGACCTCTCACCTCCGCAACATCTCTCGCTTGGACTCCCCAGGGGGGAGTGGGACTACAGGAACGAGGTAATAAAAGTGTTTTTAAAGCATATTGTTTACTCATTTCATCCGCTGGTGAACTTTGAGATCAGAACTATGATGGATTACTTTAATCTTAGAGATAATCTAAAGCACAAAACTAATTATCTCTTGTCTCAGCTTCTCAAAAAAAATTGGTTTTCTGACTTCCTTATCATTTGTGTAAGTTAACTTCGAACCTGTCAGTTTTTTTATTTTATTTTTTACTATTTATTTTTATGTGTGGTTTGTTGTAGCTATGAGTGATTTTGTAGTTAACAAAGGCTAATCTAACTTGAGATTGACATGTAATATAACATTAAGACAAACTTAATTTGACAAAGCCTCTCTGGTTCCTGATCCCTCATTGGTTTTCTGTGCCTGTGCAGTTGTCCTGTTGGTACTGGCTCCCCGCTCCATTACAGCACTCTACACAATCACCCAAATAGAATCATGATGTCTTCACCAGGATTACACTCCCGTGTTCATTCCCCCAGTATTTCAAACATGGCTGCACTCAGGTGAGTTTAAACCAAATTGATGAGGCGCATAATGCCATGTTGTTTACAGAAAATTGAGGAGAATATATAAGTATAAGTACCATACAATGATGTAAATGATATCTTAAAATAAAAGAACGTTAAATGTGTTGCCTAAGTTGCTTATTTATGTTTACTGTTCATCTTCTGCTGTAGGATAAAAAAAAATCTGCTCAGTGACATGTAGTTTCATATTATCACGAGTGAAAAAATAACTCTCGACTATCCCTTCTTGTCTTTCGCTCTTTCTTTTTAAAGTCGTGCTCACTCTCCAGGCATGGCAGCTCCGTCCTTTTCAGGTGCCGCTCGATTCAGTACATCTTTCCACAGCCTTTCCCCCAGGGGGCACCATGGCCTGTTACCCTCTCCCAACAGCACGGCCAACGAGACGACTCTGGTGCCTGAGATGGAACCCATTATACCTGACCTCTGCATGGAGCAGCTGTGGAGTGAAACGGCCACAGCTGGCTGTCAGAGGTTAGAACCTGGTCTGATTGTTATTGAAAACAAGAGCACAGCCTTCACGTTCACAACATTTATTTATTACAATAGTTTATTGTTAGTTGATGTCATTTCTTCATCTTCTTTTTCATTATTTTTTTTAATATGAGGTATGTAATGATACTTGGCTTTCTGATTATTTTATCTTTTGAATTTTGAGAGACATAACCTTTAGCAAATGCAAATAAATACCAGAACATGCTCCCAAATATTAAAATATGTCTCCATCAATTACTACTGGCATCATCCCAGAAAACTAATCATATATCCTAATCTCTCTACTAATATGGTCACTTCATTTCTTATTAAAACTTAGTATTCCTCTTATTCACATTTGGACATCTTTAATATGTTGACAATCGACAGAATCAAAAAACATGAAACTTCACTTGTTTGTGTTTGCAGGGAGATGAACAGCCAGGCATCTAAAGTATTCCTGGCCTCTGACCTCTGTGAGAACCGTTACCTCTGCTTCCTGGTGGAGTCCCACCAACAGCTCAGGTTAGAAATCATAATGATTAAACTAAACAGACTTCACTTGCATTTTATGAGTTCTATCATAGAACCTGCGGGTCCATAAGTCTGGGAAAATGTCTGATTCATGAGTATTATCTGAGTGAGTATAAACAAAGAACTACAGGCAAACCATCCATAACAGTTTGAATGTAACCCTCTCTCTCCACCTGACGTCTTTTTATGTAAGTGAACGTCTCTCTCATTCTTTCCACAGATGTGTAAAGTTTATGGAAAGCAACGATACATCACAGCTCATCTTTGCCTCGGTCACAAGCATCCCAGCCAAAGATGCAGAACCTCTGCCGGTAGATGATGATTTTGACAAATCTGATAACAACAAACCATTTTAAACCATACACCTTCTTAATTATTTAGTGTGTAGCAGTATGAATTATTTTGATAATTTCACATGAGCAATTACAAAGAAAAAAAAAAACAAGGAAAAAAAAAAAAGAGAGACGAGAAGATAAACTTTTATAGAGTGAAATTTTACTCTGTACACAACTGTTCCGACAAGAAGTTCATCCATGACAAAAGGCTCAAGTGGTCAATTGAATGAGATGTTTGAACCCTAAATTCAGTGTTTCACTGGATTAACTGTAGCCAGAGTGTTTTAAAATTTTCTGTCCTCTTCTGTTTGTAAAAGATAAGGGGGAAATAGTCTGATCAGCCTCTCAATGTAACCTAGTCGCTCACAAACTCATCCTGCACTACCTTGTGTCTGTCCTGTACCTGTTTTAGGCTGTCTCCTAAAATGAACACAGATGAATTAATTCCCAACATCACTGATATGGTTGAATACGTAATATGATAGTGTGTGATGCGTAAAATTACAAGTACAATATGATCAATTCCACTCAGAAATCACGTCAAACATCTTTCACATTTCACATTTCAAATACCTATTATAAAGAATACCTTGAAAATATGGCTTAAACCCAGCAGACTAAAGCGACATGACTCAATATCCATCATTTGTTTGACTACAATTTCATCTTCTTTCAGTGTATACAGTGTTGATATGACGTTTTAAAAAAAATGAGAGCATTGCTCAGTTAGGTTGTGTTGTTGCCAGATATTACACAGATTACAGGTGGCTAGTAAAGGCTAAGCATTAATAATGTTCAAATTTTAAAAATCTGTTTATTATTCTGTTTGTTCTGAGCTTCTATGAAACTGCTACCACTGTGGCAAGTCATGTAGAAATATCTGTTCATTAGGTTTCAGTAATAAGACACACTCATCTACCCTTTACTCTCTGTATCTGTGATATCTGTAAGGATTTAGAGCTGTTTTTGGCAAATGGATGTATGTGAAGTTGTAACCATGCGTAGGAGGCTTTACTGTAGTCTCTTTAATGCTGCCGGATGTTTACAAGCTCCATCTGATATCATTATGTTTTCACTTGTTCACATTACCTATAAAAACCATTGTGTGTATATTTAGCTGAGCTTAATCCCTGCCTCAAAGGACTTTGTTAAACATCATCATAAGACCGGAAATCCAAGCAACCAGTTTCAAAGAAGGCCCTTTATTGAAGAGCTGTTCTGTGCAACAGAATGAATATATTTCAAAGTGTATAATCTATCTTTTTATCTTGTGGTTAAATTCCTTAATATTGAAAGCTTTATCTCACTAGCTGGTTTTAGTCAATAGGAATATTATTCATACTAGATTGGGTTTTTGTAATTGGCATAATTATTTCTGAGGTAGTATTTTCCATATTGATTACGAAATCACAAGATTATAATGAAAACACATTATAAAAAAACAAATTTAAAACAAAAACCCTCACAGGACAAATTGAGCAGAAACTCTTAATGTAATTGTGTAATTGCTGCTTGACATGAGTTGATCAAGGCATTGCATAGCAGCACCAGCATCATTATAACAATGGCAACACAACATCTAAAGATGGGTTACCAAACAGAAAGCAATGGCTGTTAACCCTGTAAAGCCTGACTCATCAAAAAATAGCCATTTTTTTTTTTTTTTAACTTAGATGTTTGTTAGTTCTTTTAACAAAATCTACAAAAATACACTTCTTTATCATTATGTTTATGATATTTTTATGTATCACGTTTGATAAATTGGGTGATTTTGGCAACCTATTTAGTTAGGTTTTTAGTAAATATGCATTCTTTTGGTGCAGAAAACACTTATTTTTAAAATGAATACAATTTTAGATGTTATTCTTACCACAATTGCTTGAAAATTGGCAATGATTTCCCTGGAAAAAAATGTGTGGATGATTTCAAGAGCAGCCATTTTGAAAAGGGCCAAAATGCAACTTCAGCTTCCTGTAGTGCGGTATAATAATCTTCAAGGGGGTATATTACATTATTTATTTTTTAAACAGCTTTTAAGGAAACTATTTATCATGTAGATGAGATAAAGGTCTTTGGAACTCATGTATCAAATTTGTTGCGTTCTGCAATATAGGATTGTAAAGCTTTCTAGCCCATTTAATTATATGTTATTCAATTTTAGTTTGTACAATTTTCTGACAGTTTGTGTCTCACATGTTTCTCACTTTTCTAACTTGATGATTTCCCTCAGAGTATTGATGCCATGCTGGTTCTGGAGGCCTGCGGCAGTCTGGTGCTCTACACAGGAATCACCAGGGTAAGAAAAAAATTAAACTTCAACACCTGGCAGATTGATGCAAAGCAGCCCATGAGCTCTTGGTCTCTAGCTTATAGCTGACTTTTATTTAAGTGATTTCCTGTTTTTAAAGAAATGTGGTTTCTTTCTCCATATTCCTGTAGGTCAGTAAGGTGTTTGTCCCAGGTCTCCTGTCACCGACCTTCAGCCTGACCAACCACATCTCTCACATCAGCACACCCATTGAGAACTTTAGTACACCCACTAATGCTGGGAGTAGGCACCTACAAAGACTTGATGAGGTATTGCTATGCCTTGTACTCTTTCTGTCCTTATAACTGCTTTCATTTTTTCTTGTAATGTTTTTTTTTTTTAAGATGATGAGATTGCATCAGCATTTTGGTCTGAGATTCTTCCTTGTGCTGTCTGTACACAAATTGCAGAACTGTATTTTCAATTTTCTTTTTTATTGCATTATTTAATCTTTTGTTGTTTTATACACAATTGTCACAGCCCAAGATTGTATGTTGTAGTGACAGTGGATAACTTATTTGGTTTTCTGTATTGGAATTTTCAATGTTACTGCTCGAAATGAGAGAAAATGATGTATTTTGGATTTTCATTTTGTCTTTTTATAAGCCTACCATCAGTCCCCTCTCTAATTTATGCTTACCTCTCTGTTTTTGTCCCTCACCTCAAGGCTGTCATGCCCTCACCAGTGTCAGGGATGAGAGGTCCAAACATTAAACACCACGAAGCTTCTTTTTTGGAAGATTGTAGCTCACAACAAACCACACCCTACATCCATGCCCTGCGGGACTCTGTTTGCAACAAGGTTACGCTGGTAGGTTGCCGTTTGTCTCTTTGGATATTTTTGCATTTTTTTATGGGAAAGCATTACAGTAACGGTACAACCCCAACATGTTAGCCTGTGTATGTAACCTCTTTTTTGATTCCCCTTTATATCCTTTATACTTTATTGCCAGCATGGACCTGAAATGGGTCTTCAGTTGCATTTAAAATAGAAGTAAAAACACAAAATTGCCTTGAGTTTTGCTCGCTGAAATGCAAAAAGTTTTTAAGGGGATTAACTGAAGTTAATATATTGGCATGATTTCCTCACATATTAATTTAAAGAACAAGTTGAATTTCCCTCTAAATGTTGGCATCGATTGGCACTGCTAAGAGTCACACCTCACACCAAAGAGAGAGAGACACACACAGACACAGAGAGACACAGAGTTCTGCATTGTAGTGATTATTATGGTGAAATTGTAAAACGCCGTAGCAGCTGGAGTCTGGGAGGTCCACAGCAGCAGGCTGTCCTCAGCAACAGTCCGGAGGAACCTACAAGACAAACTCAGAGATTCCCAGAGAGATCTATGGTCAGTAACTTTAATGGGACATTGATACTAGAAGTTAGACTGACTGACAGAGGAGAGAGGGAAACAGGAGCCTTGTGTGGCAGTTCCCCTCCAACAGTCTAAACCTGTAGCAGCATAACTAAGAGCTGATCCTGCTCTAACTATAAGCTAGGTAAGCTAGTAAGTCACCTATCTGAAAGCTTCCAAGGTTCAAAAGTCTATTTATTCCACCAGACCATTTATATACTTGATTCAGATCCACACTGTGAACGTTTCTGCCTTCTGGACCCAGAATGCTAGACTTCTTATCGACAGCTTTCTCAGCCCTGGGATATGCACAGACTCACTACGTCTGTCACAGCTTCTGTCTCGCACACATCAACAGAAACTTTATAGAGGTGCTAAATGATGCCTCCAAGGTGCTGTTTCTCTGACATAATGCCTCTTTCCATTGATTTTTCACTTGACCTCTTAATTTGACAATCTGAGGACTAATAATCCGTAATTTCAGTTTACTGAATGGAGGGCTATACAAACACAGTCCATTTTCTGGAGTTTTGACTTGTGAAGGTTTATTATCTTTAGTAACTTTTCTGCCATTAGTTCATCTGTGGGGTTATACTGTACAGGAAATATAGAAAATACAAATCTAGAGTTTTGTTAACTAAAATAATATCAAGGATATTCTACCAGTGGGTCTTGTGTCTGAATGCTGAATGTCACCTTTTTTTGAGTAAGCCTGCTTGAGAACAATGAACTTTTTCTGACACATGCCGCCATAACAACCAAAACCAGTGATTTAATCTTCCTCTGCCATTAATATTAAAATAAACCCAATTGTGTGTATATTTTGAAACGTTCAGGCATGTTAAATGATTGGCTACAACCCAGACTATGCTGTGACATCACTGATTGGGGTGATATAAAGTTTAATCTGATACAGGGTAGCATAGGCTATGAATCACTTCAATAACCAATTTGTTTTTCCATTTAGCTGGATTTGCTTGTCTGTTGAGATGTTTCATTCCTTCTTGGCAGAAAATAATTTCTTTTTGTGAGATGTCATAAGGTGTAAATAATAAGATTAGTTATAGCTGAATTCTAGTTTGCCTCTCAATTTTCAGGGTCTTGGTAATTATAAATTCCAGGTATAAGATTTACTAAAGATAGCCTTTCGCTGACACACTATACTTGATGTCACAAACGAAGCCTGCCTTGTTGTTTCTAATGCTGATGTAAAACTGAACTGGGTGTAGGCTGAGTTTGTGCATGATCTCTCTCTCTTCTCTTCTCTCTCTCTCTCTCTCTCTCACTGTCTCTCTCGCTCTCTCCCCCCTCTCTCCCTCTCTAGGAACTGAGCAGTGGCCCAATGCTAAGGATCTCGGTTCCACAGATTGCTACCTCAGAGCTTGGTGAGAAACATCAGACAGTCTACTCATTAATATTCTCATTAACACACACATACGCATGTACATGCACTCTTGAGCATCTCTGTGGATCATAGCATAAAAACAAACATGCTGTATTCATGATATAGGAAGTTGTATCTCAGCGGTTGCAGTTGGTCAGCAGTGTTTTGCTCTCTGTGGTTAAAATGTGAACTTTTTGAATGAGACCATGCACACAAGCCCACATACACATGCTCTCACACACACAAACACACACACGCACACGGCCAGCTGAGTCAGAGCAGTTAGGTCCTGTAAATTAGGTTTGAGAGCTGTCCTACATTGTTACACAGTGACGTACAATCTTGATGTTTTAACAAGGCCATTACAAGACGCATTCAACCACACACACATAAACACACACTCTCACACATGCAGCCTCCAGCTGGTAATGACTGAGACACAACATCAAGGAAGTTTCTATGTGGAGTTCCTGTCATTTTTCTGTCATACTTTTATCTTCCTTGTTATTTTTTCTAAGTTTGAGTATATACAGTCATGGTTGACTAAGACCTTTAGCATTTGTATTTGGAAGTACGTTGATAGAACATCAGTATAATACTACAGTTGAAAGATGTTTGTGACTGACATATGGATGGGAAATGTATTTTCTGGGAGTTTAACATTTATTTTATGTTTTCCACTTACGTAAGATCTAATTATTACCACAGTAACAGTTGACAGACAAAACAAAAGCAAACATTAATGAACAAAAAGAAAACAAAATAAAAACAGATCTTCATATCTTTGGGTCAGTACAGCAGTAGATCATAGTTTTTCTGTGAGTTACAAATAAACAGTGAACAATGTTTATCTGTGTGCTGCAAATTGGACAGCTTGAGCAGTTTTCTGTCATAGAAAAGCCCTCTCAGCTGTTATAAAGGGATTTTCTAATGACTTAAGTGGCAGCACATATCAGTCTCTGTTCATTTGTTCTCAGCAAAAACTAGCTGAACCCTGTGAACATTCTGTATCAAGTAAATAATGTGCCCATTTTTTTTTCATTGAAGCAGTTACCCATCTGTTCTTTTCTTCTTTTGGGCAGAACTAATAGTGCAGCTGAGGAAAATATCAAAAATTAGGTGATTGGGTTGTATCGCCTTTTGATTAGACAACTGAAAGTCTTCTTACTCGTGTCTTAAGCTAAAGGGTTTGCACAGGTTACAACACATCAAGAATGCAGCAGCCCATCTCCTCACTGGAACCAAAAAGGGAGACCACATAACCCCTATTTCAGCCTCCCTGAACTGGTTCCTAATTGACGTCAGAATTGTTAAATTTTAATATACACTTTGGACTTTCATCCAAGTACACTTGTGATCTCCTTAGTCCACTTGCCTCACTCAGGAGATCAGGTTGGAAGTTTCTAAGCCTCTTTTAAACCTCTTTGAACACATTTTTAGCAATGCACTTTTACAGTAGATGTTATCACAGCATGTTTTAATCCTTGAATCTTTAAAATGCTGCTGTTGTATCTTCTCAGGAAGTGTAACCTGCATGAATCTTAATCTTTTATCTTTTAATCTTAATTGCTTTCTTTTGTTGTTTTTATTTGTCCAGTGTTTTGCTTCCTTTTATCCGTTGGTGGTTTTTAGCCCTTTACATTGTTTGATTCTTTATTTTATTTTTGTGGTTTTAGTATTGTCCACTTCACATTTCTCTTTTAATGTTTATTTTCCAAAGCACTTAGTGACCCTGTTTTTAAAAATTTGAATTAATAGGTCCTTGGTTCTGTTCAGATCAGCCCATGAACCTGTAGGTTCCTAATATCCTCCAGCTCGGGTGGAAGCTCATATTTAAAACACCCCTGCAGCACTCGTCTGCACAGCTCTTTCTGCCTTTTGTGTGTCTACCTTTACTTCTCTCTCTCATGTATTACGACCCATTATTTAGTAATCGATCCTTTAGACAAGGCACTAATGAAATGGCATTTATCCACCTCTTCACTGACCTTTCCCACTGTGGATGTCCAATTAAGATAGCCTGCTGACTTTAATTAGGAATTTGATTGTTCAGAGTTGTAAGTAGACACAGTAACTGGTTCTTTTATAATTTCCTTTTTGAGGTTGTTTTGATGTTAATGAGAAGAAAATATCTGGCTACAAGATGAGATTCATATGAACATTGATGTTACGTCACAATGTTGTCATAGTTGCATTTTTAAAGTGATATTCAACATGTTAGATGGTGGTAAAACAAAGAAAGTGAGCACTATTCTTATTCACTTCCAGCATTCATTCGTCAGCATTTATTTTCTGAAATCTGTTATCTTAGTTATCTGAGCTGGTCTTGTGGTTAACATGGAGTAGTGAGGGTACCAAATTACAAAAATAAATATATAAAAGAATAAGAAAATAAAAGTGGAAACATAAAGATGAATAAATAAAATGGCAAAAGAAATAATATTGCTATATAAAGCAATTTAATCAAAAAATGAATCCATAAAAAAAGGGTTAATAAATGTAGAAATATAAAGACACTGGTTATTTTTGTTGGTTGACTTTGACAGATTAATCGGACTGTTTATAGTGCATAACTGATTTATTGAAATTGGTCATTATATAACCAATATATTCACTTTTTTTCTGCTGTGCAGAGATTCTCACACTGTTGCCATTTAAAAATGTAGTGGTTTTTAGATTGTTGATCGCTGGGTCCAAACCCTGTGGGTTAGGACCCAGAGAATTCATAAATTGGGTGAATTATCTTCATGAGATTATGATATACCGTATTTTTGGGACTATAAATTGCACTTTTTATCCATAGTTTAGCTGGTCCTGCGACTTACAGTTAGGTGCGACTTATATATCAAATAAATGAGGTGCTGTGTTATTGGATACTTTTATTGGAAAAGATCACTAAATTCATGCATGAGGAATATTGATGAGGAAATATCTCTGCACCCCTGATGGCTCTGCGTGCTGGTGGAGTCTCTGCATCTTCGTCTTGGACAGCCTGACAAAACCTGGCGTTTAGAGTCCATAACATGATTTAGAGAAATAAAAGTTCACATGCGTCTTCTTCGCGCTCCGTTGTTGACAGTTTTTCGGGATTTGAGTCACAAACTAGTGTGAAAAATCCTGTAACTTTTTAATAGTGAGGCTGTTTTCTATTGTGAGACACTCACAGTAGAAGTGGGGGGGGGTGCATATGAAGAAAAGAAACTGAAACTTAACTATGGTCACAGAAAAGAGGTGCTGTAGGAAAAAATATTTAAACCTCTTAATATACAAATACTTACTTATCATAGTTTTATGTAAATAGTTCTCTCTGAAAATACTCTGAACATACTAAATAATTTCAAATAAATGCGACATATACAAATAAAATACATTATGAGAAACAGTATGGGTCACAAATTTGCAACAACAGTCATCAAAGAGTTAAAGTTCCTTATTTTAATTCAGCACTGCTCTGCTTCTTTGTCTTGAATCATATTTTGAGTGTTGAAAGAATTTGTTTACATGTACAGTATATATTCTGTGTATATCAGTGTTTTTATTTCAGATAACAGTCATCAGCCAGTATATTAGATACCTTTTTTTTTTTTAAGCCCCCAATATGCGTATTGGCATCAGCCCCAAAATTCTCGTATTGGTCCAGCTCTAATTTCTACTGCCACACACTGAAATAGCATTTTGTGTTTTCACTCTGTATCTGTCCTTTTGTTTTCCTGATTTCAGTAAGAAAATGTCTCCAGGCTGTCCGTTTCATCTTACCCAAGGAAGCGGCCATGAAGGTTTGTGAAACTAGTTTTAAATTCCTTACAAAAGTGCTACTGAATCAGAGTAGCTGCCACCACTTTCCTTCCCTGTTGTAAATGAGTGTGATAAGATTAAAACTGTTTTCTGTAATCTGTGCCTCTATTTCTCTGCAGGTGTTGGTGAAGTGGTACAACATTTACAATGCCCCAGGGGGCCCCAGTGCACACACAGAGTGGAACCTGTTTGTCACATGTTTCATGACACTGATGGGCTACAACACCGAACGCCTCACCTGGAAACAAAATGTGAGCCAACTATGGATGTTTTTACAGTTCGTAACCGTAAAATCTTATTTGAATCTCACATGTCCTGACCTCGCTTTCTGTTTAATGCAGCTGCATTTTGAAGTGCCTCTCTCTCCAGTGATTGCAGCCAAGAAGGCTCGCCCATCTGATGGAGGCTCTGATGAGGTCTGTGACTATACTGATGTGATGTCACCATAAGCACATGATCATTGTTGATGCTAATTCAAGATAACCTTTAGACCTGTAAGCTCTGAAGGATATTCAAACTTCATTAATTAAACTGAAATTAAATTAAAGCCTTTAAAAAAGGGATGATCTATACACTGTAACAAAGAATTAGGCCACTGTGCTCTAAATGGATACAACCATCAAGAAAGGTTATTTCTGATTATCAGACAGACAGCAATCAGTTTATAGGGATACAAATGTATGAAAGGTTTTGTAATGGTTTACGGTACCTTGAGCTAAATCCTTTATTTTATTTTAATGCCTAGATCACATTTGATGTTTTAAGCAGGTTCCCTCAACAATTGGAACTGGCATTTTAGTACCATCCTTGTGGCAAAAAGAAGCTCAAATAGTCAGTGAATCCATCCGGTCTCATCATTTCCCATGAGTTGAAAACAAAATGTTGACTTAAAACTACTGCTCATGGAAAAAGCAAGGCTGGTAGAGACGCCTCTGAACAATTGGTGACGATTTTGATATTTGTCTTACTCACAGTAACAGCATAGTTCAGGCAATTATCCTGCCCCACACGCAAACACTTTTTCTTTCCTGAATAATTCAGATTAAATGAGCCAAACATGACTATCAAATGTCAAACAGCTAGAAGCCTTGGCCGTGTGTGTGACCTGAGGAACTATGTGAGTCAGATTAAAAGAAGCAGGCAGGCTTCCCATGGATCCTGGAAAAACCTCGAAAATGTTTTTTTTAAGTTATTTTTGGGGCTTTTTTGTGCCTTTGATGAGAGAAGACAGGACAGTGGACAGAGTAGGAAACAGGGTGAGAGTGGGGAGTGACATGCGGGAAAGTAGCCACAGACTGGACTTGAATCCGGACTGCCTGCTCAAGGGCTTTTGCCATATGGAGCACGACCTTAACCACAAGGCCAACTGTGCTCTAAACCTGGAAAATGGTTGAAAATTTTTCTTATTTCCAAGAGGTTTGATGTTTACAAGTTAGCTTTATAATACTTGTCATTGCAATAAAGCACGGTGGAATACACTGACAAGCTTCAAAGGTATCTTATAATCCTTGTAAACTCAACTATTATATCTAACAATAGGAGAAATTCAACCTTGTTTTCATACACAAATAATCACAATGGTACAGGTGCCCCCCCCCCCCCAAAAAAAACCATAGATTATATCCATGTTTTAGTTTGTTAATTAAAACATCTCAAGCATTTTTTCTTTTTTAATCTTTATAATTATGGACTATAGCTCCAACAGTATAGAAATACATATCTCAAAATATTCAAAAAATTTAGCTTGATTAAATTACTATTCAGACCAAATACATGCGATCTATTTCTTAGCCGAGCTCTCAATTACAGGGAAGACAGTTAACTTTATTTGAAGGTCACTGCTGCAAAAGCTGGCTGTTCACAGAGAGCGGTACTGAAGCAGATTAATGGAAAGTTAAGCGAAACTGAAGTAGTTGCACAAGCAACAACAATGACCAATGACTTAAGTGGCTTGTTGAAAAGAGTTGATGGGAGAATTTGGGCAAACTTCACAGAACAAGACAAGAAGCTCTTGATGCACTGATCAGGTCACCATCATCAAAAGTAATGCAGACTTTGGCTGTTGTATTCCTAATATCAAGACACTCCTGAACTGAAGACAAGCTCACACACGTCTTAGCTGAGCTAAGGAGAAAAAGAGCTGGACTGTTGCTCAGTGGTCCACAGGTGTCTTTTCAGATTAATTTACAGTTTTCAATTCATTTGGAAATCAATGTCAGAGAGTTGGAGGAAATATTCTAATAGTTTAAAACTTTTTTTCTAGTTTTTAATAGCTATAAACATGGACTGTAAAAAAAATGGATGTCAGCCACAAAAACTGCATCCAACTGCATCAATCAACTTCACTCAGATTTTCTCAGAGCCCCTCATAATCTCAAATCTGCAGACTCTGGCTAGACTGTCCATTTATATACAGTCTGTAACTATAAGACATAATCATCAAATTCAATAAAGAAGAGGCTAGACTTGTTTCACTCTAGATGTCACTTAAATCAGAGTATGTCAGTGTTGGCCATTTTAAATGAAATTACAATTTAAGAAATTTTCACAATATTAAAACCTTATGAAATATATCTTAACAAAATTAATTGAAATGTCTTTTTTTAAATCAGAAAAACCAGAAAGACAGCTCTCCTTTAATCCCTCTACATGTTTACTCTCTGAAGGATTGGGAATATTTGTTGGGGTCTCATTACCACCGTCAGATGAATTCCCAGCCAGTCTGCGGACCAGTGGACTCCAGTGGCTCCACCAACTCTCTCAGTCCAGAGAGTGAAGGCATGTCCTCTGTAAGTAACTCACTCTGGGTTTATTCAGGTCTTCATTTTGTTTTGTGAGGCACTATTTCAATTGACTAGGTATAGATTGATCTCTATTTAAACATGTATTGACATGACATGTATTGTTTCCTCTGTCCTGTCCTTCATTCTTTTGTTGTAGGCGTCCTCTCCCTCCAGTCCATCTCTGAAACTGGACAGTTCAGCTACTCTCTTCCCTCACATTCCTGCTCTTTTCTACGTCCTCCATCTGCTCTATCAGGAGCTGCAGCTTGATGAGCTGCAAAGAGCAAGAGCCTCTTCACTGGTCTGTCTGCTGCAGCAGCTAGCTAGGTAACTACATGAGCTGTTTGTACAGCTTTTATGGGTTCATGAGCTAGCTACCATTAAAATTAACACCGGTAAACAAGTGCAGGCTGACCAGATAAATTATCAGGATTGACATAAGAACTGCCAATAGAAAACTCAGCATGAAAAGAAAACTCAAGCATATTTTATTTTTTAAAATGAATGCTTGGATTAATCAAGGCTCTTAAGTGTTTCTCCCCTTAGCTATAAACTTCAATAGATTGTCAAGTGACCACTGTGATTTGTGACAATGACAAAAACAGAATATTTGGAGTGCTACTGTTAAGCACTCTCCACGGTAATTGGCCTGTGGTGATTAGTATGTAGGCTGTTGTCAAGTGCTGTTTTTTTTTAAGTGTCTGCTTTATCAGGCTAACTCTTTTAAACAAAGTGATGATCCAGACTGGTTTAGAGCCTTTAAAAACACATACACATTTTTAACTGTTACCTAAGAAAGAGAATTGTATAAATCCCTCACATCATGTAAGACCACTTCAAATCTCAAAGGACAACATCTCATTTGACAATTTAATCCAGAGGAACAGACTCTCATGTATAGTGGTGGACAAAAATATTAGAACACTTGGCATATTTAAGAGGTTTTGGTTGTTTTTGATGGATTGGTCATTAAAATACCCACAAAACAAATGAAATATCGACAAAATCATCATTATGCTCTATATGTTATAGAATAGAGCCATCACAGAGAGATTGAGGTCATTTTTCAAACAGCTGGCTGAGGGCGAGAGGCAGGGTACACCCTGGACTGGTCGCCAGTCAACCACAGGGCTGCCAGAGACCTGCTGCTGTAATTTTTGCTATATCAAATATTAAAGTTAAAAGTCGTTTAAAACATTAGGACTCACTTCATCTGATATTTGTTATGCTCAGACCATCTGCATGTTCATGAAAATATAAAATGAAACCATCTTTAAAGGCAAAAAGCAATTTTCAACACGACTGTAAATACACGAGGATCAGACTGTTTTATGCTGGCACTTTGGTTTGCAGCTTCCGTAGATGACCGTCTGATCTCCCTTTAAAAGGACTGTGAGGAATTTCTAACACCCCACTTCCACCGGTGTTGGTTCAGTGCTCGTTCCAGGCCAGTGCCTGAATTCGCACCGGTTCTTTTTGTTACCACCAACAAAGCACAGACTTAAAGTGTGAAAAACTGGTGCTCAGCCACTTCTTTGTTTGGCCAGAGCAAAGCACCATTTACGCCAGGGGCGGGGTTATTCAGACTAATGATCAGCTTGGAAAACAGCCATTCATATAAAGAAAAGCTGCAAAGTGAGTTGCCTGTTGTTGGCGTTTCCCCATTCAAAACTTGACACACAAACAGCTTTACCCAGAAAGAAAGAGAGACGAGCAGACAGGAAAATAAATAATCTCACAGCTACCACAGGATACGCGAAAAAAAGAAAATCTCTGCCTTTTTTTTAAGCGCCTCTGTGTTGCCCCCTACCTTCAGCGTCAGCAGCAGACGCCCGCTCCTGTCCCCCTGGAGCATGGCTTCAACTCAGCTCCTTGATGATGGAAAACCAAACCGATTCTTTAAAAGAACGAGATCAGAACCAGCTGAGCACTAGCACAAGCACAGGCCCCGAATCAGCACTAGTGCCACCTTTGTTGAAAAGGGGTATAAGTGATCTTGAAAAAGTCTCACTTCTAGATATATGCCTGATCGTAATCCATGATTTAAAATGAGATTATCAGCTCCAATACAGGTTATTTCTCAATGCTATTTCCTAGCTTCTTGACGGGCAGGAACGTATTGATTTACGGCATGTCCAAGTCTCACCACGCTGGCTGACAAACTTTACAAAGTGCTGTAGGAAAATGGGAATTGAAAAAGTTTAAATGAGAAAATGTTATGAATGCCTAGTTTTTGGTAAAGCTGGAGCAGATTTTCCATTTGTTAATTCACTATTTCGGTTTTGACACAAACAGCCGCTTGAAACTTGTGCGTGCTTGAGGATTAGAACCATGATTAAAAACTATTGATTATTGGATGTAAAGCAGAATGGTAATGAGTCATGGCTTTTAATTCCTCAGATTATGTGTTTAATAGCTTCTGGAACAAAGACATTAAATGCCACAGAAAATCTTTGAGAATGTTGGGCAATTTTTAGATTTGATTCACTATGCTGGTGTTAATTAAGGGTCCAGCTGTACAGACAAGAGCAGGAAGTAAAAATGGATACAACAAAGGGTACGATAAAGAACCAATTGATGAAAGATTCAAGACTTTTACTTTGGTGGAGTTAAATAAAGTAAAAAAAATCATCCTTTAAAACTCCTCAGCATTTGGACCTTGTTTCAGCATTGGTGACTGTTTATGTCCATACATATGAAGCTATTGCTGTACATGAATTTTGAAGTAATCTACAAATGATTTTGTCCTTGTTTGCAGAGACCTCCAGTTGGAAGAATATGTGGATCTGTACTGGAGAGATTACCCTTCACTGATTAGTGGCTTCAATGAGAGCTGCCTCATAGACCAGGGTCAGTCTCTTTTCATTGTCTAATAACAGAATCAAGTCTGGAAATGGGCGAGACACATAGTTGAAGTTGAAAGGGGAGAGTAGGGTCTGCTGCTAATAATGGTGGCTCCTGCAGTCTGGAGTTCTTAGCAATTTAACTCTGGAGTAGAAGACAGGAACAAGGTTTGGACTGCATTGTAAGGAAATACTGCCATGAGTCTTAGTCTCAGTAGTTATGAGTTTTCATTTGTTTTAAAAATGCCAATTCACCTTTGATTGTCTATGATTATCACATCCCTTTGAAAAGTTGTATTTGCTGCAGTTGCCTGTTTGTAAATTATCATCATGTTTGTTTGATATCCCACCATCATCCCCTTTTATTATATTTCAACCCCCACATGTGCTCTTGCCCTCTCCTCTCCTCTCCCTCTATCTTTCTGACCTCTCCTCAGACCAGTTCAGCCAGATGCAGCGCCCATCCTACCTGAGAGCAGAGCCTCCCTGTGTGCTCAGCTGGCTCAGCAGTTGTCTGAGAGGAGGGAGGGTCTCACCTTTTCCCTACCTGCCTGGCATCTGTCAGAGGACCAGACTGCTGGTTTTGGTATGACTAAATCTAAATACTTTTCAATATTTAGTGATTCTTAACCAAATTGAATGTCTAAGGGTAAAAGTAGTGATTCCCATTTAACGACAGTCAGATCTTCACATCCTCCTTTTTGTCAGTACAACCAATGATAAAAATATGAATATATATTGGAATACAGGTGAAAACAAAGTACCTACTAAGTCAGTTATCCATTCCAGGCCCTTAAGATCAACAAAGCCTAAAAACATATTACTTTTAATGTAACAATACCAGAGAAGACACAAATTATGTAATTACATAGTCTTTCAAAGGTTTAAGTAATGTTCTCAGCGTGTTTTGTGATTAGATGTCGATGTTACTGTCAGTCATGATTTCTAAACCTCCTTTGTGTTGTGTGAATCAGAGAGAGGGCAGACACTGAGGCTAAAGAGTTCAGCTTTTGATGAGACGCAGTCAGATAATGTTTATGATTCCTCTCTGAACATTAATCCTAATTAGGGCATGGTTATAGCTGGAGATGGGCACATGCATGTGTGTATACTGCTGATGGCGTCAGCTGTCACATGCCAGGGAAGGAGGGGCACGTTTCCTGCTGTAATTATTTCTTCAAATCATGCCATAAGTGGTAATAAGTAAGTCATAAAAAACAGAGAGGCAGCAAGAAAAAGAAATGGATCTAAAGTTAGATTCATACATAATGAACGTATGAATAGAAGGTACAGAACAGAATGTGAAAAGTTCATGATCTAGTAAAGCTATTCAGAGATCATGAGAACAGTTAATTGTTTCATATTTGATCTCAAGTTGGAGACAGAACACTTCCATAGAGCAAACCTGTTCAGTCAGACAGACTTACATTCTCATGATCTACAGTTCTTAAGCAGAAGTAGATTCAAGAAGCTTTATTGTATATTAACACGTTTGAACATGAATATTATGAAACTTTACTTTCAAGGTCCTGTTTTAAGCCTGATAAATATCAAAAAAACAGTAAGGATAGGAACAGTCCTGCTGTCATAGCATGAATAGCTAACTAGCCCTCAGGCTTGCCTTCTTGCACCCATAGTTCCTCCGGATGTCCAGATTTATTTTAATATCCTGGTTTGTTATGATCCTCCTCCTCCTTGTTTGAACATCTACATAAAGATGAATGTTTTTAGTTATAAGCCACAGAATAGGAATCTAACAACAGAACAGTACAAATTCAGTAAATTTTATGTTAATTAAGAGGCATCTTGATCTTCATTTGATAATTTTCTGGTGTTGTTCATTGATCACTTACAGTTTTTTAGAATATACTGTCAAATACTGTTTTGAAGTCAAATGATTTATGTTGTTTTTCTTTGTTCTTGTTCTCTTCTTATTTTGTTTTTGTGATTCTTTCTCCTCAGAGTTACGCTCTTTATATTCTTCAAGATGAAAAAGCGACTTCATCAGATGTGTCAAAGTATCTGACCAAGCTCTCGGCAGGTGTGTGTCTGTGCCTGTGTGTGTGTGATTTTGTGTCCACGAGCCTTGAGGTCATTTGACATTGCTTTGATTGCACCTCAGGACTGTGAGTGTTTCTGACGAAGCTCTTCAAACTGTGTTTGTGTGTGTGAATTTGCTTGTAAACATTTATTGACAACCAGCCTTTTTACCTGCCGGTCAGATAGTTTCCTGCCCAGTAAATCAAAAAGAACAGAGGTTTGCAGTGACGCAGGTTTGCAAGTCACCTGATTTCATTTCTTTGTTTTCTTTTTAACTAAAAAAACTGATACAGTGTTGAAGTGACAGCATTTACTGCAGGTATTTGATCTGCCTTTTTTCCACTCTCACAGAATTGGTTATTGACTTATTGGGTTGTGATGAAGAACCCGCAGTTCCTTTCTTTGGTTCATATTTGCACTCCCCCCCCCCCCTAACAAAACAAAACAAGACAAAAAAAGTACATTTTTTTAGCAATCAGTGTGCAGGTCAGAAAATACAGTAGTACAGTCAAGAGTTGTTTCCTTTAGCTGTGAAAAACACTGAGCAGGAACTGACATCTCACAAATGGGATAAAAGATGAACACACCTGTTAACCTTTCCAACGTGTTGTCAGCCTCTACGATCTCATTTTCACTCTTATTTTTCGCTTTCTCAGGCCAGAGGTCCTCCACCAGTGGACCCCACTTGAGAAGGTAATTACAGAGAGAGTGCAAGAATATTATGATACTGTTTGTTTTATTTAAAATAACTACAGTGGAAAACTTATTTATAATCATGTAAGATTTTGACCTTGCTTTTATGTACCAAATCTTTATGTACAAAAGCTTTTTATGCACAAAATCACATAGAAAGAAAATCAGATAATGAGTTAGTTTGTGGTGTTCTTTTGAGCAACTATGCAGAATTAATTTCATTCCCTTTTGAATTATTTAACACAATTTTCCTTCAATTTTTTAATCTTGTATTGTTTGCAAAATAGCTTCCCAGAAAACAAAGTCTGCTTTTTCACTGCCTTCTGTCTTACATCACTGAGTTTGTTTGGTGCATTACTGCCACCTGTTGATTAGTTTAGCCAAAAATTCAGCTTTGACATGAATGTTTTTGTATTATTAGCAGCAGACCTTTACAACAAAGAGTGTTTCAGAAAATATATATATTCACATATTTCTATGTATTAATTTTAGACAGAGCAGTGTGAAGGCACAATTCTCCAGCAAGAGTCTTTCTGAGCAGCTTGTCGTCTGGCTCACCTCAGAAGGTAAGACAAGCAATGTTTTTTTTTGTTCTATCAGATATGGATTACAAAAAAACAGAAACCATTAAGGACACACACACACACACACAAGAAAAAAAGCTGACTGTAGAAACATGACTGTACTGACTATTATTTTATTTTAATGACAGGCTTTTTGCAAAATTGAATCGGCTTGTCCACTTGCAGTGTCTCCATTGAGGCATAGGATATTGTTGCAGTCCCTAAAACATACAACCTTTCTTGGTTTAGGTTTCACTCTGAAGGACCTGGAGTCGGTCCCCTTTGGCGTGGCTTTGCCCATTAGAGAGGCCATCTACAGCTGCAGAGAGCAGCCATGCTCTGATTGGTCAGAGGAGGTCTGCCTGTTGATTGGGCGACAAGATCTGACAAAACAAGCTCACAAGATGACCCTGGCCAAGAGTAAAGCTGTGAGTATGAAGTGATTTAAATTCAAGACCAGGGTACCTACTGTCTCATCTTAACTGTTTGAAATATTTAAAGGGGCTGTGAGGGCTATCTGGAAAAGCTCTTGTTTTTCCAGGATAAAGACTCCGTTTCCCATGAGTAGTTGCTAGGGGTGCAAACTTGCCACCTTTCGACCTTTTTTACCTGTCATGAGTTTGCCCCCCTGAGTTGCACCCACTGTAGTGAGGCTGTGACTCTTACCAAGGCTTGTTTGTTTAGAAGCAAATGAATGGAGAGCAGATCTTGTTTTTGATTCACACTACTATTCTTTGTTCAAAACATCTTTTAACTAGCTACGAAGTGACAAGGTAATGTATTGATTAACACTTATGTAGTGTTATTGTTTGAAACGTGACAACAAGCAAACTTTGTATACTCAGTTTGTACTATAGCTTAGTAATTTGCTACTTTAGTGCGACACACAGCCTGGTCTGAGACGTGTCCTTGTAATGGGATCCTACCAGACCTCATCTACCAGCTACAGTCTCACCAAGCAGAGCAAATGTAACATTGCTCTTCATTTTATTGATCAATTCTCAAGTTCCAACAGATAACTACAGTATAACTGCTGCATGTGGGTTATAATGCACATCATCACAAACAGCTTGACCTGTGTTTTAGCCAATTCTCTGTTCAGTGTGGTGTTATCATAGGGACTTTGTGCCGTAAATCAATCTTGCCTGACCTGACCAGGAAGCTTTGAAATAGCATTTAGAAATGACCTACTTTGGCACTGATAATCTAATTATGATGTAGATTACAATCAGATATGTGTCTAGAAGTGAGGCTTTTTCAAGATCACTTCGAGAGTCCTCACAGAGGCTTCAAAAGGTACTAGCCTTAGCCTGAAAGCGACAGGTTTTTAAAATTGGCTTACATTTCCTGCAGCCACTGACTTGATAAACAGTCTAAAGTTCACAGAGAACTCCTGCAAAAACATTCCTTTACCTCTAATTCCTCTTTGGATTAGTGAGAAAATCTGTAACCTAGTTTGGATAGTTAACAGTCACCAAAGAATATCTAAACTGCCATTTTGGCATTTCTGTGTGTGCGTGCGTGTGCGCATGTGTGTTTCCAGTCTGTAGGTTCAGGCCTGTCCTTGGAACCCCCTGCGACCACAGAAGCAGATGAGGAGGAAGATGGGATGTCAGACATAATCCAAGAGGTAACAGGCACTGTAAACCAGTTGGTCTGCCTTTAGTATAAAGACTTTTTTTTATATAACCTCTAGTTGTTTTTACAAAAAGCCTCTAGATATAATCCATGTATTATAAACAGTGGAGCCCTTTATTTTGAATATGTCCATTCCTACAGGTCACAGGACTCATCTGGAGTCAGGATCTGAGGGTTCAGGAGGTCAGAAGACTCTTGCAGAGCTCCAGGCCAGTCCGGGTCAGTGTTGTCCAGTTACCTGAAGTTTCTGATCACGAGTACATAGAGGAGAAAGAAAACAAGTAAGTGTTATATAAGTGGGGGATTATTGCCTTTCATTCTTTCTCACCTGTAAAAGCAGAACTGCTACTTCAGATGACCCATATTGTAGCAAATGGCTCCAATGCTTTGATATCTACTCCTTGTGAAATCATTTGTATGTCTACAGTCATCATGGACAGCTTAAAGCTGCTGTAAATTGTTTGTAAATTTGTTTCTCTAAGGCTCCTGCAATTATGTCAGAGGACCATGGCTCTTCCTGTTGGTAGAGGTCTCTTCACTCTTTTCTCTTATCATCCGGTCCCGACTGAACCTTTACCTGTTCCCAAGCTGAACCTGACAGGTACTGAAAGGATGCTGGAATCTCAACACTTTCTTTCCATTATGCCCATAAAATCAAGGAAGTTGTGAAATCTTACGAGTCAAGGAAAAACTTCTCGAACATTCATTATTGTGTATTTATCTTGTTACTGTACTCCTTTTTAGAAGTGTTATCAAATACTTACATTCTATATTTGTTGTTTTTTTTTGTTTTTTGTAATTATATACGCATCTTTACTACCATAGGTCGCGCCCCCCCTAGAAACACTATGGTGGACCTGAACAGTGGGAACATCGATGTTCCTCCCAACATGACCAGCTGGCCCAGCTTCCATAATGGAGTAGCTGCTGGGCTCAAAATTGCACCTGCTTCACAGGTCAGTCTAGAGCCTGGCTTTGTGTTCATTTTTACATACAGCTGCATTTGATAACTCACAAGGTTCCTGAGTCTGCCTGCTGGATTTCTGTCAGTTTTTGTGTGTGCTCACAGTCATCATAACCAAAGCTTGCAGTGTAAACATTGTCATTAATTTTTGCATATTGCTGTGCAAATAAAGACTTTTTTTTGGTCTGTTAAGGTGGACTCAGCCTGGATAGCGTACAACAAGCCAAAGAACCCTGAGCTGGCTAATGAGTATGCAGGCTTCCTTATGGCCCTGGGTCTTAATGGACACCTCACAAAGCTAGCCACTCTCAACATTCATGACTACCTCACTAAGGTACACAAGTGCACACAAAGATGCATGTTAAGAGACTCTTGATATAACTAAACCAAATGTATATCAGCCTTAAAATCCTTCTGATGTGCACAGGGGGGTATTATCTGTTTAATGAATACCCCTGGTAAAAGATGTCATTTGCAGTACAAATTTCAACCGAGGGAACAGGATAAGACACTCAAAAAATATACACCATGACTCAATAATGATTGTGTGAAAGGAAAACAAATATCAACATAATTACAGTTTATATAAAAAAAACCACTGCCACTCTGATTACCAGGTGCATACACACACCTTCTCGCACGGTTTCTCAAATGACTGTAAATGAGAGATGTAAACTGGCTTCAGAGTCAGGCAGACAGTCAAACTGAAACTCTGCCTTCTGAGAACCTTGAAACGAGACAGGTCCTTCCTACTTTGAGAGGAGAAGAACAACAGGATGCTGAAAGACAAAACGTATTTTTGATCAGTTAAGAAGACGTTGTAAAGATGTGGTTAAAGATAAAAACCGACCATTGCATCAAATCTGCACAGAGCCACATTCAAGACTGATTTCCACTTTGATTTATGCTACAGTTCATAAAGATCAAAGAAAGTTCATTAGTTGTCATTTCCCTGAAAATGAAGGCCAAGAGTCTTGACATGTAGGTGTTAAGATTTCTGAAACTAGAAGGAAAGTGCTGAAATAGTTGGAAGAAAAATGAAAATAACTTAACAAAACAAGTTCCGGTTCAAGCTCCTTTTCAGCCTTGATTATGATCATTACCAATTTATCTGCACTTAACTTTCTAAAAAAAACTATTAATGTTTTAAACTCTAATTTACAGAATTTCTGCGAAAGAAGAACCACAACACAGTCTCTGAGACCCCAAAATAATTTGCTTAAGATTCACGGTCCAAACCAGAAGACACTTTATTTAGATCTGGATTTTATGTTACAATTTTAATGAAATTCAGCAGCAAACAGGATAGGAAACTGGAACCATCAAATGTTTACAATATCTGCCTGAAAAATAACATTTATTAGCTTATCAATTTATTGATTTGTAGTCACAGCTTTTCTCCATATCTTTATTTGTTTTTACTCTTGAAGCTCATAAAACACTATGTATTTTTTGAACACCAGTATTAAGTGTTTTATGATAATGCTGGTTCAAAGTAACAAAAACTGATTTTTAGTGTATTTCAGACTAAAGGAAGCACTGCAGAGCTGCACACAGAGTAGAAAATAGTCTTTTGCTGACGGTACTCAGTCTGAATGAAAGCTGTGAAGGCGGTTAACAGTAGAGCATGCTGTAGATGGTGGTTTTCTATAGGTTTCTGTTCTCACTGCAAAAGAGAAATTACACCAGCATACTATGGATCAGTTCACTGGAAATGTGTGTGACTGTGGTTTCAGAGAGAGTGTGAAGGTGTTTGTGTGTCTGTTAAATATTGAAGTACAATGAGCACATAGAAACTTAAAGATAAGAGACAAAACAAATTAAATTACTGATCTTGTTTAAGATTTCTTAGTACCTCTGTTTACGTTAAGACTATAGTAAAGCTTTGAACTGGTATAAGTTGTAGTTGCTATTCCTCACCTGCTTTTCTTGCTTTTAGTTAATATGAGTTGTCTTTGTATGCCAGTTGTTGATATGTTTAAAGGCTGTTAGAGAGTGACTGATCCAAATTCTTTGTAGCTATTTTTATTTTTTGCTGATACTTAATAGAATCTAAATTTTAACTGTATGTCAGTTAAAGACGAGGGTGATCAGGTATTGTTTCTTAGGAAAATAAAAGAGGGTTTATCCCTCAAAGTGAAATCTTGTCAATCAAAATTGAAGGCCATCTATTTTAGTTTTTTTTTTTTTTTTGTTTTTTTTTAATGTCTAGGCCAAAATGCTGTGCTTTTGTGACACACGCTCACGCACACAAAGTGCTTATACACAGAGGTCTCATAGAAACTATGAGTCATGTTGAATTGATGTGGAAGCTGATGGAATTCTTAGATGCCGCAGTAAAAATGGATCACATTTAGAGATTGAACTAATAACCTGCTGCAGCAGAACAAACAAACAGACAGCCTGCAAGAAACCACAGTATTTGCGTAAAAGTCAGTCACCCATTCCTTTAACTTTACAATATTATAGTCTGTGTCTCACTTCAGCCTGTGATGTCGCTTCCTCAGGGCCATGAGATGACGAGCATCGGACTGCTTCTGGGTGTCTCTTCAGCCAAACTAGGCACCATGGACATGTCTATTACCCGCCTGCTGAGTATACACATTCCTGCTCTCCTGCCTCCCACCTCCACTGAGCTGGATGTACCACACAATGTTCAGGTGAGAGCATGTTGGTATAAATCGTCTCATCTAGAGGAATAATAACTGTGAAACTGCAATTTTTTTGGTTATTATATATGAATGTGTGAGCTATTACATGGCTGTTAGTATGTCTCTACAGATAACATATTTTTAACCCGGGAACGAAATATATCAGCAATTTTACTCAGTTGCTTTATTAAAAAAATGTTAGTCTGGAATTAATTCTATTTTCTCTGTCTGATCTGCAGGTTGCTGCTGTAATTGGCATTGGGCTGGTGTACCAGGGAACAGGACACAGACACAATGCTGAGGTCTTGCTGTCTGAGATAGGTGTGTAAATCTGTGTGTGCAAAAGGAAACAGAAAACACAAACAAACACTGTCACTGCTAAAACAATACCTGAGGGTTTTTAAGTTCTATTACTTATGTTGGGAAAACAAGACATTAAAAAACATGCTTTATGACTGTTGGAAAAGTACATTATAACATCGTTTTTAGGATTTTTTTTTATTATGATCATTTGTGATAAAAGTAATGGTCTATTTAGATGATTTAGAAATAAATATTTTTTAACTCTGAAATGCATATTCAGTTAGCTGTACACTTAAATACATCTTAGAAGTGATTCCTGTTGTGGTCCTGAATGGTTTTCTGGTTATAAAGAAAGATTTTTTTACCATGTTACCCTGCTCTTAACATTTTTATGCCAATTTTTGTCTTGCAATTTCTTGCCATTCAGATAGTTTGATTCTGGTTTCTGTATGTGTTTATTAGGTCGACCCCCTGGTCCAGAGATGGAGTACTGTACAGACAGAGAGTCTTATTCTCTGGCTGCTGGACTTGCTCTGGGCATGGTCTGTCTGGGGGTAGGTCACCCACAGACGCACTTTACTGGTTTTACAAGAAGGTTCACAAAAGTAGTGCTGGAAATTCCCAGTCGTGAAGGTTTAACATGTCAAATCCACAGACTATATAAAACTGACATAACCCCTTTGTTTCTAACACTCAGTTTTCAAGTTACCTTCAGGCTAAGAGGTGGAGTTGAGGCAGGCCTTAGTCCTACTTCTTAACAGCAACAGTGTGTCGACCTGTTCATAAAGTCAGCCATACCTTTAAATGGGCAGAACTTATAATCTTAGCATCCTTAAATCTAATGAGTAATAAAAGAAAGATTCTCGACCTGTAGTGTGTGCAGATAGAGAAAGAGCAACTCGCGACCAAAATTGTTTTTTATACCAGGCTGTAAGTTTGTTAAATTTGAAATGTCCTTGTATGCAGGATTATCTAGTTTGTGCATGTGCTTCTTTGCTTCTCAACCCTTTACAAATAACCTAAGAAAAAGTGTATCTTTTCTTACAAATTATTCATTGCCCTCCATTTTTCTTTCCATATTCTTTGTTCCATGTGTCTTCACTCACGTGTTCACCTTCCACTTTTCTCATCGTCAGCATGGCAGTAACCTCATTGGGATGACAGACCTGAATGTCCCGGAGCAGTTGTATCAGTATATGGTGGGGGGTCACCGCAGAGCTCAGGCAGGAGCCAACAGGGAGAGACACAAGTCTCCCAGCTACCAAATCAAGGTAAAATGACAATTACTTCTTTGTTTCTTTAAAATGCAGTAACTCTGTTAAAACAATGGTTCAGTATTTGAGATCTAGGGATACATCACTGCAATTTTTAACACTTAACGCAACATTTTTGTGTAACAAACTTGTAGGTGTGATAGATGTTTATGATCATTATGTACAAAGCTCTTCAAATAGAATTGATTTATAGTGCTTACTGCTGAAGTTTTTAAAACCTGTGATAAAAAGGGACAACCAGCAAACTGGTCTGTTGTTTTGCTGTTCAGGAGGGTGACACTATAAATGTAGATGTGACTTGTCCAGGGGCCACGCTGGCACTTGCCATGATCTACCTGAAGACCAACAACAGGTAAGAAAAGATATATATCTAGGTGCTACAACTGCTTTAACTCACTGAAATAACGAACAACATGTATGCAATACTATTAATTATATAATATAAAATATTCATTACCTGCTGATGTTTTGTTATAATGATTTTTTTTTGCAGTAATCTTAAAAGATACAAGTGTTTGAAATAACTTGTGATACTTCTGCTGTTGTACCGTTCATGCAAAGGTTGCACTGTGGTTAATCACAATGGTTAATCCTGCAGTTTAGTAGCTGTGGCCAATGTGTTGCCTTATATTTTTTGTCCGTTCCATGTCCATGTGACTGATGAGCAGAACATCCTAACCCTCCTAAAAAAATACCTCATACCTCAGTGAGCCGAGTTCTCATTTTAGCCCACTCAAGAAGAAGAATTCCGTTGTCTTGCTTTCTGCTGTTGGTCAAGGGGTTCCTGTCTTCTTCTGGACTTTTCCACTGCTGCCTGTCTGCTGGTTGAGAGGGTGTTGAAGGAGGATATTAACACCTTCTTTTCTCTTCCTGGTTCTGCCCACCAGGTCGATCGCTGATTGGCTGAAACCTCCAGACACTTGGTTTCTGTTGGATTTCATCAAGCCTGAGTTTCTGCTGCTGAGGGTTAGTGAAGGGCTAGCTGTTTGTTTGTATATGTGTTGGTTCAGTGTTACTAGCTGATTTTAATCTGTTTATCTTCATCTTGTCTCTTTACCCTCTCAGACTCTTGCTCGTTGTATTATAATGTGGGATGAAATCCTTCCAAATACTGAGTGGGTCAAGAGTAACATACCCCAGGTAAGAGAATACGTGTGGTGCTGTGACCTGGCACAAAGTCATGGTGACTTTTACAGAACTTAGGGAGGATTTGAGGTTTCCAGGATTTGTTTGCAGTGGTGCAAGTCCTACTTTTTTTGTCTTAAAAGCATTTGCTGAACTATACCCTTTTCAGTTTCTGTGTCTTTGATTGTTGTTAGATTAATGTCTTTATAGCTTTATGTGATTAGTGAACAGAAAAACTAGATAGTGAGCAGGCCAGACTGGATAATTTACAAAGACTATTATAATTTACTTTTCATATTACTTGAAGTAGATTAAATCTGTTAAAACTTAAATTTTACAGGCAATTTTTCTCAAGTATTAATATAACTTCGTTTTCTCTACCTTTGTTTCAGATCATGAGAGGGGCTTTTGACCCCTCAGAAGACTTCAACATGGAGACAATGTCGTTAGTATTTCAGCTACAAACTGACATTTGATTGATACCATTTAAATTCTTTGTTCAACTTTGAGCATTTTCATGCCAGTGGGGTTGATTGGAAGTGATGCTCTCTTAAACTAGCACCATAACGGATCATCTTATTTTCTCGGCTTTGATTAGCCAAGCACAGGACTACATCACTGCTGGGGCCTGTATAGCATTGGGCCTCCGTTTTGCTGGCTCTGCCAACTCCGATGCCTTTGACTGCCTCTATGAGTTTGCCAGGACCTTCATGCAGATCCTGTCCTTCAGTAGTACAACTGCTGCTGTAAGTGTTTGCATTTTATTTTGATTTCAAATTTGGATTGCGATGTGCTATAGGAAAGGCTCTCAAGTCTCAAATACATTTGTCTGTCAACTTGTGTGTTTGTTTCTGTAGCAAACAGGTTACTACAACCTGCAGACTGGTCTGTCAATGATTCTGCTGGCTATGTCCATGGTGATGTCCGGCACCGGGAACCTCAAAGTCCTCCAGCTCTGTCGATACTTCCACAAACGAACAGGCGGTGAGATGAACTATGGCTTCCACATGGCTCATCATATGGCACTGGGCCTTCTCTTCCTTGGAGGGGGAAGGTGAGACACCAATGTGTATATACACCCGCTCCCTCACCACACCAGCACATTCTACTTTATTGATCTTCTCTTATTAAACCACTAAAAACTGGCTTAACATTTGGTGATTATTCTAAGGAAGTATGTGGCTAAAATCTACCTTGATACATTTAAAATGAAAAGTGGTTATCTAAATATTTATGTCTAGATATTTGGAATATCATACAGTGTGGAAAAAAAAAACAACAACAAAAAAAACGTACACTGGCATCTTAGTTTTTAATTTTTGAGATTAATTTACTCATGAAATACTTACAGGCACACGTACTGGTACCAACGCTGGGAGGGCGATGTCTCACACACATGCCCACTTACATTGTTTCTGAGACTGACCACTAATGATTTGCCATATAGCCAAATATAATCCATGTAAACCCCAGAAATATCCTTTTATTGCTGTACTTTTTGCATAATGGATCTTATTTAAACACAGTTGCACACAAAACAGGTTCCTCCAACCACTGACCTCGGGATGTGTATTTTATAGAGAAACAACTGCTCCCACTCTCTCATTATATGTTGCAAATGTTTCTCCACCTACCACTGTAATCAGATAAACCTTTTTTTTGTTTTACTGGAGTCACATTTTATTTTAGATCTGCCTGCTGAAAGCCCACATAGCTGCAGGGGATCTGTTTGAATGTCGTGAATTGTTGGGTTTGTTTTCAGGAGAGTGTTATTGTGGATCTGTAGAGGTTAAAGTTGAGTCGCTCACGTTAAGTCGGTTCGTCATTTTGTCTCTCACCTGTATTTAATTTATTATACACATTTATTTTCCAAGCATTTCATCCGTATTGTAACTTCCCTCATTTATTTCTTTCCTTTTTCACTTGCTTTGGTCATTGCTTAAAAGTGTTGACTTCCCTTTTTTCTCTCACATTTTCTTTTTTCTTTTCCTCTTTCGTACTGTCTGCTCAGTTATTTTCTCTTCACATTTATTCAATCTCTAAACCAGAAAACTGAAGTGAAAGTTATATTTGACACCAGTGGTCTTTTTGTAAACATATCTTTGAAATCACGGAGGTCTAAAACAGTTGGTTGAAAAGGTTCACATGCGATTGCATGTTTGTCACATTTTTATACTAAATTTTTTTCCCCTTTATATTGTTTGATTTGTAGGATTTTTAAGGCAAGCAATGGTTAGTGAGATGGGAAACCACTGGGGAAAAAAAAGAATAAAAACCAAAAGTCAAATCTAGATTTATCCTGCTTTTGGGTTTTCTTTCTTCTCTCAAACAGTGTAACTGGTCTTTTTTTTTCTTTTACAGCATTAGACTTTTCAAAGTGGCCACTAATTCATGTTGTTTAGAAAATAAGCATCGGTTCTGTCGGTATCTCTGGTCACTCATAAAGATCCAGCAATATTTATCGTTTTACGTTCTGCAGGCTACAAATGCAGAATGGTGGTAGAAAGTTTATACATTTATCGCTCTGCCTTTCAACACAACTATCAGTTTGACATCCCCCTTTGCTGGTGAAAGTGGGCAAGGGCTTCTTTCTTTAGACACTTTGAATTGTAGACTTCAGAAAAAGAATGTTACGTTCAGTGTGGCTGAAGCTCTTTAAACAGGCTCAACATGCCAAAAGCAGTCTTTTTACTGACATTTTTTTTTTTTTACCTCATCTAGCCTTCAGAACACTCATAAGTAACCTTTCAAGTACAAGCAGCTTTTATAGTCTGACCCAGCTTTATTTTAATCACACTATTAGTTGAAGTACACACTTAACTGCCAACAGTTATGTTTAAGAGGCTCTGCTGTGGTCTTAGATGACGTAGGGAGGATTAAAAACACACCTGCTCTCACTATCAAAGGATTAATGCAGAGCAGAGCAATTATTTCAAAGTTTATTGTGCTCATTAAAACATTTTGAATTTTTTTTATATTTATGTCATAGATGCCAATAAAGTTCTGTACATGTGAGCAGCGGTTGCTGTCTTTCATTAACAGTGTAACATGAAGTGGCTAATTTTATTGCGGACTTAATTGTAGCTTGTGATAAATACTCAAAGGTCAAAGGGAATCAGCCCCACTTTTATGTTTGCATCTAATCAGGGCTGATGGTTAATGAAGCAGGAGACTCTTTAGATTTACAGAACTATGTTAGTAGTGCCTACATGTACAAGGAAGTGTTAAGTGTGAGAACCAGATCCTTGCTCCACTTCATTTCTTAAATGTTATTCATGACTCAAATAAACTTGGCTAGACAAAACACTCTTCAATGTGCTCTTGTCATTGACACCTCCTGCATTTCTATTGTTTGGAGAAACACTTCATTGCTAGTTTGAGAAAAGTAAAGGTGAAAACTTAAAGCATAAACTGAAAGAGCCTGTGCCCACCAAAAGGCAATTTATTGTACCATATAACTAACTTGACTGAGAGAGAAAAAACTGAAGTAGCAAAGCAACCACCAGAATGTGTCGGTAATTGTGATGTTCTGTTTTCTTCTTTTAGGTACACGCTCAGCACTTCAAATTCAGCCATTGCTGCCTTGCTGTGTGCTCTGTACCCCCATTTTCCTGCTCATAGCACTGACAACCGGTAATAGTCACACACACACACACACACACACACACACACACACACACACACACACACACACACACACACTCAAACATAAACACATGAATGGCTAAATATAAAGGTTTTAGTTAAGGATTCATTTAGATTTATAAAACTGAAATGTCACATTAAGAAGTAGTAATACATGATTTCAGTCTTTAAAATGAACACTAATAGCATCTTGAATATAATTGTAAGAAAACCCCAGCTGTATGTGTGGAAAATTTTCTGCTATGAGCACAAAACCGTTCATTTAGATGTTGTAGCTTGTATCTTGACTCATTTTTGTCCTACTTTATGAAATCTAGAGAACTAGAGAACTATAAAGGGGTCTTCAGTTAGTCGATCAAGAGTAAAACTCATATTTAGTGATGAAAATGTAGGATGACATTATCCATGCATTAATACATCTGGATTAAGAAAAAAAGATTAACCAGGTTTTCTAGTATTTCTCAAGTTTAAATATAAGTAAGACTTTATCAAACAGGACTAAGCAACATGACTACCTTCAGTTTATTTAAGGGGCACTTAACGGCATCTGACTGGCTCATTATTTTTGTCCCTTGTTTGCTGATGTTGGTCTTGTTGCTACAGCTATCACCTGCAGGCTTTGCGGCACCTGGCGGTCCTGGCTGCAGAGCCTCGCCTGCTGGTTCCTGTGGATGTGGACTCCCTGAAGCCCTGCTATGCTCTTTTAGAGGTCACATACAAGGTCAGTGCATGAAGGTGTGCTGGCTTGCAAAGGCAATAAGTGAACAAAGGAGAAGCTCCCATTGTTGATGAGTTGCACTCTTATGTCCAAATGCTAGTTTCATAAATGTTGGTCATTGTAGTTCCTCATGATGTGGACCTTAAAAGTGAAGACACAACAAAAACCTGTGAATGTGAGAATCAGTCATTGTTAAATTTAGTTCCACAGCATGCACTTCCTAACCCCTCTCTTCTTTTCTGCTCACTTTCACATGTACTTGTTAAATTGCATTTCCTCTTGGTGGACAGTTTTACATGTAATCACTCACATAGCTCACTAAAAGTTTTGTGTACTTTTGCGGTTTGTCAGCCACATAAAAACACACATGGCCATCATACTAGAATTTCGTGCTTTTAAGGAGCATTATTGTTGACTGCTGGATGTCTTTCTCAGTACAGTCGGATATCTGAGCTGTAATTTGTGATGCATGATTTGGTCTGCTGCATTTTCACCTAAAAACTATAAGAGTATGACACTAATACCCTTTGAAACCCCTGAAACAAATAAAGTACGAAGGTGAAAGACTGACTTCATCAGACACAAACAGCTGATTGTTGCGCTGCTGATGGAAGAAAACCTGTTGTGTCAAAGATACACACAAATTTAATAGGCTAAATATGGGCGTCTAAATTTTCCAAACTGAGTGTGCACTTACACTGGAAGTTGTGTTTGGGTCTGAGTTTCTTCAAATGACCTAAATTAGTTGGTAGAGCTGACCTCGTCTGCTTAGCTTCCTGTTCTTCTCTTGGTTTGTCAACAAAGAGGTGAAGCTTACAGGTATCCCTGGTTGGGAGACAAAAACTGTGCTACCCTTTCAGTGCAATGAATGAAGGCTATAAAAATGCGTTTTATGTTCAGCATAGTATAATTTGATGATTTGTGGATCAGCACACGGTCAAACAGACTTCCAGTGTGTTTGGCCTTATACAAGTCTACCGAGCACCCTTTCATTTTGAACCACATTTAGTCCTTTGTATCATGTGCACCCATGTGAAGCAGGAAGCAAACATTTACCAGCGGCTGGTCCTGGTGGCAAACTTCTATTTTATGAAAAATGCATTATAAAAAACACAGCCATCCGTAGTGCCTTACCAGCAGATTAGATGCCTAGATAAATATAAAAATAGATGTTTTTCTCTGCATTCTTTATCCACTCAGCTATTACTTCCTTTATGTCTTTCTTCGGTACTCCAGCATTTGAAACATCTGCATTTAACCACTTAACTTTGTTGCAATAGTTATGCCTTCACAGGTGCTGAAAATAGCCTCTGAATTACAGGAACAGTTATTTCTAAATTCTTCTCTGTGGGGTTTGGTTGCTGCTCTGTATAGATGTGGCAAGATTAGAACTCTTGCTTTTCTTCATAGTTTCTGCGGCTACATTTTTTTTTTTTTGCACTGTTTTTTGAAAGTAACCAGAGAAATGCTCTGTTTCTGAGTTTTCTTTGAAGTTTTAAGTTTTCAACCAGAAGATCATTGTGATTGGTCATTGTGTTGATCTGCTGATGCAGAATGTGTGTTCTTTAGAGCAGAGGGTAGGTGATTTATTATAGGCTCGGGATGTCTTATAAAAATTATAAATAAGTCATCTGGTAAAACGTATATTTACTCTCCATCTTGGCACTTGTTGCACTTATCAGAAGTATCCATGAGCACTGAATTCAGGGTATATCTTTGTGCCTTTTATAACACAGAAGAGAACAATTTGAAAAGTTTTCTATCAGCACTAAAAAGGCAAATGGTTTTTGTTGACAAAAGCATGACTATTTGAACTCCTCATATTTCAATATTTACATTTTTGTTTATGTAGGATGGTTGAAGGTTAAAGACGGAGATTGTTGTCTGTAGAAATTGCCTCCTGACAGCGATCCTCCCTTTAATTTAGGTCACAGCAGAGAGCTCTGTTTGACTCCTTGTACATTATTTTTACCACCTATGACTAAAACTCAGCTGGTTCATCTCACATTTAATCTGATTGGCTGAAATTCTGTTAACGTAGGGAAGTGACATTACATGCTTGTACAATGAATTCACTGTTAGATTTACAGTACTGTGTGTTTCTTCTTGTTTCAGGAAACAAAATGGTATGAGGAGACCACTGTAGAACTGATGGCTCCCACCATGCTTCCTGAGCTGCACCTTCTGAAACGGGTAAAACTAAGGACCTTTGGATTCTGTAGTCATGTTTATATTAGTATGTGTGGAAGATGAGAGAGAAGTAAATTGGTGAGGATAAAATAAGCCAAACATGCAAAAAAAATCAAGCCTAATATTGTGATGCTGTTCTTTTCTAATTTGTGTTTGTTTGCCGCAGGTTAAAGTGAAGGGACCACGCTACTGGGAACTTTCTGTGGACCTCAGCAAGGAAACACAGCACCTACGGTGAATATTTCTAAAGCCAATGGCCACTTTCCTATAGTGTGTACAAGTAGTCGAGGAACAAGAGGCAATTTACCATTCGAAAGCGTTGTTTAGTAACTCTTATTTGAAAGAAAGGTGTTATATTATTATTATTATTTTATTATTATTAGATAATTTTGGTAGAAAAATGTAGTTCTCTTTATGCACAAAACATGTACTGAAACTGAACCGAAACCATGGGCCAAAAACTGAGGTATGGACCGAACCATGGGTTACCTGTACCAATGCACCCCTAGTGAAAATAGAGAATAACCACTGTAACCAATGTTGCTATGAAACCACAGAATCAGGACCCTGTCCATGAAAACACATGTATTAATTGATTTAAAACTGATTTAAAGGACAGTTTCTGATTAATTTCCCCTCAGGTCCATCCTATCCAGAGATGGGGTGTTGTATGTAAAACTCAGAGCAGGTCAGCTGCCCTATAAAGATGACCCTCAAGGTTGGAAAAGCCTGCTGGCCTCCACCGTCAACCATCGCAGCTCTGGAGTTAGAGCTTTTAAGGTGAATGCATGATGATGCCAGACACACTCATAAATACTCCACATGTCATTTAAAGTTTGATTCCTTTCTGTAAAAGTGAGTGACTATAATAATTGTCTATAGTGAAAAAATAATACTGTAACTGGGAGCTGAAGATTTCACCTAAGTGACAGTGATCTCTGATTTTTGTTGGGTCTATGATTAAACTTATTTTAGACCTTATTAGTTACACTCTGGTCTTATACAGTCCATTGTGGTTGTAGAAACTTGGGCCTTGTTTAACTACCACTGGCATATAAATGGAAAATTTTAGTATAGTGTATAGCTGCTGGTGGAAATGCCCTAATTTTGAAGGAATAGGTCTGAAATTTATTTATTTTTTCTGCTGGGAGAGAGAGTACCACAGAAATAACTCAACATCAGCAACAGATTATAAATAGAAGCTCAGGAAATTGAATGGAACTCCTCCCCTGTGGTCGCTTGTGACCAGTCTCGACAGGTTGTCACTACAGGTTTGGCAGGCAGCTGTGGGGTTGACACACTATTACTGGCTCCCTGATGATCTCAGTCTATGCTGTCAATACACCTACAGGTCTGAAGGGGTAAAAAAAACAAAAAACCTCTAAACACTAATTTATTCCACTGGTCCTGACCGTCCTCCTTCCTTTACTGTCTTTTCTTCCCTTCATTGTTTCCTGTATCCTTCTTCTTTGTATTGGTTAATGGAAAACAAAAATAAGTCCTTGTGTCTCTTTTCAGCCTGAAGCAATCTCTACATTCACCTCAGAGCCTGCTTTGGTCTCTTTTGCAGAGTTCTTCTGCAAAGCATCCGACGGAATGAAACATGTGAGTTTAACACAGATTTAGATATAGGTGAAGTGAGGAGATTCGGTAATGCTGCTCTCGTTTCTACCTTCTGAGATTCGGACTGTGACTGGAGCTGATTTCAATTAAAAAGTGAAAAATATTCATACAAAGTGTCATTTTAGACATTTCATATATAGGAAGTGTTAAATGATTCTTACAACAATTTTAACATCTTTATATTAGCAAGCTAACATAGCTAACAACACCTTGTTAACTGGTTCAGTCATCTTAAGAAGTGTGATTGATCTGATTTCTCTGTAACTTTGATCATCTGTTGAAACTTTTTGTCTTGTCCTTCCAGACAGCTTCTTTAGCAATGGAAAATGCATAGACATGTTTATTGTTTATGTTCAAGAAGAAAATAAGCATATTTTCATGCAACCTGTGTCCCTACTGAAACTGTATATCCTGGATTTGTCCTCCTTCAAGATTGCCTATTTATAAGAATTTTCTATATCCAGTCAGAAACATGTGAGAGAACTGATTGCCGTCATTGTTTGTAAAAAAAGAAAAAATCATGAGTTGTTTTGCCTCCTCTGCCTTGACTAAAATGAAAATACCCATGGTAGAAGTCACATTAAACATTTGAAAAGGAGAACAAAATTTGAATGTCTGCATTTTAGTGAATTATAATTTTTGCTCTCTTAACTACATTAAAACAAAAACATGCATGCAGGAACATTTAATGCTAAGGTAGATTATAGAGGTCAAAGTTAATCTCAGCTTTTATCATATATAATTTGTAACAATGACTAGTCTGTCTGACTGTGGTCTTAAATGCACAGTTGGTAGTCAGGGAAAACTAGCATGAATTTGAATGTAGCGTCTCCTCAGGACTCCATTTAGCCCTCGCCCTCCTACACTCAGAGCTCCTCCAAAATGACTTCCCCGCTCACATGTACAGGGGCCACTGATTTGCGATCATATGATTATGACCAGTCCTCAGCATATTTTTTTATCTGCTACGTTACCAGTAATTGGGGTGAAGATAGTTTTTCTGCCATTCTCCAGTGTACTTGGATCCCTCTTGGTTATGCACATTGAATCAGGGCTAGTGCACGCCAGCAAAATGTACGTGCAGGAGGCGGGCAGAACGGCAGGAAGGGATTTAATTGGTTTAACAATGTGGCTGCCAAACGGTAGGATTGGCTGGTGTTTTCCCAGGTTTTCTCCTGCTGTAGGCAGCAGCTATTTTTCACTCTATTTCAAGAACACATCATGTATTGATTGCCATTGGGATCTAAAGATCATTTTAACTAGAATAACAAAAAATGTATCTAAATCTGATTACCAACACTACCTTTAAGAATTTACATAAATTAATTATAATGAACTTAGTTCTAGAATCATGTGCCTGGGCTTGCTTATAAGTTTCCATCCAAAGTTCAACAATGAACTGTTGTTTAGTCTTGAAACCAGAGTCATGAGTGCTTAAGAGATTTTCCATTTGGTTATCTCAGCCTAAGTGTTCAGCAACTAATGGACCAAATGAGAAGAAGAAGAACTTCTCTACAAGGCTTTAAAATGTCACTAAGATAGGAGGAGCTAATTGGTTTACTTTTACCATGTCCACTGCCAGCCACACAAAATGATCATGTTACTCACAGATCCTTTGAGAATTAAAGAAATTCTGATTTCATGTTTTCATCCAACTCATGATCACTCTAAATCGGCTCAAAACTCCACTCATAGAAGATGATATCCCCACCTATGCACAGAATTTAAAATAAATATGTCCTTACTTCAAATGACCGAAACTACAAGCTTTAACTCTGTCACTCTAACAGAATATAAAGAACCCTCATGATTTAAATGGCTTTTGAATAGCGTAAAACTAAATAAGAATACAGAGAGTCATTTAAAAAGAATATAATAAACTTTCACAAGTGAATCATCTGTTTATCAATTACTGGACTCCTATCTTCGGAGTGGAGAGGATGCTTTATCTAATCTTTCCATTAACCAGAGTCACTGGTTTCAGTGTGAACAGCGAAATGGAAGAACGTTCTTGTGTAACAATCTGTAATTGAATTTAACTACATGCTTATTTTAAGTCCTTCAGTGCAATTAACTTTTCACCCCTTGAGTCATTATAAAAAAGACAACTTGAATGCATTTTTTTGTTTATGAAGAGAGTTCATTTTTTTCTTTAAGGACAAAAACTTCATGAAGTCTAAACTCTTACATTTAAATGAAAAAAAAAGGAATTCACAATACTTTCATTTCTCATGCAGTAATATTTAAATGGGTCAATGCAAAATGTAATGGAAACTCACCTTAATGATTTCCATATTAGACAAAGTCTTCTAGTAGTTGAAATGTGTATAACATTAAAGGAAAAATCCATATTTTTTTTTGTAACCTGGTCTTGGTTTTGAACGCTAACTCACTTATTTTGTCTTTGTTGTGTTTGCAGAGAGAGAATACATTAGCACTGTTTTCAGCCATGCTTTATGAGTGTGTCACACAGGAATGTCCAGAGATGCTGCCCACTTACATTGCTATTGAGCAGGTAATTAATCCTTCTTAACTGGGCATAGTTGTACAATTACAATAACGATGAATCGTTTTCCTGCAGGTTTTTAGGTTTGACACTGATTTTCATACTAGAGTGATGTATACGACCTGTGACATGGAAAATTAATTTTATTTATAAGCAGCTATTGTCCGGAAACTGACAAATCCTGAGAAGTTTATGTACAGCTGGATATTGTTTTAACCCTTTAGAATTCATGTGAAAAGTTAAAATGTATTGACGCTCACAATGGTTGTGTCTTAAATTATGGTTGTTTTAGTGTATTTCAGTTCTCTGTTAACCTCTTTTTTGTAATTGCCTGTCTCTAAATCAAACAAAAAAACAGAGTACTCTTCACACTGTTTTTACACACCCATTGTATTCAAACATAAAAATACTAGCCCAGATAGAAATTTACTCTACCTTTGTGAAGGAAGGTTAACTCCGTTATCTCTTGTCTCTCTCAGACGGTGGATTCTCTGTGTCTGGGGAACCTGCAGCAGCAAACTTTCTCTCTGTGGCAGATGCGTCTGGTGGTGGAATTGTGGGACAGGAGGGTGCTTCTGGGTCCTGCAAACCCTCATGACGCTCTGCTCACGTCTGAGTTTCTGCCTGTCATGAAGAACATGGTTGATGTAGCGCTGGACAGCTGGCTGAGAGGTGAGGAGGGGTGAAAGTGATGGACTGTGTGTGTGTGTGTGTGTTCACATACAGCTTCACAAACTGGGTTCAATGAAGCAATGAAGAATGTTTTTAGTGATTTTTGTCGATTAAACTCCTCTTGATTGTACAAAAAAGGTTTCCTAAGGTCATTTATGTGTTTTTTTTCAGTAAATAAGAACAGATGGCTTGAATGGGATGAGGAAACACCTTGGATAAATAGGTTATGACTTTGTAAACATTCAGCTCACATGGATGATCAGCTGATCGTCACCGCATGTGTTCACATTTTTCAATTCATCCAGCTATTATGCAAGAACAGCCAACATCAAAGAAAGAGTACCTCTCTAAACATCCAGTTTACCGCAAACACATGAGATAGAGTGCCCATGTTGGTACCGTTTACTTGAAGTAACTAGCTGAGTATTTTTACAGGCTGGATGTGTTTCAACTTGTTTTCATGTGCTGGGTGTTGCACATTAATGTCATAGTTTAGAAGCCAAACAGATGGTGTATACACACAAGCAGAGCCCATGTGCACACACAGTCACACAGACAGTGCACAATAAGAGGCGTGGGAAACAGGTGAAGCAGTTGGACCGGACTGTGATTATGTCTTTAACTTCAGTATGCTTTCACTTTTATATTTTTGAAGCACCTTTCAATGGAAGCTATCTTTGACATCAATCATCAGGAATGTTGCTGTTCCCTAGAACTCACCCGTGAATGTGTGTTTTAAGATAAATCTTTGTTGTTCTAATGATTCTTGTTTGTACTCTTTGGCCCTCAGTGCCTTTAGTCTTTCTCAAAAGATAGTGATGCTGAAAATGTGTTCATGAAGGACAGCAGTAATAAATAGCATTGTATGTGTTTTCTCCAGACTCCAGCTCCGTGTTGAGATCCTACATGAGGGACAAGGCCCTTCCTAAGGATGGCCAGTCAGTCATGTTGGCTTGCTTTCTGGTGTATCGCTCCATCCCCTGCCTCAGGAACTCAGACACACATCTGGAAGGTAACATAATCCCACCAGGCTGGAAAACTTCACCCGTGCACGTTTTAGATTGGGATGTTAACACTCAGTATCCAGTTCACATTCAGCATTATGAAGCCTTAAGACTTTATTGTGTGTTATCTCCATTCCAATACGCAATTCTCACCAAACAACCACAGACTACCACTGATAAAAAGTCTTTCAAAAACTCATCCAGAGCTCTGTCCTCTCTCCCTGCAGGCTGCAGCTCACTCGGGGACTTGTTGGCACGCAGCAGCCAGTTGGGCATCCCTCTGAGAGACCTGCTACGACTGGCACCTGTCCTGTTGGGCTCTGGCGCAAAGACACCTCAGGGCTTTCCTCTACACACATTTTGATATTGAGGCTCAGTGTTAGTCAGCTGGCATCCCTCAGATATCCTGTTTTAATCCTACGTCCCTCCTGAAAGAACAGGTAGGACACAGCAGCTGATAGGAACTTTTCTGAGATAACGGACTTCTCTTCCCTCACAGCCTCCAGAAAATGGGATGAGTCATTTTGTAAAATAATATTTCTATGTAGTTTTTTAATGCAATGAACAAAGTGTTGCTTCAATAGTGTTTGCAGTGCCTGTGCCATATTAGTGGTGCAACAAATCCAGTAATCTGGACTATTTTGATGGAAACCACTTTTGCCAACTCGTTCAACCGTTGAACAAGGACACCAAGGACTGGTTGGTTCAAAATGAAAGATGTTCAGCTGTAGCTGTCCAAGAAGCGATGTACAGAAGACAAAGACGAGACAATAAACAAGAAAAATACACAGACATTAAAGAATACTTTGAGTCATTTCTGAAGAGATCAGCTGAGGCCCTGCTGCTCAATGAATGACTGAAACATCAGTTTTTTGTCCTGGAGAGACTTTAAACTTGAGCATTTGGTTAAAAATAAAACATTTGTTTGAATATTTTGTCACAGGAAGATAAATCTTTCCACCTACTCACATGCTCTTACCAAAAGCAACACATTACAAATGAATTACTAACATTACTAAAATTCACAGATCTTCAGTGCTCGTAGACACTAAGCTGCTGGTTAGTGCCAACTCTCTTTAAAGACCTCTGGCTTATGAAGTAAGCCAGATGTCTTGAATGTTTTTGGGCCAGAGAGAGTCTGAGAATCCTTATGTCTGGCATGATTCCTGAATGCATGCAAATAGCTCTGAATGCATTCCTGAGAAAATAGAAAACATCCGCCCAAACGTTAGGTCCACACCCTCCTCAGGGAGCCGGAACATACAGAGCAGCTCCTCAAGCTCACAGCAAACTTGTTACACATTTGTTTGCATCTATCTTGTTTTGCACAATGAGGTTACATGAATGTGGTCTAAAGGTTTAAACCTAAACCTCACTGCAGAAATAATCATTTCAATGCGGCCACAAGATCATTCAACAGAACAGACGGTGACAAGTATGTCAGCCCTGTCTGTCTTCGGCTGCTCTGAAAGCAGTCAACACTGATGGATCAGAAGTCTTTATCTATCATAAGTGTATCTGTTGTCTTACAAGCCTTTGATTCCCTGGGTACACAGACGGTTTGACACAGCTGTTAAGCTCCAAATTTACTGGTCCACCCATATTTTAATACATTGTGTGTAATACACTGCTAAAAATATTAAACAAAATCTATCAGAAGGATTTTTATAGCATATTCATTTTGAATAAAGCAGAGAAAAATAGCAACCAGACATGACTGAAGTTGTATTTAAGGTTTAAAATAAACTTAAATACAGGACTGTCTTGACTTAGTGGTTTTATTTTGTCACAAGAAACAGTTTGTTGGTTAAACTTCTCTACCTTTCAAACAACTCCTGGCTTCTATCAACACACAGAGCTATTTGGGAGGATTCTTCTAATATTTCTGGTGTACACTTGAACACCAGTGTTTCATTCTGTCATCACTGTATGACCCTTTGTTTAAAAATATCTATCCTAGATTCATTCGGTGACAAGGGTGATGTACTTTTTGGCACTGGCATGAGCATTCATCAATATTTATATTTGATCTTATGACCATGCAGTGTTTGTTTTTGCTGTGAGGGCAATGTCAGTCTTTTGATAAACCGAACTACACCCACATAGCTGACGATCACATGATTATAATCGTCTGACGCCACATGTATTTCAACATAACTCCCTTGTGAGGAAATCGAAAAGTCAATGTTTAGATAGAAATAGTCTGCACTTAAGTTTTAATAGAGCAAATGTTCTCAGTAGGACCTTAATGAATCTGCCTTCTGACTATGACAACAAGCCACCCATGTGATTTCACATTCAGCAGCATACAAAGTATCACAAAGTGCAATTTGCAGAAAGCTGCTCGTTGTGTGTTAAGCTTGCAGATAATGTGTGTATGTGGTTTCCTGGAAACACGTGGCGTCTCAGTCAACGTGTCCTAGCAAACATTCCAGTGACATGTCACATGACATTAAGCAGTAAACTGAGAGCCCACAGGAACTGGGACAGCCCTGGGTGATCTGGTGTTTCCTTGAGATGATTAAAGTCAGGTGGCTTTAACAGTCCTGAGGTTTCCATTCGAGGCCTTTTAACTCTTCTTCTCCTATAACTCTTCTATTTTTTTACTGAACTTCTTTTAGCAGCTTGAATCCCACTCTCTGTGATGCCAAGGGGAGCAAAGTTAATGGCTTATTACTTGGAAATGGAAAGAAAAAGGAGTGACAGTCCACCTTGCTAAGTATTTCCTCTTCCTGATTAAGAGACATTAAGTCTGGATCTGTAAATGGTCATGGGATTCAAACTATTGTTTGGAACACTTGGTCATGAACTTGTGTTTATCTATATCTCATCCATAAAAAAAAAACCACAAAGTGGCTTCTGCCTGTTGTTTAAACCTTGATGAAACAAATGTGGGGCAATAGTGAGAAAGTGAAACTGAAGCTAACTGAATCTTTTCTCAATATGAAGATGACACTCAGAAATACTCGAATGGAAGACAAATTTGGTAGAGATGAGACCGAGGGGAATAAATTGATTCCCGTCATGGCTAAACAAAAGTAATGGCCATAACAAAGACTTTGCTTACCAAATTGATTGAACAATTATAACCTTGTCACCCTTGCTATTCATCACCAGAATTGCTAGTCAGTTAAACTGTTATTATTATTTCTGTAGGATGCAATGCCAGCCATATGCTGTGTCTAAACCAGCCCCCAGCACTAGCCACATCCGTAGCTCCAGTTAAGAAAAAACAAACAAAAAACTTCTGTCATTATGCTTTACCACCCAGATGTAAACAAACACAGATGACACCTCTCAGCGCAGCATTGTGTTTTATCTAAATGGAGATAACACTATGTAGGGTGTGTCTGGTGTAACTGGCATACAACCACTTTACTGGTGCAATTTATAACCAATGAAGACGTGGGCGTTAAGCCGCAATGAGGACAGAATTTTAGTGGTGCTAGCTCAGGTACTGCTAGCCAAACTGGGCAAACCAATCTGACATCATCTCTAATCCATGTTTTGTTAACTGAGCTTAATTTTACTGTTTTCTGTATTTCTTTACTCTTGACTGTCTGTCTGAATTAAAATTCCTGTTTAAATAATTGAAATTCACTGTTTTCAACACCTCACAGCCTCTTGATTTCAAAGTGAATTAATGCAACCTTGGTAGTGAATAATCAAATAGCTACTTTGTTCTTTTCATGCTACCTTTTTCCTGTGTGAGATGTAATTGGAAAGAATGGAGCTTAAATGATAGGTTCCACTGGACTAAATTGTGAAACAGTCCCTCTTGATCTCCCAGGGTGGTCTATCGAAAATCTTTCTCAAAATCCTCCATTGTAAGAGATAATTATACATACAATCTGTACGATCTGCACTTTCCTCTTGTTGCATTTATTGTTACTGAATGCATTCTGGATCAGATTTAAATACTTCACAGGAAAGAAGATTGAGTAATGATGTGGGTGTTGTTTTTGTCCCAGACTGTACTGAGGCATGTGTTGGGAAAGAGGCAGCCTTGACTGCTCTGGGAAAAAGAGCACTGCCTCTAGGAAAGAATTCAGTTCTGTTTGTTTCCACAATAAGCCAATCCAAGTGTGTTGCAGCGAACACACCCTCTAACAGTGTTTGCTCCTGTTTTAAGTTGAGACATGAGAAAAGCCGATGTTTAGAGGTGCTTTTTGTTTTAACAAAAGATACTTTAGAAGACTCTAACAGCAGATTCCTTATAACCACAGCCTGGCTGTGGACCACCACAGAGACAAAGTGTTGTGTAGTGTGGCCTAATTGTTTAAAGGGGATTTACAAAAATACATGACAGGTCTTGAGACCTTTTTATAATTTAATGCCCTCCTGAGACCTGCTTTCTCATTCAACCCTGATAATATTTAAAACTGAAATGAACATAAGCAAGTGTCGTGTTTTATTATCTTTTTAATTGATGTTTCAAGGTTTGTAAAAGCCCTTCAGACATTGTCTCCATTATTCATTAATGAAGAGTTGAACATAAAGGAACAATGCTGCTTCCTCATCCAGGCCACTGACCCAAAAGCTCTGACTTGTGAACCCATGGTTTAAACTTTTTCGACCATATGTTTTTACAAAAAGCACAATCAATCCATTTCTGGAAGAGAACTTTCCATGACGTTGAATTCCATTATTATAAAATTATAAAATTAGCTCTGCATAAAGTGAACGGCCACCCAAAAAACTTAGGGTTCTGGCTTCAGTTACTGAAATTTACAGATTTTCCCCAATGTGGTCTGTGTAGGTTTATCAATCAATCAATCTTTATTTATAGAGCGCCAATTCATAACAAATGTTATCTCAAGACGCTTGCCAAGCGTTAACAGGTCTAGACCTGTAAATGATAATACATTTTGTTAACAGAGACCCAACATCAAGGTAAGATAAGAAGCCTTATCTCATCTTAACCCACCATGAGTACAGCACTTACAATATTTAGAAAGTTACAATGGCAAGGAAAAACCTCCCTTTTACGGACAGAAACTTCGGACAGAACCAGACTCATGTTAGACCAACATCTGCCTCGACTGTGTTTATGATCAACCTTTGAGGTATGGTTTTGGCGTGTTTATCTAAGAAATCATGGATTATCCACTGTGAGCTGGAAAGAACCTTTCCTCTGATCCAGGTAAAGCTGACATTACATACGTACTCACACTTTGATTCTCCTTGGTCCGTCTCATACAGAGAAACTCTGCTGTGTTGGTTTTCCACTGTCTTATCATCTGTTCTGGGAGGAGTGAATAACCCTAACACAACACCATAGCTGAACTTTCCTCTCCCACATCCATGTTTCTCCACAGGGTCAACACTTCAAGCGGTTTCCACAGATTTTGCTGATGTCAATCTCAACAGGATATTTCTCACTTAGCATTTGCACAAATAAGTTCAATTTCAGTTTTATTTATCTGAGAAAAGCAGTGAGTCCAAGTGATCACAGTCATCTTGATGAGACTTGACATTTCTGATCCCAGGACAATAAAATGACACCCTCTCTCCTCTATCCCTCCATAAATAACTCGTATCTGCTTATGAACACAGCTTCAAAAGCTATGGGAGCCACCAGAGCTGTTACAACCACTTCTGCTTTTTACTTTTCTATCTTCTCATGAAATACAACATTGATAGTTCTGCAGAAGTTGCTGCATTAGTGTGTTTTATCACCAGGAAAGGAAGGGATGATGTTGGGTGTCTTTTGGAACACTGAACTGGCCTTTAATATGCATTACTGGAGGATTTTTGTCACCGTTAAGTATTGACTGTATCTAATGCTACACCATGTAATCAGTTACCAGCATATTGGGAGGAAATTTAAGTTTTAAAGATATTTTTGGATTGATTAACTGACTTAAGCCAAGGATGGCTAAACCAAATATCAATCATTGGCCCTCAGAACTGTTCCACCTTTCCACCCCATGCCATACCCCATAGCTCCCTATAAAGCCATTAAGTTTTATTTATCCTGGTTGGACCCCAAGTGGAGTAGAAACGCAGAGATCATCATTCTGAATACAAATGTAAGCTAATTATGAAATAATTACCTTTTACTGTTTCTTCCTTTTTTTTATCCATATTACAAAACCTGCAACACTCATACCACACCTAAGTTTCCCCAGTGTTCATAAAGGTCAGTGGTATTGATCCTAGTAATTTCAGCCATTTTTTAAAAGAATGAATGCATCCATTTACTGTATTGTATGGTTGTGTTTGATGAGTTTATAACTGCTGAGGACAAACAGAGATCCATTCATGCTGAGGCTTCCTCTGCTGCTGCACAGAGGGAAGGACTGACAGGAGGTGGGTGTGACTAAATATACGAAAATGTATTACACTGCAACTCTTGCAGCCACTTCAGTATGAATGGTGGAGCTTAAGAAGGACAGCTGCAGAAATGAAAAAGTTGTAAAAGAGAAACGGAAAGAGAGAGGGAGAGAGAGAGAGAGAGTGGGCGAGTAGTTTGCTGTGTGTTCAGGGAGTTTAGTCCGCAGTGCACAACTTTGAAAGTGACAAAAACGTGTCACTGGCAGACACTGGTGCAAATGCGCGCCTTGCAAAGGTTGGATGAGCTTCAAGAGAAAGCAAAGTTCCTTCCTGGCCGTCAGTGATGTGGGGTAAGTCTGTATGATCATTTTTCTCTTAAGAATCAAACTCATGAAAGTGAGGTAAGTCTTCCACTTCACAGCTGTTTGCACTTCAAAGTCTTAACGAGGAAGCAGTTTTTTTAACTGACATCTTTGGCTGAATTTCTGGTACTTTATAGCGATATTTACACACTATTTTCATTCAATTGGACTTTGTTCAACAATGGGAATAAGTTAAGAGTTTTGAGGGCCGTGCACAAGAGCTCAGTCATGCGTAATGGGCGGTGAGCGCAAAGATAAAAGGAAGTATTTGGTATCAGACAAAGATAGCAACACAGTCTTCCTCTTCCCTCTGTTTCATTTTTTAAGAGCCTTGATTGACTTGGCCTGAAACACTTTTATTTGACCTGGTAATACCGTGCTTTTAAGTTTCCTCCTGTGAGCTGGAGGTATGGATGCACAAGAAGCGCCATATGAACAGCAGCTGTGAGAAAACTCGCAAAAAAATGTCCTTGTGACTTGTGATCGTCATTGATATTTAAAAAGTTTGATCCGGATCGGTATGTGGAACTTGGCTGATGAGCGTCACCTCCTGGAAAGACTCTTTACGCCAGAATGCAGTGGGCGTCACTTAAATACTTCATAAAATGCCACAGTATGATGTCACGGGAAGATGCTGCGTTCAGGTACTGTCGGAAACCGAAAAAAGACTCCCCAAGTGTGGTGATAACTCATAAAAAAGACTCCAAGATTACCCCTAAATCTGCCCTTGTTACAAACAGAATGAAAGATGCTTTGAGCTCCTCATTAAACTGCAATGCCATGCTAATAACAATGAATCTAAATGCTAAAGTAAGTGACACTTAAATTTCCAAGGCAGTCAAATTTCAAAGTGCATGTTTTGTTGCATTCTATAGTGTAGTGTTTGATTTACATAATTTTAAAGGAAAATAGCTAATTTGCTTCAGAAGACTTCAAGCACCTGAGTTGTGAGAATAATATTGGTACTCAGGAAACACCCTCATTTTTTCCCCAGTGATCCAACTAGAAATGGCCCAGTCGAGCTAAAGGTGCCAGAATAATATCAAGGATTGTTAAAATTGCCACACCAGTACACTCAAAATGAGATATTACTATAACAACTCCAAGACTATTTCCCCCTTGCCTCTGTTAAAATATACAAGGAGAAAAATGACAGACATCCAAGGCTTTGGTCATAAAATGGTCAAAAGTTAACCAACTGTGAAGCCTATATTTATAGTGCTCCCTCTACTGGCTGGTTGCAGTATAGATCAAAAATCATTTATTCACAATATAAGAGATAAATACATGTCATCAGGTAGGAAGTGTTTGCAAACTTGATCTCTGTCATTATTCTCATGCTGATTTATGTTTGCTCAGTCCTTCAAGTGAGGCAGTATTATGGCTTCACCTCTTACACGGAGAAATGCAGGAAGCTGCAGAGTCCACATTAGTAAAAAGTCAATGGTCACAGCTTCTATGTGTGCCCTGTTTGTGACCACACTGTTAGCTAAGTATGCAAAAAATAGCAGGCCACAAATATAGCATTTCCTTCTTTGTATCACTTCAGCATTTCACCAGTTCCTCTTGGCTAACTGGAGCTATGCTAAGGCAATGTCCTGACAGCTAGCTGGCTTCACATCACATTGAATTACGATATGCCAACAGAAGCATTTGTGCAAGCAGAGGCTGAAACCTCCACATCCCCAATCGTGTTCACCATCTGCTTGATTTGTTTCTTCCTGTTGAGCTAGAAGGTGTGCATGTATTAACTGTTTGTTCATGCATGCATCATTAACCTTAATGAAGAAAGCCTAAAAAAGTCTAATACATTAAAAATGTCATCAGGACTAACTTGAGACTGATCACACTGAAGTTTATGACCATTTCAAATGTTTGATTTCAATGGTCTGCAAGAAACAAATTAGCATCTTAATTCTTAATTGACCATGAGCAATTCTTCATTCAGTTTCTCTTTGCTCTACTTGGTGCTTTTCCTACAGTATTTGAACACATCACACAAGAGCAAATTATCATCCTAATTTTTTAACATGTGGCGACACAACCTTGTGTGAAAGCAAAGGTCAATATATTGCTTGAGCAAGATTTATAGATTAAAACAAAATTTAGATAATATTCAGGCTTTCTTTTTCCTCTTTCTGTCTCAGCACCAGTTATTTTTTTCCACTATTTTGAAGTAAAGATGTAGCTGAACCCCTTAAGGGTGGTGTGGAGTGTGTGGGAGGGAGTTTCATTATTCGTGACATGGGGTTTCCCTGCCCGTTTCCTCCATTCATGTGGCTGGAGATTGAGAAGTATTGAGCTGTCAACCCGGATGTGAGCTAAATATTCAGAGACTGTGTTTGACGGAGAGAGAGAGAGAGAGAGAGAGAGAGAGGAAGAGAGACTTTAAATATGTGAGAGTGTGTGTGCATGTGTGACAGGGGAACAGAAAGTGTGAGTGAGTGTGAGTGAGAGAGAAGAGTGTGTGTGCATGTGAGGCAGAGGTAATGTGTTTGCATTTTATTTGAACAACCTTTATTTTGTTCTTTGAGATCATGTGTCATAGGTGCTGTGTGTGTGTGTGTGTGTGTGTGTGTGTGTGTATGTGGGTGTGTGTGTGATAGAGAGATACTGCTCATTCATTTCCTCGTGCTTCACTGACCTCAGCAGCAAAAACTTTCCCTTATCGCCTGCACCATTTTGCATCCCCAGCAGCTCAACATAATCAGCAGAAGGATACTTAACACACACACACACACACACACACACACACACACACACACACACACTAACACACACGTCTTTGATGTTAACTCATATCACATTTTAGCATCGTCACAAGAGGACAGATTACATGTAAAATACTCAGAAAGGCATGTTGCAGCCTCGTCTGGTAAGTGGCACACTATCGAGCGTGCTGTGACTGCTGTGAAGATGCTGCAGCTGTAGGACAAAGTAAGTCAGAATGATTTGGGTAACCTGTCACTCATCCACTTCCTGTTATAATAGAATAACCATCAAACTGATTTTTTTAAAAATGTACTGATGTATTGAAATCAGAAGAATCTGCAGTACCTGAAGTGTCCACTTGATGCTGGCTGTAAAAGCCGGGGAATCCACTCTGAGTCTCGTGTTAGATTTTTCCACTAAACATCAGTATGAAACATCTTTGCAGTCTTGTTTAAGGAATCTTTATTCTTACTCACTTAAATTAGGTTGATTTCCTTCTTCAAATGAATTCTCTAAGATAAAGTCTGGGAGTTAAATATACATTTGCAAAATTAGGGGTGTGACTGGGTTGACAGGAAGTGTGGGTTGTTGTAGCTATTGTGTCAAAGGGTCAAGAGCATGCTTCAGGTCAACCTCTTTGCCAGTTTTTAGGTTGACTGGACGTTAAGTTGAGGCAAAATTTCAATTTGCCAATTTCTTGTTAAGCTTGAGAGGCGCCACTAGGGGGCAGAATTTTGTATTCAGGCACTTTAATGTTTGGAAGTGTACAGTTCTTATAGATATCTTGAATTTCAATCAGTCAGTAATGAAAGGTAGGAATATGCAACCATACTGATATGATTTATTAGCATGAACTGAAATAGGATTAAAGTGTGTATGTCATTAGTAAAAATTGCTTTTAGCTACAATGAGAAAGCTCCATCTTCAGTTGTGCGTGATTATTGCTCGAACACTTCATCAAACAGAGAAATTTCTGCACCACTGTTGGATCTTTTTGTGACTTCTCCATGATGACCATGATCACAGTAAACAAAGCCTTTCCTTGGTTTCGTTCCGAGACTGAGCCAGTGTGTTGTGGGTCAGTGAGCATGAAAATAAATTCAAAGCAGGAACTAGTTGATTTAAGGCTGCTCTGTGTGCTCTGCCTCTGAATAGAAAAATAAGAGGAAATGAACACAAGAGAAGTAGCTATGGGGACATAAGCAGCAGAAGAGGGAGGTGAGAAATGAAGGTGTGAGGTTCATATGAAGTTAAACTTTATTCCTCACCGCCAGGTGGCACTTAAGCTGAAGTGAGATTCAATCTAGTTCATCTGCATCATGTGTTGAAGTGTCAGCCTCAGGGGAAAGTGAAAACTTAGAAAGTATTTCCAAAACAAGATCATTTCACATGGCGGAGTGTTTTATTACTGTGCTCAATGAGGTCAGAGCATTCAGAAGTTAAAAAAGAGAAGAGTCCTTCACATTTTGGATCAGAACAGAGAGAGAAAACAAAGCACAAATGAGGAATTCACACAAACATTTCATTGAGGAATTGTGATTTATTTGCATTTGTGTTTGATTCCAAAGGAAGAACATAAGGCCAATAATCGCTGGCATTTTAACACAGATTAGTCTCTTATGATTCTACGAGGGACACATGTGTTTTGTTTAGGTCATTCTCTCAGTTTGGCTGCTGCAGGGACAAAAGCATGCTTTTTGGAGAATCAATATTTCTTTTCTGTACAAGATTGTAGTGAGGTGCCTCTTGTTTGGTATCGTCCATTAATTAGCTTTTAGTATTTAGCTGCTGTACAACCCTTTGACCCCTTAGAAGAGGTTGAACTGTCCTCTCCTCAGACTGTAGTGATGGAGGTGCTCCACTCAGAACATTCATCAGCAGGTGTCTACGAGGCTACTTCTGCTTTTATTGTTGCAGTGATTAATGCAAACCACAGAGAGAGAGAGAGAGAGAGAGACCATTCAAATGAGAGTTAACCCCAGTCTATTTGTGCAGTGACAAAACCAAATGAGTAGGCAGCATTTACACAACATGCACACTGAAATAAACTCACCGCATCTCACTGTCACCTTCTTATTCCTTAACTGCTCCAGTTACACATCACCATATGAAACATGTTGATCAAATGGAGAAATCTATGAGAACTTCAATTACAGACAGACAGTGTTGAATGTTGATAGATTGTTGTACTTCTGAGGCCTTTTGCTAAACTTTTGTTTCAGGCCTAGAAAAAGCAAACTCAAGCATCTGCATTCTCATTCTCATGTTTTCACTTCAGGTAAAAACAGTACCTTGTTCCTTTGTCTGTTCCTTGTTGCTACCACCTTTGGTATGAAACTTGACTGAACCATAGTGGGCAGTGAAAGTCAAACATTTTCCAGTATAAAGATGCCAGAGTGTCACTGGGTTTGTTCTGAGCTTATCACTCACTTTGACCAAATTTAGGGCATATTGGAAAAAAAAGGAAGATCCGTAAATTTTCTTTAAATAGAATACAGTAAGTGTACAGTATGTGCATCAGCACTTCACATACATTCACACATATGCATCACAGTGACAGCAGCACTTCCTCTTTTGTCAAGGCAAACCACAGTTTTGACATGAAACTTTCAGGCACTTAAAAAAAAAGAAAAAGAAAACTCTTATCTCCAACATGTCATCTTTTTAGGAACTTAGCTGCGTTGTTATCAGCTTGACGTGCGTTATGTTGCACGTCTCAGATTAGCCAATGGTATTTGAGCTTTTTCTGAAAGCCTTGGCTTTGGTGAGAAAGATCATGTAGCCAGGAAAAAAATGTGGTTACCACAGAATTTGTTTTATGCAAAGAACTCACTGAAGAAACTTGTCATGAACATTTTCTGGATCCACTGACCTGAGTTTCTGAGTGCTAAAACTTGTGTGTGTGACTCCTGAAGGGGGTAGAACACACTGTGTATATGAGAGTGAGTATAATGTGAGTGCATACCTGTTGCTACTGCAGCCAACTGGAACATCTTATCCTTTTATTTTGGAGGTAAAATGAAAGTACAGACGTTTTGACCTGCCAACATCACTCCTATTACAGCAGCCTAGATCTTATCTGTTGATATCATGCACTGAAATTTGTGTAATTCTGAGGCTATCACTGGTGTGTGTTCTAACTCTGTGATGTTAAAAAGGAGTGAAGGGAGTGTTTTCATTCCTTCTTTCTCTCTGGAGATATCTCTTTCAGGGTGATTTCCTATTTGGCAGCACAATACACCCTGACACCAAAAAATCAGCTTATGGGATATTTTCCAGAAACTTCTAGCAAAGAAAGTTTTCATTTTAAGAGCAGGAAACATTCTAGGATTAAAGCAAGTTTAACTTTGTTTGAGTTTTAATTAGACTGTGTTAGAATAATGGCTATTCAAGCCAAAACGTGCCATGAATATGTGAGGCGTTTTCAATAGATTAACAGGTGAGGAGCATGCACGATCCAGCAGGACTTACAGGTTGCAAACAGAATTCATTGCATGTGTATTTTTAAAAATAAATTCATGCATTCTCTACATGTTAGTATTTCCTAACCTCTATGCACTTCACATATAACAAATTTAAAGTTGTTCTATCCATCACAATGACTCAACTTTTTTGAGTTGCGTCTTCAGTTGTCATTGTGCACATTGTTGCTTTAGGCCTCATGCTCAAGTTGTTCTGTGGCTGCAGAGGTTTGCTCTCAACAGCCAGACCATCAGAAACTTGATGTGTTTTCATGTTCGGTTCACTAGAAGAAACTGCAAGGACCTCAGCAGCATTCATTTTCATACCTTAATAGGCAACAGCTCTCGTGGTGTTTGTAAGACACTGAACTCTGAAACAAATCCTCTTCCTGATTGAAGTCATAACAACAACACTTTGTTAACGCCCATAAAATCAGAAGCATGCTGGCTTACGGTTAAAACTATTGTTTTCCAGTAAGATACTGCAGATGGGTGTTGACTGGTTTTGTGCAAAGGCCACTGAGGGGTTAACTGTCTCACACTGTGCAGTTTACCGACGCCTAACGGCTGCCACAAGCGCACTATATGGTACTGGTGTGGGGTTTTTAGTCAGAGCTACTGGTTTCCAGTAAAGATCTGCACCCAGAGCAGAGGAAGTGGTGGTGGTGGAGCCTGACAGTCTGTTCAGATGAAGAAAAATAAAAGTTTTCATACTTCAGTTGCTTATAATTACATGCAAAAATATACTTTGCTTTACATGCATTTACATATCTGCTTTGTGTTTCATTTAGCCAGTTCTACAGGAGCTTCCTGGGGGATAAAGTCAAAGGACAAAGTCATAGTACTGTGCAATAAACAGAAAACATCCGCCATCTCATCCCTAGATGTTGCGCTACTTGAGTCTACAGGTATCAGGTAATTCATTCTTAGATAAAACAAAACTTTATTGAAAACAGGTGACCAACACTGACTCTGACCTGAATACTTCAGAGCTTCCTCTGGAAAATTTGTTAAAGTTGAGGTTTTAAAGTAGAAAGAAGATATAAATCAAAGAAGGATGATATACAAGAATAGTGAGATGTGTATAACTCTTTGACTTGATACAGTGGGTTTAAGACCACATTTACATTGATTTATATCAAATGAACAGCCATGTTAACATATACACAGGGCTATAGCGCCACTCAGTGGAACAGCAATGATGTTACACTTAGTGCACCAATATCACCTCATAACAAGGCTTGTAGAATAACATTTTATAAATGACACCTGTACAGACAAATTTCTCAGTCAAAAAACGTTAAAGGTAATGTCAATAAGTGGCTAAAAGCCTCCTATGTATATTTTCTGTTATTCTCTGACTGTCTTCAAGCATCAAAATTACAAAGTACTTTGGTGCCACCTGCTGTTGAGTTTGAAAGTGAGTGAATGTGAAACCATCTTTTAAACCCTTTTGCTCCTGAAACCATCTTCTAATATTCTACTTCTTTTACATCTTTACTTATCTTATACTAATCTTATTAATCTGGTTTTAATTTAAATATATTCCTTCAGCTGCAAAATTCTATCCCTCAGGGTTTGAGGTGTAGTGAAGTCAATGAGGCATTGAACCTTACAGTTCTTGAGTCTGAGTGGCTTGCTCAGCAGCGCCATGATGTCCTTATCTTTTTATCATTTGTCTTTCTCTAATCTATGCTGTACTCTTGTGCAACTTAGTTTATGTTTGTTTGGTTCCATCAGATGTCACTGAGCTAATATTTAGTTTCTATGTTTGCTTTATTTACTTGTATATTATCTTATTGGATCGTATCGGATCAGATTAGATTGTCGCTGAAGATAACTTGCTACCTTACTTGTGCAGCTTTAGTGTAGAAAGAGCTAAAACTGTGTGCAGATAAAACTAACCGTGGCTAGTATGTCTGCATTTAAAAGTGACTCATATTATAGACAGGGTGACTGTTTTTACGTTGACTAATAGTTTGTATTCTTTATTTAGCGGAGTGCATGTCTGAAACATTTTAAGTGTTTAATTATAATCTGATTACTGTGTCTAAAAAGCAGACCAAATTTCATGCCAAATCAGATTAACAAAAATAAAAGAGAATACTCCCAGAATATTATCTCTCCTGTAGGACCTGGTCAGTGCCAGAGGAGGGCAGTGTTTTCCATCCCAATCATCAGTGTTTATGTGTTTGGAGTTGCAGCCCTGTGTTTTTTGCCCTCCATCAGTGAATTCTTTTTACACCTTTTATTTCCAGAGGGGGAACCTTCAAAGCACTGCCCCCCTCATGGATATTTGGCGCTATTGATTGGTTGGTGGGCATCATCTGGCTGTATTGATTGACATAGTTAAAACAACAATGGAGGAGAGCAGTGAGAAGCAGCTGGGTTTAGTTTCACACAGTAGATCAACTTGGTGAGGGGAGACAGCTGTGGAAATGCATTAGGCTAATTGTGTGTGAGGCTGTGTGTGTGGTGTGTGTGGTGTGTGCGTCTTCTCTCTTCACCGTAGTGAATTCTCTCAGTTTTGATGGGACAGAGGAGCAGATGCTCACAGCCCCATCTTTTGATGTTTTGTTTATTACTTATAGATAAATATTGACAGTATTAAATGCTCATCCTGTTTTTATCTCTCTAAGTTGGAAGGATGATTAATCTGTGTTGTTTGAACACTGATATAGAAAAACAAATCAGTAAAACATTAGTTTATTTCTTCAACCTCAAGAATATCAAGATATTTTATTTTCATGTTTTTATCAAACCCTTGTAAAAGATTTTTGCCACACAGGAGCTCAAGTTTTTAAAACACAGGGCAGGCAGAAGTGTATCTTTGTTTTGATTAACACAGGGACAACCTCAACTAATGTGGGAATTTTTTTTTTTTGTTATGTTAACGGGGTGTAAAGGGTGATCTGGAAACTTTGGTATCCATGTTCACGTTATAAACCACAGAAAGGCAGACGGCTCTTCCTGTCTCGTCTGGCTTGATGTGCACATAAGTATTCAGATAACTGAAAGTGTGCCGGCTTATTGTTTGCAATTTTAGTTCTGATAAAACGGAATCTTTTTTTTTCAAAACCTTAATTGCATTTCGCAAAACCATTTTCAAGTTACTTTCTCTTATAAAGGGACAAACCTTTTTCCAAATCCCATTGGATGAAGCTTCTATTTCCAGCAGCAGGGCCTTTATCCATGCCCTTAAAGTTTCTAAAGTGTTAAATATCAAACCCACAGTGTAAAAATCAAAGACCTTGTGTTTTCTGATATGCAAGACAAGCATGTGTAAATTTATTTTTCTAATTTTCTTGCAGGATTTAAGAATTTTAACGAATTTCCCCAAAAGATTTAAGTAAGATTTCCTTCTAAAACCATTGCTGGTGACTAAGATAGGAGAATATGTGGCGTTTTGGTGACTTTTGACTGATTCCTTTGGAAATAATTGTGGGCAATGACATCATCCCAGTATTTGAGACGGTACTTTCATCAAATAAGGCTCTCAATGACTGGCTAGTGGACCCTCTATGAAGACAAAGGCCTCCCACCTGGAGCAGAAACCCTGGTGGTCCCACTCAGACATTAATCATAGTTTAACCATCAGTACACACACACACACACACACACACACACACACACACACACACACACACACACACACACACACACACACACATTCTTTGTCTGTTGTCACACACATACTTAGTGTGTGGAAAAAAACATGTTGGAAAAAAAAACAAAACACCTGAGAAAAAGTCTTTTGATGCTGACATACGCAAACCCACAAAGACTTCTAAACCACATATTCTGCAGAAGAACAGCCTGAGACAACTCGCTCCTTCTCCTGACAGCCCCCTGCTTCTTGGTGGGCTACTCAGAAAACAATAGTGTCTCAGTTTCCCATCTTGAAACAAATTATGTCCAGACTCTGGAGGAGGTGAGTCAGATCCTCTGACACATCTCAGACTCTCCCGGCCTGGATGGGGAAGAAAGAGAGAGCAGGGGATGGAGACTGGGGAATGTGGGAGGAAAACTGTGGGAGCCGAGCAGGGAATCAGTTTGGTAGACTAAATAGACTAAATATCACAATGAAGTTTACGTCAGAGGAAATGACAAGCTTTAGTTGAGACTCTTTAATGTCATTTTTAGGCCTGTGTAGTGGATTTAATGATGCATATTTCCTACAGCATGTTCACGTCTCATTTGGTGGCTCCTTCACTAAAGACATTTCCACTCTTTATGTTCCTCCTTTGCAGCATTTGCAACTAATGCATCAACAGTTGCAGTCACTTTCAGTACTTTATGAAAGTGACTCTACATTTCATTTTGCCCATTAAACCTCTTATGACTCATTTCTGTGGATGGTTTTGTAGCTCTGAGGTAGCTGCTGCCTGAACTGTGGGTGTAGTAGAGGCAAGTAATGCAATTTTTATTATGACACAATCCGCTCATATTCCCACACTCCACACTGACCTCCTGTGGCCTTTATATGCAATTACAGAAAGTCTGAGACTTTCAGAAGGGCAGTTTTAATAAAATCTACCCAAATATTGCTAACAAAACTAGAAATTGCTCACATTTACCTTTTGACTCGCTGAATCTGGTGCTGTTCACTTTAAAACTTGTCTGTGTTGGCAAGGGTTCCAGTTATTTTCTTCACCCGCAAACACGCACACAGTTAATACTGTGACACTAACTGAGAAAAGGACTCACTCAGTGGTTGCGTGTGGGTGTTGTTTCATTCCCTCTAATTGTACAATCTCCAAATCACCACCCAATAAATTTTCCATGGTAAAACATCACCAGACAATTTGTTCCACTTGCTCACACCGCAGCAGCCAGTTATGGTGACTGAAAATTTTAGGAGACAGAGGAGGAAGTGTGGTTCTGAGGCAGTGGAAAGAACTGCAGGAGGATATGAGTGATGGAAATCTTTTGGTTAAATACTCAGTATGTTTTAAGTCTCTAAAAGAACAAGACTGGATACTGTAGGATGAGAATATCTACTTTTCCTTTGATATTTTTTATAAATGTTTTGAATTTATCTAATTTATACTCAGACTGACAACACTCCTTCACTTCAAAAACTGTGAAGCAATATGGAGCAAGTTTTACGTTTTTTGTAATCAAAACTGTGAGTTTTACAACACTAAATTCCCTCTAATATGTGTGGAAAACCCTCTGACCCAACCAACTCTGACTTTTCCTAATGACAAATATCCCACTGTGAGCTCAGCACGAGGACTCCTGAGTCAACAAGACCCCTGCAGAGTGATGACAAGTGTCTGGTGACTCAACACATGCATAGTGATGCTTGAATCAGTCATTGTTCATGTAGGAGAAAAGACTATGGACTCATCAACATGCTCGTCAACATCTAAGCTGATTCTCTGAGCTCTTAAATTCAATAGTTTATGGGGTAAATTATTTATTTGTCATATAATGACATGACAGATGATTTTGGGACATGAAATGTCAAAGCATCCCACCAAGAATAAACACCACTGCTCTGAAGCTTATAGTTCTCCCCTTGCAGACTGCAAACTCACAAGCTAACTGTATTCACCATCAACTAAAGCATTTACCTTCCTGCTGCAGTATTTCGTATTGGAAGATCAAAAAACAACTATAAAGACTGAAAGGTGTTGTTTCAGGGGACTTTGTTCTTATAAAATCATTTTGAAGCACTGTTACAAGGCGTATCCCATCACAGCAATGTCAAAAATGAAATTCTGAACATCAAGAAATAATTTGACAGTCAAACTAAAGGAATGCAGAGTCTTGAAAAGAACAGCTGCTGAGTGCTACTTTCAGGCATAAGTACTGACTATGTAGGAAAAGTAATTATATGGCATTTTATGAAGGAAAGTTCTGATCGGAGCCTCAAAAAGACTGAGTATCTCTTCAACTATATAAAGAACAGCTTTATTCTTGTTCTGTTTCAACAGTAATGTGAGTGAAACCAGTATATCTGAGAAGCACACAGTTTGAGCTATGTAGCCGAAAGTGCAATTCATTTTGAGAGAATGTGTTATGTGTAATCTCCTTGATCTCCACCTGTTGACTCAATCTCCAACAAACTTCCACAAAGAGCACATTCATGAGCCAGCATTTATTTTAACTCTCTTTTCTTTGAACACTGAGGTTCAGATGAAATGGTCCACAAATTTAAGAACATTTCATTATCGGTTGTGTGATAATGATTGTCTCAGGAGTCATTCGTTTGATTTTAGGTCAGTGTGAAGGGATTTAATTGTAGTAAAAAAAAAATTTCAGGAAATGTGACACTGCATCCAGGCCAGTTTTAAACCTAAAAGCAGAAGGACACACAGCCTCTAAAATCAAAAGACCAACTTAGCAGTTATGGCACAGCAGTTGCGCACTCACAGTGGTGGCAGAAAAAGTACAGAAGCTGTGAGAAACACAGAGAAGCCAGCTGTACCATTAGTTGCGAGAATAGCATGGTTAAAATTTAAGAATATTTCATTTCAATTTTTCTAACAGTTTAATTACCAATTATCTTTAAGTCTAGTTTACAATATTTAACTACAGTCAATGTGGAAGACTGCGGTCCAGAGGACAATCAACATTTTTGCAACATTTTTGATTGTTTTGCATTTTTTTGTTAGTGATTAAACAATTATTAAAGAGCTTCTAATAACTCAGCCATAAAAGTGCAGTTCAGAGTCAGTATTTAGTTGTTGGTCTTATTTATTACAGTCCACATCTAGCATAAAGCTGTTTTATGTCCTTGCTGCTGGCTTGGCAGCACGCTGGTCTGTAACATATAAGCACACCAACAAATCTCAGTATTCACTGTCTCGGACACAAGCACAAATTAGCATTGACAGCCAGCTACAGCTAACTTTCTGACGTCCGTCGTGTTTCCAAACACAAAATTACAATGTACGTCAGTTGACCATCTTCAGGACTGCTGTAGTCAGGAATCACTCTGTTGTCGAACAGATCCCCTGGTAGTGCCCTACTGGCTGTTCCAAAGTCTAGATTCAAGACCAAGGGTGACCAAAGTGCTTTTTCAGTGAGAGCCCTTAGACTGTGGAACAGCCTACCAGAGGAGATCTGACTGGCACAATCAAGCCCACTGTTTTCTTTCTCTAGAAAAGGTTTTATTTTGTGATTTTATTTTTATCTTGATTTTATTGGTTTTATTTATCTTTTTTTTTAGTTCTTGTTCTTCATCTTCTATTTTTTTATTGTTTGCTGTTCATTTTTACCTTTTTACTACTTATTGTGAAGCACTTTGTTACTTGTATTGAAAAGTAATAAATAAATAAATAAGTAAAGTTACTAGATTTGCCAGATGGTGACCTCACTGTTTCATACAATAAATTCATAGCCAATGGTAATGGTAGCCAAGACAAACGTTGAGTGTTGTCATTACAGTAAATAACAAATATGTTGTTACATATCATGTCATGATCATAAGCTTTAAGAAATGTAGACATAGTCCTAGTGCTGTCACCCATTAACTCCTGAGAAAACCATATGAAGCCAAAAGGAGGTCACCACTATTTTAGAAATACTGACCACAAACATGTGGTACTATCAACCAATCATGCCTCAGTGTGATCAAAACTGTCAAATTACCCACCCCCCTTCAGTTTTCGAGAATAAGGCATAAGGCATATGGACAAAACCATATCTTGAGGAGACTGTATGCAAGTCAAGTTCAGCCCTGCTGTAAAAATGAGAATTATATATGTGCTGTAACAGGCTTCCATTGGGTTCTGGAACCAGCCTCAAGTGGATGAATTCTTTTTTTGAAATTCTGCATTGACTTAATGGCTCTTGTTTGAGATGTGCATTCAAAAAAGCAGTTAGCAAACGTTAGCCTGCTGTCATGCTTAATTGAGACATTAAATGTCAGGGAGCTGTTGGTCTAGCAGTTTTAGTGCCTGGCTGTAGCCTTCATTGCAGCAGTAGCTATTCTGCTTGAGGCCGTGTCAGTTTTCTGCATTTCTACCCCTACTTTCTACTCCCAACATTTCTGTGTTCAGCTGTCCTATCCAAAAAAAAGACAAAAATTCTCAGAAGTGTTCATTGCGGGTGGTCCTTCACCATACAATGATGCATAAAATCTGCATTGCACCAAGAGGACTGCAGAGCTGTTATATCCTGTTCATCAGCATTATGCGTTAAGCTTAGTGTAGAGACTGAAAGACTGAACTGCATTAGCATCCAGTATGCTACTTCACATTCTGTTTATGCCTAAACATCATCTGAAACATCATGTCCAAATCTGTGCTGTTCCCTGTGTGTCGGCAGTGTGTAAATACACTTGTGTGTTTGTGCGTGTGAGTTGTAAAAAGTGTGGGAACCAAAGAGGAGGATGTGTGTATTTATCAAATTCCCATGACTTCCTCCAGATGAGGGACTGAGTTGAACAGCCAAGAACATTTTAAATTTTTTTTTTTATCCCAACCACCCAAAGGAAGGCTGATATTTACAGCTTAATATAGTATAGATGACAGAAAAGTGGTCAAAACTAGGATTAACACTTTTTCGGGTCAACACACGAATAATACTGTGAGTAAGTATCTGGAGAGTTACATTTGACTGTATGAAAAGCACAAATATATAAGTGATTCTCAAGATGACACAACAATCCAGTTTTAACGTGTAACCATACCGCCATTGGAGTAATATGTCAAACCATCTGCTAGATGACGAGATCCTAAATGTCACAGAAAGTGCAGGTCAGGTCAAGTGTGCAGATGTTTGGAGAGAGTTGGTTTGCAAAAAAAAAGACCAAGACAAAAAAGATGACACAAAATGAAACCATTTCCAGTCATACCCACATGTATCAAAATAAACTAAAACCCATAATGGCCTAAACCACTATAGATAGGATCAGATTGAGAAACCAAGCATTACCCATCTCACATGATGAAGAGGACACTTATCTTGAATCATGTTCCCAAATGGTATGAAATTGTATACTTTCAACAACAGCCGTACCTCTCGAGGCTTTGCTTGATTTATCCTTCTATGTGGGTTAAGACAGATTTTTTTTTTTTTTTTTTTTTACCAAGAACATCTTCAAAGGGTTACATCTAAACTTTTTTTTTTTTATTAAAAAAGCAATGGATTGCAATACAGTTTTCTCAGCAAGAAATTTAAAAAGACTCTCACAGAGGCTGAGTCCAAAGTGAAGAAACAGTTAAAAATGTCCACAGCGGGCCAGTAGGTGGCCATAATGTGTTTTATCATTCATTTCAGTTACCATAGAAGAACATCATGCACATGCAAATTGAATGTGTTCTTGGGTCAGATGTCAAACAATAATCCCTCATCTGGGCCCATACAACACTTGCCATGCACAAGTCAAGGTACATGTTGAGGTGGTCTTCACACAGGTACAGTGAAATGATTGAAACTATTCACCTTGGAAGACATTTTTTAGACTTTCATAGACCTGAAACTGTTTACATTTGGACCAAGGGGCAACATTGGGTAAAAAAAAATGAAGCCTACACGGAAGTGCTAAAAGTTGCTGTTCATCAAGAATCTGCTAGAGGCTGGCTGCTGGAAGTCACTTACACCTCAGGCCAAAAAAAACCCCAGACTTTAACAGCATTAAAAAACATATTTACAGCCTGGTTCAAAAAACGGCTTGGGTGTGAAATGCTAGTTTCGCTATCAGCACACACTGTATGTGGGGGTGAATTTTTTTCTAACTCAGCAGTTTATTAGATATTAGGATTACAAGTTTGTCCAATCAGAGGCTCAGCTCACCTCACATGACTGTTGGGCGCCCTATAGCTGTTAGAGGCAAGCTCAAAGTCCGCGTCAAATCCAAGATGGCCCTGTCCAATGATTGGCTTCATTTGACTGTATCAGCAACAGATGGGTGACGTCAGGGAGACTATGTCCATATTTCATACAGTCTATGATTTGGACCAAAACTCAAAGTAAAAAACCATGATTCAGCAAAACCCACAAACAAGTAGAAGAAACCTAAAAGTTCTCTCTGTTGGCTAAAAGGGGAAACAACATTTCCGTTAGACCGTCAATTCTAAATTTGAATGTTAGTTTTAATATGAATGTTCAAACCACACTAAAAAGAAAGTTTTTAAATTTTTTATAGACATTAAAGTATATATAATAATTCATGTTTCTTTTTTTAGTGACACTGACTGACTTTTACTGAGTATCAAGCTTCTTGTTTCTTATTTTTTTTTTTTTTGTTGTTGTTTTTTTTACTTTTTTTAGCTACTGATTAGTCTGATCTCTCCATCAGCACATGGTCATTATGTAAAGCAGATGGATCACTGACCCTTCCCAGGATGGGAAAATGTAGAAAAAAAAAAACTACGCCTATGGGAAATTAGAAAAAAACACTGAATTTAAGTGGAGGCTGGGCTGTTTCTCATGACACACACAGTGAGGTCAGTTGAAAGGTTGACTTCTCAGACTTTCTAAGGACCCCAAAAAAAAAAAAAAAAAAAAATGGAGTGAGCCTTCAAGAAGCTGAAAGTCTGAAAAAGGAAAAGTATAACAGACCATAAGCAGAAGACGTGTTTCTTTGCATGTTTGCATGTGTGAATGTATGTATGTCTCTGAATGTGTGTTTGCTTGCCTCTGAAAGTTGGCCACTCATTAGTAGAGAGCGCTTTGGAGGAAGTGGTGGTTACCGATGACTCAGCCAAGCCATGCATTTTATTCTCTCTCTCTCTCTCTCCACTCTTTCTCCTCCTTCTCTGTCATCTACATTTTATTCATTCCTGTTTCCCTCTTTAGCTCTTTTCATTTTCTCTTTCTCTGCCCTTCTTTAAAACTCTTTCCCTGTTAGTTTGCTTTTTTTTTGCTGATACATCCTTGACCTTTGGGGGTATCTCAGTGTGTGTGTGTGTGTGTGTGTGTGTGTGTGTGTGTGTGTGTGTGTGTGTGTGTGTGTTTGTGTGTCTGTGTGAGCAGCCCACTCAGCTATGTATGTGGGAAGATAACTGGCTCCCTTCAGAGTGATTAAAACATTCCTTCTCTCTCCTTCCTCTCTCCTCTCTCATTCTCAGCCCTTCTTAGTCCTCAAAGAGACTTTCTGATGAAATGGAGAATGAAGACAGGCAAACCGGTGAGTAAAGACAAAGCTCTCATATATTTTTACACACGAGCTGGCATTTATCAGGCTGAGAATAAATGCAGGTCTAAGAGACTCTTTTCTTCTTTGAATGTATGGGCCTATAAGGGAACTCACTAGATGAGCATTTCTGCTTCAAGAAGTTTTGTTAAAGAAACCCTGAGAGGAATTTTAACTTTAAGTTGTTCATCTGTGAAACTGAAGAAGACAGAGGACTACAGATTCAACTGAAGGACAAATCCAGGAGTTAAACGACAAATATTTCAGATGTTTTCTGAACTTTGGTGGATTTGACTTTTTTTCACATACTGGAGGGCTATTTGATCTTTTTTTCCAAATGCTTTTACAAAGTTTTCAAATGTAAATAGATTTAATGAGGTAATTTCCTTGATTTATGCACTAACACTGCGTGTAAAAACTGTTTTCCCTCTCGCAGCAATGGGTCAAAAAACAGAAACACTTACAGTGGATAAAAACTGTGCTCAGCTGGTAAGGTTGTGGCAAAAATTTGGCATTTGGCAACTTGCCGGGTTCTCCAGTCTTAGTCATGTAATCTTGGTGTGATGCACTGACCGCACCTGTGAAGGACTAAAGTGAAAGTGGCGATGTTAAATATCATCACGATTTATACAGCAGCTGCTTCAGATGGAACACTGTGATCAAAGTGCAAAAGCACTTGAATCACGTAAAAAAAAAGTGTACAGGAATGAGTCTTTCACTGACGTTAGAGGGACTTTCACAATCTGCACTGACGCATGTTGTTGCTGTATTAAATCCTTGTAACTCAAACATAACATGTACTGTTTTGAACTCCAGATTCATATTCTGATTCAGCTGTAAAGCTTTTTTGAGTATGACACTTACTGTGAGATGAGTATAGTTTAATACCTCAGACATTCCATCGTTTATAGAAATACGTATGTTATTGTTTGTGGTGATTTGTTGATTGTGAAATCAGGACCAATAGCAGTGTTTCAAATAAGAGTTAATAGTTGGGTTTAGCAGGATTGAACTGACACAACTGGCAGGTGTCTGTCAGCAGGCCAAATATCAGATCGCTGATATTCAACCCATACATCGATGCATCCTCACTTTGAAGGTGAGGGTCTGCGTTGTAGTTAAGGTTTTTTCTCTCTGGCAAATTATAACTTAAATGCAAATCAACTGATTGTGGTTTGGCACTGTTTGCTAACTCAGCAGATTTGATTAGGTTTTTATGTCTGACTGGTGAATCATAATTCAATCGAGTCAAATTTGTTCGCCTCTTTCTATCTGTCTTACTTTTGGCTAGCTGGTAGAGCCACATACCCATCACTCCTAATGATGAAAGAGAACTCAATGGTTACCCTTTTCCATTCTCAATAATTCAACAAGAGCTTTTTAGCGAACATATAAATGCAAAAAAGTTCCTTGAACAAACCAGCTATTCTGATCACAGAAAAGGAACTAAAGAACATACCAGGTGCCCAGAAAACTGTACCTTTTACTGTTTTGTTTATGGGGAAGTTGAAATTTGGACTAGCCTAGTGCCTGATAACATTTGCAATTTATTGGCCCTACCACAATAAGCTAGCTAAACACACATGTCTGTGGGTGTAATAATGGGTGTTAAAGGCTCTGTGAGGATTTTATTGTGATATTGAAATAGTCAGACTTGAATATACTTGCCTCTTCATAAGCCGTGATTTAAAAGGAGATTATCAGTTATTTCCCAGAATCCGCATTTGATCCAACCAATAATCCATTAATGGCACATAGACTGAAAGTCCTTATGATGATGCAGGCTGATAAAGTGTAGAAGTAAGACGCAAGATTTGTCCTTTTTCTTAAAGAAAACAATTTCTTGGATTTATTTTATCGTAATGGCAGACAGTGGAGCTTGACCGACCAAAAGAAAAAGGACAGAATAGCAGAAGAAAGCTAAATGGGAGAGGGATGGAGTATGAGTTAAAACACAGGTTAAGCTGTTTGTGAAAATGATCATTCCAACCCACATGCAGCAGTTATACTACAGTGGTCTGTTCAAATTTAAGAGTCTATCAATAAAATGAAGACAGAGGTTATGTTTGACTGTTTGGTGAGGTTGTAGTTGGTAGATGAGCACTGGTAGGATCCCAGGATTCATTCACATTACAAGTTACAGACACGTCTCAGAGCACCGTGCTGTGAGTAACACGAAACAGATAGTCTGCTCACCTTCCGTCAAACTGTGAAACCATCTCAAACAATGGTACAATGTAATTATAAATAAATATATAACTCTGTTGTTTTGCATCCTGCAATGACAGTAGGTGATAGTTCTCATGGAAAATGGAGTCTTTATCCTGGAAAAACATTACTGATTCTGGGTATTCCTCACAGGGCCTTTAAGATCAGTAAAGATAGGGACCATTAAGCCAACTGTGTTGTATGCAGTTTATGTTTAATTGTAGATGTCTGTGAAGAGTTGAAAGCTACCTAGCTTGAATAAAAACACTGATTTTGTCCAGAATCATCTCTCTTTCACTGGCTAGCGTACATTCAAAATAAAACAAAAAAGACGCTTTGCTTTATTCCCCTCTGTGCTTATATTTGACCTTGCTAATGTTATTTATTTATTTATTTATTTTTAAATTAAAGCCTGATTCATGATGGACTGTAGTGCTCAGTTGGTGATACTAGTTAACATCAATTTTTAGATTATGTTAACTCAGAGACGCAGAACAGTTTCCTTAAATTCAAGCTGTGGAATGAAAGAATATCATTTAGACCGTCATCGAATGATGGTTATTTTTTTCACTGTCATCATCGCTCAAATGCTGTTATAATGTTTTACTGCTGGTTTTCTGCTTGAATTCATATAAATTTAGGGTGCATAAGATATCACACAAATTTCAATTTACATTTAGCCACTGATTTATTAATAATGCTGTTAGGTAAACAACTTTAAAAGACTTATGCTACACAGTAGCGGAATGCCAACATCAGCTATTGTTTAAAGGCCAGCAAGTCATCAGAGAAGTTGTTTTAGTTTGGAGTATTTAACTGCAGCCAATCCCCACCTCAGGTCTGTAACTATTGTCCGTATACTAATAACTTTAAAGTGATGCCAAAACACAGCTTTGATTGTCACTAACTGATTTTGGAGCCAAGGCATGCACAGAGGTTGTTTGGCTGGTGGAGCTGTGGGATAGACGTCACGCTGTATCTGCTAACCCGAAAGACACATTTATCTTGCTGATCGTCAGTGATCCCTTCAGTATTCTTGTGGCGAGCTAAAGATGAAGGTGATAGAAAGTTTGGTGACCCTTTTGTTTGTTTTAGTATTGGTCACATCTTCTTTTGCTGGTCCTTCTCCACCACTCTGGGAAAGGATCCACATTTGTTGTTAGAGCCAAAGTCAGATACAATATAAATTTTCCTAACTAACTGATAAAATTTAAAATTCTCTATAATAAAGAGAATAAAATCACACCATGGCAGGAAGCATATTACATCAAAAATATATAATGCATGTATTTCTAGTTTGACTCATGTTGAGGCTATTGTAAGTAAAGAGGAGGGGGTTTATGCCCTCTACTGCAGCCAGTCACCAGAGAGTTTGGGATATTTTGGCTTCACTTTGAGGAAACTGTTTCATCATCTACAGTCTTATTCAGTCAGTGTTCTGTTCATAAGTTTTTAAAACTCTGATTCATTCATACATACAAGCAGTTTTTGATATCAAACCACATAAATGATGTACTCATTTCAGAAGATTGGTTGCAATTTTGCAGACCTTTAGATTATGAATTCGCTGTCAGTCAGATCCTTATGGCCCAGCGGATTTCAAAAGTGTTGCTAAAGCACCCCCCCCCCCCCCCCCCCCCCCCCCTATTTCTTTACCTCAAATCCAAGCATTTTCCTTTAATAACCATACCTCTATCTAAATTCAATGATGCACTCGCTGTGTCAGTTCACTGCGCATCCAAAATCTTTTTATCCACTTCAAATTTCGATTTAATTATACCACTTTTGGCTTGTTACTATCCTTCATGAATGTCTGTGTTATCATAGCCAACCTCAAGAGTTGGTTTAAAGAGGAAGGAGGTGTTCATATTTAATGTTTCTTTGATATTTTTTTTTACCTCCTCCTTGCTTTTGAGTGCTTTGTTCTCTCCTTTTATCCCCCATACTCTTCATAATGTAATATAAGTGGTATCAGTTTCCATATTTTGTCAGAAGCAGATTAACACACACACACTACACTCACACCCACATATGCCACCCCTGTTCCGTCAAGGCACCCCTGGTTTACGGTAAATGTGTGTTTTTGTCTTCGATGTGTCTGGATCAAGTGATGCAGTTAGTTTTGGTATCATGTCCACGCATCTCCACCACTGAGAGAGACTGAGAGCAATGCAGCGTGGGTAGGCGTGGGAGGGCTATGACAGAGATGACTCAACGCTCTGTTGCTGAGTAGAGAAGCACCAAACACTCTCCACCCCCATACATCTTTAAATTTAAAAAAAGAAGAAGAAGAAGTACAGATGTGCAGATGTAGCTGTCATTACTTATCTAATCTGAACGTGGAGGACAGTTTCGCATTAAAACAAGCGTGTCACAGCATGAGTTGTGTAAGTTATGGATAAGTAAATAAAACTAGGCAAGAAATAAATAATTGTATCAAATATTTTGTTGTGATTAACTTTCAAAATAACTTCCTTTTAATTTTTAAAATACCCCCCTCTTCAAAAAAAAAAAAAAAAAAAAAGAAAGAACGAAAGAAAAAAGAAAATAATTTTAAGCATGCATTTTATTGTGTTTGTGAATGAGCCTATTACTGGTTTGAATCAACAGGTTTTTGTTTGCCTCAACGTGAAACCATGACATTGTTCTTAAAATGCCTTCTCACTATAGAGAGACCATGAGTAAGGTGTCTAGTTTTTGGACCACATTTACCACAGGTGGTGGTCAACAGACTTTTGTCCTGATTAATGCCCATGGTTTTTAGATATAGGTATATTTTCAATAGCTATAGCAAGATTTTTTTCACAATTTGATGTACACTTCACTGATTATAGAATATAAAAAAAGAGTTACACGAGAATTTAAATCTTGGTTATTGTGATTTTTGTAAGCAGGTAAAAAGAGATTGTATAAGCATGTTTTAGTATGTTCCCATGAACAAGACGTCAGGTTTAGGATCTATAAATGTCACAGCTGAACATCCAGTCAAAGTGAAAACAGTAGTGGGTCACTAAAGCTGTGTGGGTGTGCGTAGGTGTGTGTCTCCTGTTGCACCTTTACTCATCATAAATCTACGCTTTGAGATACAGTAAATGACTGAGAACACCACAAACATCACTCTGATTCTGACTCAGGGGTTGTAAGAGATGTCACAGATGACAGATGTTTTTCAGAATCTTATATACTACGTACAGGCTTCTGATAGGTTGGTTAAAACATCTTTCTACTCTTATCATCTCAATGGAATAATTACTGAAAGCAATGCGTGTGATAATTCAAGTTTGTGATGCTCGTCATCCATCTGGTGATCTTATTTCTTGAGAACTCTTTTTATGTCTGAGTTTGCTTATACTTGAGAGCAGCCTGTAGAGATTTGACACAAATCTGGCTTTTATAAAAACACATCTTCAAGAGACAGCAATCCTCATCATTCTAAAATTGAGCTTCTCTAAAAGATCCCATTTGTGGGTAAGACCCAGTGGTATAAGTTAAGTGCCTCATGAAGGCAGCACTCAAGCGGCTGGCCCAGGTTTGCATCTAACTCATGGCTTCTTTCCTGCATGTCAATCGTCACTCTGGCCTAGTTTCCTGCTCTGTCCACTGTCATATCCTCTATGATTAAAGGCATAAAAACAACAACAAAAAATTAACTTAAAATAACAAAGGATCCTTTGATTGGCTTATTTAGAAAGAGCACCCTGAGCCTTGACCTAAAAGCAATAATACAAAGAGTCAAACAGAAAGAGATGGTTCTGCATTTGGGATGTGATTTAAATTATAAATCCTGAAGATTTAAGGTCATATTAATAACTGTTTCACCAAAATAGAGGCACAGAACACAGTTGTCACTCAAAGTACTTCAAGCTTTATGTTGAATTTTAGCAGAGAAGAAAAAAACAACAACAGATCAAACACACTGCAAACATGCTTACACTTCAGGTACATTTCAATTGAGTGACTTTCCCTTGTGGAGTGAGGTATCTTTACTCTTTAATTAGATGGTGACAGAGCCAATGCATGCTGGGATATTTATTAGTGACCATAAGTGTGACACTGACCCTCGGTACCTTGTTGATCTCTGTCTGTTGCAGGCTATTTGTTTCCTGACAGTGATGGACTGTTTCCTCTTCACCCGTCTTCCTTTCACAGAGTTTACCTGACTGTGGGTGAACATCTCTAGAAACTGATACTATTCAGACTAAATGACAGTGATGAGAAGTCACCGTACTCGGTAAATAACATCATATGCAGCAAAAATTGAAGAGGAACGAGCAAAAACGAAATATTGATGTAGTTCATTACTGTTTCCACCAGAGGGCGACTCCGTACTATGAAAACCAACCTGTTGACTCCAGCGATGTTTTTCCTCTGCTTCACTCTTTATAACTTCACTACAGCCTTAAAATACACTAACCTTTGCATTTAAATACATATTTCGTCGGTTTTGGTTTAAATTTCGATTGGAGTTTAAATTAAAGCGAATTCTTTGACTTTTGAACACAATTTAGCATCAAGTCTTTGTTACAGGATGAGTGATCTGCTTGGTCTCATGACAATGGACGCGGCTGTGTTCGGGGAACGTAACGCAAACTGCTGCTGCTGCTGCAAACAACAAAAAACACATAACCAAATTAAAGGCTAACACTAATATGTTCTCTGTATAATGCTTCCCCCTGTCGCTTATATGGCTGCTACAATGACTGTCTATTTTCTACCTTCTGTGTTTAATACTCCATGTGAGCTCAAAGCCAACTTCTCCCGCAGGCCTCCTTCAAATCGGTTAACGTTACTGTGGCCTTGGATTAAAGTTTGTCTGCGTTATTGACGATATTTACTCGTATAAGCCGTTTGTTTTGTTGTGTAATATTTCGCAAAGGAATTTATTTCTTCGTCTATACTGTGTGGCTGTTGTTAACCATCAGAAAAGACGTTAATTTTGACGGTTTTCTCTCCAGGAATAAAGAGTGGCACGGACTTGGTTGGATATTTATTGGAACAATTTATGCTGACTAATAAGGCTACTTTAAATCGTGGGACTTCTGCTGAATAGACCCACCCTGCATTTGTTCAGAAATGTATAACTTCGCAAATTAAAAAATCACGTTTGTATGTTTGTGTTTTGATAAGGAAAAAACAACAAATAGTCTACAGGTATTTTCTATAATGTCCCTAACATCGAAAGGGCACGAAAGCAAACATAACGAGCAGCCCCACTAAGTCGCCGACGCACGCGGTCACTTCAAGTTTATTTTTATTGAAAGAAACAGATAAAAAAAATATTCCTCGTTTTATTATAAAGATTCTTTACGTTTAATTCTGTTAGTCTACTGCTGAAAATGCATGGAAACTCCGCTTCAGCTGCTGTGAGTGACTCAGGATTAGTCACGAAACAGTGGTTAATATTAGTCAGTTGATGAATCCTTTGATGGTTCTTTGACTGTGATTTCCAGATTTTCATCAAAGTATTTTAGCTATCGAACATAAAATCAAATTTTGTCTCTGCAGTCTATCGCTGTTTGTTATAAAATGGAAACACATTTTGATGAGGTTATATTTTGCATAAACAGGTTATCATTTTGTTTTCACCTCTGCTCCGCCTCGAAGCAGCTGCCTGCATCATGTGAGGTAAAACTCTCTTTACTGTTATTACTTTGAATTCCCTCAATTGTTGGATATATTTTGCGCATTTCCGCAGTACGTAAGAATTTAACCTCTAACATCTAAAAAAGAAAAACCCGCTGGTTAATGTTCGTTATATTGTCGTAGCTTAATAAAGTATTAAAATATCGCAGATGAGCTTCAGCGATGCTTCGTGCATAATATATATCAAGCATTGAGATATTTTAAGGTCTAACTTCTTAGAAAAAACACGAGTAATTTGACTACATTAAGCAAAGAAATGTCAAGAAGATGCGACGGATACACTCACGGGACATGAAATGACTCCTCCGGGTATTGTTTGCAGGTGTGTTATTTTTTGTACACATAAAAACAACAAGAAGCTGATAATGCAAATGTCACCGAGGTTTCCTGTGTAATGACAAGAGACATTTGACATTTAGGTGTCGTATTTTTTCCTGCTCACACTTTCACACACAAATCATGAAGCTTACACAAGCAGTAATTACTAATAACTATTGCTCATAATTTACTCTTTAAAAATGCTCTCGATTTATAGAATCGAAGTGACCACAATAAATGCCATTAAAAACACTCGCACCTTATGAAATACATTAAAGTTGCTATTTGTTTTAAAATAAATTTATTCAATCTGGAATTTTAATCAGGAACAATACGAAGCAAGACTCGGTTTGATTGTGAAATGTATATAATAATATTCAGCCACAGGCACCTAAATGCCTCCTATTTAACCCCTTAGTCATGCCTCTTTATTACAGAGAAAAGTCCTAAAACAGCTTTACACAAGCAACTGAATGTGAAAACATCATCAACCTTCAAATTTCATTTTCTTTGAACTTTAAATATTTTAAGTTTCACATCTTTTTCTTTGTGTGAGTGTGTTTGTGTGTTTCTGACTCACCTGCGGTTGTGAGGAAGATAATATTCACCCCCGCTGCTGTCTCTCACTTTAAGTCAGCCTATAAAACCTATTTAAATATCAGAAATGCTAACGGTTCAATAGAAGCTCACTGCAGACAGCACACTGCAGACTTAGTGAACCAGACAACACTATGTATGATATGAGCTGTGTAAAAAGGAGGTGGAAATGCTGTTATTTATTAAAAAAAAGAATACGTTTCAAAAACTTTGTTTCTCTGTTGTGCTTCTACTTGAGATGTCAACAAATTTAGAGAGATTTATACAAGTCTGTGGAAAATTCAAAACACCTCACTGAATTTTTTTTCAGATAACTGTTAGAAAAATAATTTCCAAAAAGCAAAAAATGAGGAGTGAGTGAGTCTCTTTGACTGTGAGGTCTTGTTGCAAGTGAGTGATCAGTAAATGATTAATGCGAACTTTATTCAAAGCTGTGAATACACTCTGTTACCGGTTTATTACCGGCGTTGTACATAATATGTTTTAATCATGAGGTCATTTTGGAGGTTGATATTTGTGTTCTTGTTAAAAACTGGTACAGTATAATCACAGTATAAGAATGAGGTTTTTTTTCACCTCCAGCATCCAAATGACCATTAAGCAGGAAAAATCATTTTCAAAGCATTCTAAACGGTGTGTTAGCTAGCTGTGTGTACTTTATTAACAAAGATGTTTATTGCTCTTAATGAAGCTCTCACTTTTTTGTCTTTGCTTTACCCTCCTGATTGAAATGAATTCTTAGCTCCTTTTAGATACCAGCAGATTGAGATGTACAAATAAAGACAACACTTTTGTTAAAACTGCAAGAATATGATCTAAGTCAAAGACACCTGATCCTGTAAAAAGAATCATGGATGTAAAAAATCAAAAAAAAAATGCCAGATATATATTTTTGTGGTTATGAGAGGTTCTGCAAATACACACCTTCATTTAGCTTCAAGGAAAAGTCAGGATACCCTCTCAAGTCTTCTAATCATACATGCGTCAAAATCATACATGAGCATTCTCCTCCTCCATGCCATAACTTACACACTCTAAAGGTAAATTATAGGCGAGTTAGAAGTTTGAGAACTGCTCCATGTAGGACTCATGACCCCTTCTTGTGTCTTTGAGGAAAAAGTGTAAAAATAAAAGCCTCTGTTATCCATTTGGACTTTGACAGTTGAGTTAAAAGTTGTCCCTTGTTGACCTTGTAGTCACTGATTTATTTCAGATCCATGTATAGCTGAAACAAAACCCAGAAAGATAGAACTCCAAATAAACTAAACAGGGGCCCCAAAATTTTCCTCCATGCAGTAGTTTTATTTAAAAATTCTGTTGATGCTTTTATAGCTCTGTGGTTTCAGTTTCTAAAATAATGCCGTTTCTTTATTGATTCCTGTTATTTAATTTAGTAATTTTAAAACATACTTGTGCCAAAAGTAATTGACAGAATAAACAAAGTGCAGATTTATGACTTTCTGAATCTTTCTAAAAAAAAAAAAAACTATATCAAAGTTAAAACCTGATTGAAGTTTGGCAATGATTTTTACTTCCCCATGCTTCACATAGTTACTATACAACAGAGTGAGAGAAGAAACTTTTCTCACTTCCCAATATGCATTTCTCAACAGCATGTTCACTTTTTCCACCCTCCTCACATAGTCAGCTCATCAAAAGTCTGCAAGGGCTCAACTGTGCTGGCATAACTGTTGCCTTAATGTATTAAGCAACCACATCATTTAAGATCAACAAACTCACTCCTACTTACCCACCGCCGAGTCTGTCATTTCATTCGCCACAACAAAAAGGAGACATGACCACTTTAAATTACACTGCCACATTATACCATATCTACAACAAAAATGGAAATAACTCAGTTATTATACTGAGGGGAATCTGTCACCCATCAAAAGGAGGTGTCACCTTTCCCTACACCGACCCCAAACCCTTAGAGGATGTCTTTGTACTCATGACACTGGACAGTTTCACTGCCAATAGCAACGTGGTCAAACATGCCTCTTGGCCTGCTGCAGAACATTGTTTGGGGGTTTATTAGACAAACAGAAAGAGTGTGTGATGGGAAGGAGAATTTGTGGACTGTTGTGTTTTTTTCCTGTGGTAATCTACTGCCTGTAAAATGTTAAAATATTTAGCTTTGTTTTTGTTTTTTTCTGACAAACTAAAATAAAGGGGATCTCTGAGAGCCCAAAACCTAGACAGCAAACAATCATTTTTAATATAATAATCTGTAACCCACCTGTAAGAGTGTTAAATCACATCAAGCTTGTTCCTTGTTGAAGCATCATCACTTCAGCTGTGCATTTATTCTGCACCAGATTTTCCAGTGCACCTCTTGTATAACAGAAACACTTGATCATATTTTTACGTTTGAATATCTCACGCTGAGACTGCAATTTTTTCAACGCTGTATGCTTTCATATATTATATTCCTGATGCTTGATTTGATCCAGAGGTGTGTAAAACGTCTTGCATTGAGGCCTTTTTGCCTTTGTTTGAAGGACGGCTGAAAAGAGACATGAACTGTGGGAGGAACGGAGTGTGGGAATATGCATCACAAGGTCGAGGCTGGAGTCACATCAGCAGCTGATGCCATTAAGATTAAAGTCTCTGTATGTGGAGCACACGTTCTGCTGACTGAGCTGTATGAACAGCAAAACATGTGAGCATTTGAAAAGTGAAATTAACAGCTGTGTGAAGCACAGTCCTGTAAAAAATTAACTCTAAAAACAGTTTTTAACTATATGTTGATGAACGTGTCATACTCAAAATGATAAGATGTTAATGAAGCCCCAGTTTTAAAAACACATATTGCACATCTATATCTTGTAAGAAATCAGCAAACGCAGCATCAGTAAATAAAATATTATGGGGAATATGAGTTTAAGACTTATACTTTTTATGCACAAGAATGCACAATACTTTGGCATCTTTGGATTTTAGTCTTTGATCACAAGCATAAACAGCTGCAGTTTATTAGGGCAGGGTATAATGACTAAAGGGTGACCCAGCAAAATTCAGGATGAAATATTTCTTGACTTATTGCATGATAAATTTAATTAAAAAAAAAAAAAAAAAACTCAGGTAAATATTAGATTTCATGTGGGTACATTTTGTTCCACATAAAAGCGTTCTTTTATGACATTAGTACTTCCTTTGCTACGTCATATGCAAGTCAAATAAATGTCAAATCAATAATATGTGCGTCTCCTTTTTAAGCTTCACTTGCATATGACTCTTCGGATATTTCTTCCAAGCAGTATTCGTTTTGGGTAGCATAGAAAGTACTAATGTCATAAACGCACGCTTTTGTATGTACCCACATGAAATGTACACACATTTAATTTATACCTGAGTGAAGAACATTTGACATTTCTATTTAAATTCAAGGTGTATTAAACCATAAAATATTTCATCCTGAATTTTGCTGGGTCACCCTTAAGGCCGAGCTACCTTTTATCTGAGGAGAGGATCTGCACTAGAATAACCTCTGTGTGTCTGCTGTGTGCATGCTGACACATTGGTATTAAGTCAGTTATGTAAGGCCTCCATGCAAGAGGATGTTGAATCAATAGCAGCATTAAAAACACACAGCAACATCCCGGTGTTTACATCCGACAGAGATGGATTGTCCTCAAACATCTAGGTCACTGAGGATGGCTGAATTTTGGAGGACAGCCCGGATCGTTTTGTTGAAGAGGAGTTTTACTTGTTGAGTAAAGCCCAATGTTTGTGTTCACTTGCTGCTGTTGTGAAGCTTCATAAGGAAATCAGGGAAGGATCCTGCCGTGAGCATGTCGACTATGGAAATGAGAGATGATTATCATTAAGTCACCCCGTCCCACTTACAGCATTCTCACCCACGCACACACATACAACACACAGACACAGACACACACACACACACACGAAAGCTGCTAACACCCTCATACTGTGTCACGCAGGTAAACACTCAGACACCCACACACCTTCTATCTCAACACACTAACATGCCCTGTACATCTCGTAATCATATTATCCAATGGACTGTGTCACTTGTGTTTATTAAAAGCCTGTGACATGCTGAGATCTTTACGGGTCACCTTGACTGATGATACCTGTCTGGTTTGCTGGTTTACGAAAATTTAATCAGCGGGTCCTTTTTGATGCTTTTAAGGAGATTTTTGAATAACTTGGAAGTAAGCAATTCTTTTTGTTCAGAGGATGGCGCAGGCCTGGACTGTACAGTTGAAACGCTTACTGAAAAACAGATTCTTAACTGCCTCTTTGCTGCAGGAGTCGATGTTAAAATTAACATGTCATGATGAAACACAGAACATTTCCAGTGAAGATGACTGTATTAGGTGAAGAGTTCTGTCCTAATTCAATTCTCCTTCTGAGAGCTTCAAACCTTCAAACAGCAATAACACAAACATCAGAACTTGTAAGGTCGTTGCTATTATCAGTACAGCCTGTGTTGTGAGTTACTTTGTTGCAACACTTGGGTAACACTCACTGTCTCTGCTGCCTGGATTATAGGACGGTATATTGTTACACTTTTCTGTTTCAGAGATGTTTGAGGTCCTTTTGCTCCCCAGGCTGCGGTTTGGTAACTGCAATTGTTCCCAGACAAACCTGAGATGGAAATTAACTGTTTTTGCCACAGTGTCAACAGGCAGTGGGGAAATGTAAAACAGCCTGTGTAAAGAAACAGTAATAACATTTGGCTTATTAAACGTATTGGTTACCCATCGATCATTTTGGCTTCACAGTTTTGATGTGAAATATATTTCACCTTCAGGCTGGTGTGGAGCCAGCTGTGTGACTGGCACTGTCAACAAACCTTCTGGTTTACACAATCAGCAGCTGCAGGTTCAAGAGGCTGCACCAGAATGACCAGAGACAGATGGTTATGCCCCCAACACAATGACTAATTAGGGTGGCCAGTGGCTCAGGATGGTAAACTACTCCAACAACATGTTTTTTTCATTTGTGGTGTACTAGCTTTTGCCTTCTTTGCCATCTGGACTGGAGTTCAGCTTTTCCCGTCAGTGGATCTGTTTTATTTTCAGGACTGAGACAATATCCAGTACTTCTTCTGAGTGTGTTTTTCAAAGTTGATGCTGTGTTGTTCAAATATGACCATTTGTTAAGAGACAAAAGTGAATAAAGAATTCAGAATTTTCTGACAGAACAGAAACCAACTTCAAAACCAACAGTCAGCTTTTGCCAAAACCACGTAGTTTTGGTGCTTCCATTTAAATCCATGGTTGATGCACATCCACAAGTCATAAACATGTAATGTTGGACTGTTAGCTTGATTTAGAAGATTATACAGTTCAGTATGTTGTCCTGCCTATATTTTATCATTATTTAATTACTTCTGAAAAAACTGTCATGTTAATTATGACTGAGACTGAGAAATGAGACATAAAGCACAGAAATGTGTTTTGTCACATACTGCAGTTACCATGAAACATGAAGTAAAGCCTCCAATTTGGTGTATTTTATGTTTTGAATGCATGAAAACAATGCAGAGAAGATGGTCTGATGGTAATGAAATGTGTAGAGTTCAGTTGTTGAAAGTTGATTGCATAAAATGTAACTGAGGGGCTAACCCAGCAAAAAGAAACCAGAAAAACAACAATCGGTGAAAGTCCATCTCATGCCAATCAGAAACGAGCTGAGTTACCTTGAATTATTAGTACAGTAAAGGCAGTAAAGTCTGAACCACTTTTCTTGTTTTCTGTCAGAAATGTCACTTTTCTCTCTGCAGTTTGATGTATTTCCTGACAGTATGGCATTTAGAGCAGATGAGTGTGACCTTTGAACGTTAACATAAGGAGAAAGAAAAGAAAAGAAAAAAAAAACTAATTTGAATCTTGCACACAGCTGCAAACAGAACAGCTGCCCAAGAAGTCCAAAAATATAAATGCTATTTCATTTACAGAAAAAAAACGGTGTTATAAGCTGCAACACTTTCATAAGATTAGCCCTTTATTCATTGTGTTGTGTGGATGTGCTGTTTTTGTTAGTCATTGACCGTGATGGCTGATACATACTTGTATAATGGTGATAATATCTTTTTCATTTTGTATTGATAAAAGAAAATGTTTTATTTGTTTTTTCCACGCACACCACGATCTAATAAACATAACACCAGCAACATTTTTAAATGGACTGTTGATCAGTTTATGAAATAGAAAAATGATCTCAGTTGTTTTATAGAAGTCATCAATACATACTGCATTTTTTAATACATCATAATAGAATTTATATTAAACACTGGTAACTGTAAAAAAAAAAATGAGATAGAATAGAATACAATAGAATTAACTTTATTAATCTCTAAAGGGAAATTCAGGCGTCTGATAAAATTATTTATATATTTATATATTTATATATATGACTGAGGGAATGTGAAACAGATTATAGAATGCAGGACAGCAAAAGTAACCTGAGGTGAACCGGCAAAAAGCCTCCACTTATCTTTTTCCTCAAATTTTAGTCACGAAGATCAGAAGTTTGAGGTTATTTCACAGCCATCTATCAAATCAAGTGTCACAGTGTGAAAGTTCTACCATAAAATGTGCATAAATTGTTTTTGGCAAGAGATGAGAAACTTTTTTTAAGGCTTCCACAACTCTGAAAATAAGAGGATGAAAAACATAGAGAAGATATTTAGTGTTGAGAGTTCAGTTGAGGGGAGAGTGTGGGCTTTATTTGGCTTTGCAGATGGCACACACAGACAAACACACATGCACAGACACACAATATGTTAAATGTCAACATTCAGCATTACGGCTGCCTCCTGACAAACACGTCTCCCTGAATAGTAAAGCATGAAACCCACAAACCTTTTCTCAGTTTTGTTTTTCAGAAGTTGACAAAAAGAAAAAAAAAACAGCATTCTCACCTGACTACTTTGCTGACTACATGTGGTGGTTTTTTGGGTGAAGATATGTATTTATGTTCCTGGAACAGACAGACAGACAGACAGACAGACAGACAGACATAGATGGATAGATGCATGCATGCGTGAACACACGCACCATTTCATCCTGTAGTCACCTGTTAAAAGACGTCATTTATGAGAAGCAGCAGGTCTGTGATGTGATGGATTTCCCTGTTACAGGTCTGTCTGTTCCTGTGTGCTGCCTCACAGCACTGTGTGAGAAATCTGCTCATGTGAGCTAAAGAGATCATGTTCTGAGAAATTCTTGCTGTCTGCCTCCTATCTGATCTGAAGCTTTGTTAATGTTAAAGCAGAACTCTTATCAGCTGTGCTTTCCCATCCCCTTTTTTTTGTCATGTTCATAAATTCTAAGCAGAATCTCCCCCACTGCATGCTCAGGTATGAGTCCAATGCAACAATCAGGCCGCAATATGACCAATGCCTATATTTGTATCATATCTTACAGCTGCTATAAGTTATGCTCTGGGCATTCCCAGAGTGCCCATGAGCAAGGCACTGAAGCACTAACTGCAATATTAGGGGTGTACAAGCACCCTTTCCTCCATTTAAAAGAGACGGAGACACACTAGGATAGATGGGGCAGCTGGGGCTCAGTAGCACAGTGAGTCATCTCTCAGTAAGAGGGTAGGGAGGGAGGTTTGATCCCAGGTTCCTCTGTCCACTTGCCAAAGTGTCCTTTGGCAAGACATGTAACCCAAACCAGCCCCTGGTAGCTGTGCCACTGATGTGTCATTGACATTAGATAATAAAAAGCAGCCTCTGCCATCAGTGTGTTGTGGTTTGAATGGATGAACGTGACATGTTTGTAAAAGAGCTTTGATGGGTCGGACATCAAGAGAAAGAGCTCTATAAATACAGTCCATTTCCTTTAAGATGCAGCTGATACTGATTTTCAAAAGATTTTTTTACAATTTTTTAAATCATGATTTTAAAATGAATTAGAAAAGAAACATAACTCAAAATGACACTGAATACATAGATAATAATGTTTTTAGAAGAAAGAGGTTTTTACCTGTTACGGATTGTCTCTGTATTTTCCGTTCTTTTACTTTTAAAAACTGAAATTCTGTGATTGCTGCACTCATCTCTGCTCTTAAAGGCACAGTTGGTAGACACGGCAAGACTAGAATGAATTTCAATGTTGAATTTCCACTTATTCGTGGTCATATGATTGTAACTGATTCAAAACCACAGACTCAAAACTGGCCCTCAGCACATTGTTTTTGTTTGCACTGTCTACCCGTAATCAGGGTATAGGTTGTTTTTCTGCCATTCTCCAGCGTACTTGGATCCCTCTTTGTTATGCGCATTGAATCGAGGTAGGACAGTATTTGATTGGTTTAATAAATTGGATGCCAAACACTACGACTGGCTGGTGTTTTCCCAGGTTTACTCCTGCTGTAGACAGAAGATATTTTTCACTCTATTTTAAGAACACAACATGCATTGATTGCCATCGGGACATAAAGATCATTTTGACTAGAGTAACAGAAAGTAAATCAGATTACCCACACTGCCTTTAAGCTGAATGAACTGTTGGTCTCATTATTTCACATGTGAATGTTTGATCTTGAGCGTGCAAGACTTAGATGATCACATACCACTGTAGTCTTCATAAAAATGAATATGCAGGTAAAACTGGAATGACTTTAAGTGTTTCTCTGTCAGACTCTGTTTATAAACAGCTTAGCTAAGTAGCTCACTGTCAATTCAACTTGTCTGCAGACTAGGGCCAGTTTCTGTGTAGTTGGTCAACAGAGATACAACACAAGCCACTGGCATGAAAGCTAATGTGGATTGTCATTTAGTATCTCTCATATTTCACTCATTGTCTTTAATGATAGAACTGTCATATAATAGTGCAGTGAAAAAAGAGCATCACTGGCGTCATGCAGAGCCCATCCTGTACATGCCATCTTGATTTACTACTGCTCTGCTCGAAATGACAGGGAAAGCTGCCAGCTGGCACATGCAAAGCAATGGAGTGACTAAAATGGCCAACAATTCAAGAAGGACTTCTCCCGGAGCCAGATTTATTATTTTTCCTGTCATGAGTCATCTGCTGGTTGGAAAAGACACTGTCAATTACTCTGCAGGACTGTACTGTAGGGCTACAATCTGGCAGAGATGTCTGAAAACTTACCTCAAAGCCAGCAGTGTTTTGACTAAAATATTTTTATTTCAAGTGATGGATGAATTCAGAAACATCTGTGACCCTTAAATCTCATTCAGACTCTTTGAGAAAGCCACTGCTTACATTACTCAAGATAAGAAAATCTGCTATGATACAAGAACCTCTACACACTACTCATTGCTCGTATGTCCTCGGCAGCAATAATTATCTTTAATTATCTTTGGACTAACTTTCACAGGAAGTCAGAGGGACAGCTGCAAAAAAAATAAAAATAAAATAAAAAAATAACCTTGTGACCCTTGCAATCCTGCAAGATCTGGCACACTGTGGGCCACCAAACCTCAGAGGTGTGAATGACAACCGTTAACTGAAATGACTCATTTATTTATTTATTTGTTTATTTATTTGTTACTTTGTTTGTTTTTATCTTCATTTTTAACAGAATTATTTTCTAACTGGTTAATTTGACAGTTACATCAGTGATAGAAAACAAACTAACAACAACAACAAAAAAAATCACATGTACCAGGCCAAAAAAGGTTGCTTTAATCATGACTTGCAAACATTTCATAATATTTAGTGAGGATTGAAGTTATGAAATCAGTTGGGTGTTCCCTGGTTTATCACGTGTACTTCTTTAAAAATAACACCGAATGATGCAACAGAAGCTAATGTGAATATTTGCCTTGTGGGAAAAACTATGTTAGACATATTGCCCAATATACAGCATCTAAATCTCACAGGTGTGTCATTTTGTTTTCTCTTTTTTTTGCTTGTGTGCCGCTGTAATCTCTAGACACACACCATTAAATAATCAGGAAGTTAACACTTTTTGTCTATTTACCTTTTTTTTGCCTCTTGGGAAGTGTATCCATCTTTTTTCACTACCATGAAGGCATCGCAAGTGTTTGTGTAGCTCTGATGCATTAGTAACGTAAAGTATCAGTCAGCTGTGTTCTTTATTAAAGCCTGAATCCTGCCAAATTAGTTTGTCACACATTTTTTTGTTGTTCTCTGATGGAGCTATTGAGGTTGACCACAGAGGGCAAAAATATAATAAATGCAGGATTATTCTGGTGCTGACAGCATAGCTGCGTGCCTTACCTCATCACTGTAGTACCAAAACCACAGCAAAGAGCGTCCTTTGTCATAGCGGTTTGTGTAATTACTGTAATTACTTTCAATCTGTGGAAAACATCAGATCACATGAAATATAGCGAGTAAAAATTTGAGTTATCTTACTGAGGGTGGGTTATATGGCACCAGATTTCTAAATTGGCACATTAAATGGAAATGAAGGCATCTCATCTGTAATGTAGGGGAGACAAGAACACAGACACACTTCTTGTACAGTCATTTTTTTGTCTGTTGCCATGTTTTTAAAAGCAGATTACACTCTTGAAGAAGAAAAACACTGGCTTTCAATTTAAATCAGTAACTTTTTTTCTGGAAAAGTTGATGTCTGTGTAATCTGATTGAAAAAAGTACTTTTTGTTAATCGTCAGATTTAATCCCATATATTGAGTTGACAAATGCTGCATGACAGAAATTTGAACAGGCTTTTCTTAGTCAGCCAAACTGTTTTTTAAAAATGAGTTTTCACTCTTATCAGCAGCAGTGGGTGTGTGCTGCTGTGTGTGAATATATTTGCGTGAGACCTCTCCCACTTGTGGTTGTCTTGTCTCCTAGACTGTAGGAGGCCTGCAGTCTCTCACATCAGGACAGCGCTGCAGTGTCTGCATGCCACCAACACACACACACACACACACACACACACACACACACACACACACACACACACACACACACACACTCACACACACACACACACACACACACACACTCACACACACACACACAGACACACACACACACACACGCACACACACACACACACACACACACACACACACAGAAAGGTACACTGAGACATGTGGTGATAAGAACACTATGTGATACAGTCTCTGTACTTCTCACCTGACCTTATGAAATCAACCTCTTATACTCAGAAAATACTGATAAATGATGAATGGAGGGATGTTTTGAACAAATGGGTGTTTTCAAATACTTTTTTTAGAGCTCAGAATGATTTAAATTATCTGCAGTGCTTTTCTTTCCACTCCTATATTTGACAATGCATTTTTGCATAAGGTCACAATGTTTTGTATAGAGATCATTGTAGAAAACATGGCAGAGTGCTCTGATGCTTACAAAAGAATCATTAAAAAAACATATTAAAGGTCAAAGGTTAAAGTGTCACTGTCATTTTACACACAGCAGACTTGTTTCTGGTTTAATCAAGCTGAATGTCTCTTTTTACTCAGCTGTAGGATGTACTATAAAAGAAAGACGTTTTGCTGAGATGTCAACTATTATGGTTTTAAAGTCAAATGCAGATGGTATTCGTAAACAGAATGAGTTCTGCACACAGTATGATGATCAGTGTGGCATCTGTTTTGGGCGACTGACCAATTACTGGTGTCACAGATTGTCACAGTTCGATCTCAGCTTGTCAAACTTTAAACTAAAGCTGTGAAAGTATTTAAGTCAAACTGAGCCAAAATGCTGACCCGGCATTTTTCAGCTTGTGCTGTTGAAAACTGATCTCTCTTTAGAGTGAAGTTGTAACATGTTGGTCTCATGGCGGTTTTCCCGTCCTCCAAATAAATATGCTGTCCTCTCATCTCAGGTGCTAATTGAGTAAAAACATTTGTCAGGAACGTATCCTTCTTTCTGTTTTTAAGCTTCAGCTAATAGCCTGTAACATTTGGAGAAAATAACCTCATAATTCCTTGTGTGCATGTCTTCAATAGCTGGATGCCATAACCATATGATAATCACTCACACGTGACCAACTAATGCAGGGACTGACCAGCTGTAAGGAGGTTGGATTGTAGTTTGGCTTTCTCTCGTCTCCTTTTTCCTACTCTAAGAAACTTTTTCTGTAACTATTTCTGTATGTAGATAAATTTGGTCAACTTTATCAATTCCTTCAAGGAAAGAGAGTATGAAATATCTCCTTCTATTATTATTATGTATCACATCCCCATGTTTAGACTTTGTTTGTCACAGATTTAAGGAGCTGCCTGTTATCTCTTACTGTTGCCTGTTGGACAGAAAATCTTGTGTTTTGTGCAGCTCTCTGTAAGCTCAGGAGAAGGTAGACTGTTCAACTTAACACCAATTTCTTTAAAAATATTACATTAATCACAACAAGAACTTAAATGTCATCTTACTTTTCTCAGACTCACTGATTACCCATAGTTTATCACGATTGGCGGTTTTGCTCTTCCAGTGGAACGTTCTGATACATCGCCATAGAGACCACAAAGCTGATGATGTTAGCCTAGCTGTCATACTCCCTCTAATAACCAACTTTTAAAAGCAGGAAAGCGACAAAACACACAAAAATCGGAGGTGGAGTCATAGTGCTGATGTTTTAAAAAAAAGTTTACACTGAGCCCTGTCTAGAATTAATGATTTCATGCAAGTTGCTTTGAGCTTTGAGCTTACCGGCAACCGGAAGTTGATAACTGCAGGTAGAAGTCAACACATGAAACATGTGGATAAGGCCTTTTTAGGGAAGAGTCACTGACATGTGATTTGTTGTGATAAAATAAGTTTTGTTTATGATCAGTAATGACATTATTACACATTTAGAATGTGTTAAGCAGCATTGTCACTGACACAATGTTTTCTTTTACTTTGTTACACTTTAAAACGTGTTCAAACTATGATGGCTGGGTGACAGTTGTAGCAGATAAGAGGTTGAGAAGAACTCATGAGCAAGTGTGAAAAACGTGGAGTAAGCAGTGCAGGTTTGGGAGTAATTTGAGGTCTGGTAGCATAATGAATCTCAGTCTGCAAGCTCTAGCTTTTAGAAGAGAGAAGAACAAGAGGGCCTGTGCCCAAAACATCGCTAAGAAGTGCAACATCTATCTTTGTAGAGCTTTGAATGATGAGTGTGTGGGTAATCAGTGTCTGTATCACACTTTAGTGGCTTTCTGAGTGTTTTTCTGACTCCGTTATGAGTCCTCTTGAGATTTATCAAGTGTTGGGGACTGACGCAGACATTTCACCAGATCCTGAATATTTCTGAAAATCACTGAACTTTGTGAGTGTAAAAAAATTAAACTGTGCACAATAAAATCTCTGAGTGCTCATTCCCACTCAGGTTGCTGTCCATGCTAACTTGTTTCCACAGAGCCTACTGACACACTAATGAGATGAGATGAGATGAGATGAGATGAGAGATTCAGCTTTATTTTCATTACACCTATACAAGTATAGAGTGACAAAATATGGTTTGGCATCTCACCAGAAGTGCAAGTAGCTATGCTATGTACAAGGTAATTACAGTTATTTACAAATATGGACAAAATTATGCAAATTATTGGCTATGTATGGAAGGGTTAAGGGGATGCTATAAATATAAATAGATGCCATAAATATAGGTGTATTCTCCAGATTATAATATGCAGATTAAGGTGCAGGCACCAGTGACAATGGTGCTGTCATTAATGTAACACCTGTGCTTTTTAACAACCTCACTAAATGCTAGTTCGATACATGCATTTTTGTATTTTTAATAGCTTATAAAACACATTAACATGGAGCAGATACTTAATGTGTCTACACTCACATCTGTATTTAATAAAATGTCACGTTGCCTGTATGTTTCTGTGTAGTATCATCAACAACACTGATATATGTTCAACTATAAAGCTCTGCTGGGTAAATTGCCAGAATACCTCAGCAACCTTCTCTCTATCAACTTTAGTTGTTACCATTTGTGAGCCTCCGAGTTGCCTCTTAATGTCTCCCAGTTTTTGACGGATCTGGCCAAGACAGCCTTATCCTGTCATGCACCCTGGTCATGGAATATCCTTCAAAAATTGGTTTTAAGAGTGTCATAAAAATCTACAGTGAAGGAGGATTGTTTCTGTTTTTCTTGAGAGGCCACTTTCTTTGAATAGCGGTTACTCTGTTTTATTGTTCGTATATGAATCATGTATCTTTAGCTGTTTTTCATTGCTTTTGACTTTGTATGGCTACTACCTTGGCAGGTCTCTCTTGTAAAAGAGATTTCTAATCTCAGTGGGACTTTCTGGTTAAATAAAGGTAAAAGGTTAAAAAGGTAAAATAAAATAAATAAATTGATTCACCAGTCTCCACCCAAAGCTCCTCATAGAAGCAGGTATAACAATAACAATATTTACTACTACTTTATTTATTTTATAGCAAGTTATACATTTCTGTGTTAAAAATATTACATTTGCGTAAACCCACAGTGAAGAGCTTCTACTGTGAATAGCAGATTAAAATTATATGGATGCTATTAGAAATGTGGGATGCTGAGTTTAGCACACAAGCACAGACAAGATACTTTCTTAACTGGTGGATTGATTGCTATGACTTAACCTCTATGACAGCTCCTCCACTGCAAAAAAAAAAAAAATTAAAGACAAGATCAAAAGATATAAGCATGTGACGCAACATAACACAGTCCAAACAAATGTTCAAAAATCTTCAACGTACATTTCAGCTTGAATTTAGATCCGTATTCAGTGACTTGTGTACAAACCAGACCGACAGTCTGACTGTATTAAAACAGGGGACCCTGTGTCTCAGATTTGATGGTACTGTTTCACGTTTATGGTTCACAGTGAGGTGAGGGTCTTTTTGTTTTGTGGACCAACATGGCGTTGTGCCAAAGACAGACTCCGATTGTTCATTTGAAGATAAGGCTTTATGAGATTGTATACTCTTGACACACACACAGTCTCTTTTGCATGTACTCAGTCTACAAACATATCTGCTGCAGTTCTTAACACTGTCCTGGCAGCACAGCGATCCTGACCTCATGTACTGGGCCTTTCCTCTCTTCTTTCTCTTCTCCCAAATCTTGAACCAGCAGTGTGAGATTCATCGTTTCCTCACCTCTGGCTGCTCTCAAACCTTGAGCACTGCTTACTCCAAATGTATTTCACACTTGTTTCACTCTTTCTATAACAGATAGATTAAAAGGAAATAATATATTTGTGTCTTTGCTGTTTATCACAAATTTAATTAATTAAACACAAATTTATTCCATTAGCCACTTTTTTTTAAACACACCAAAACCTGTTCATTGTCATTTCAGCATCTTTGCTGGTCTGCATAATTAGCAAAATGCAACACCAACAGCCTGACACTAAAAACTTCCCAGATCCTAAAATCAAATATGACACTGGTCAGAAAAGTTTTCTATCCCACCTTGATCAAGTGCTCTCTCTAACATCACTGCTCTCTCCAACTCTGGGGATTTTTTTCTATCACAGATCAATGTCACACCAGCGCAACAAAATGCTGCACACAACACAGTCATTGAAGTGAAGTGGTAAAGAAAGGTGTTGCTAAAATCATCCTAGCATGTTTGTCAGTGTCTGAAACCCCAGCTTAACTACGTCGGAGCATACGGAGCGTTACACTTGGGGTTAAGTGCCTTTCACAGCAGCATTAAAGCTAAGGCGTGGGTGTCAGTTAGTCATTCACTTTCTCCCAAAGCTTTGAACTCAACTTTCTTGTCATCTTATTTATTTTCTTATACCTGCAGAGCTCGGGCAGGAGGAGTTATTAGTCACAGTGAGTAGCGTTAAACCACTTCAGTTGTTCCTGAGCACCCAATGATTCAGATGTTCTTGTATCTCACTGCATAGCAATACTGGTGAAATAGCTTTTTAAGCTAAAAAGAACTATTTTATAACTTGTCATCAAGGTGCTGTTACTTAGAGACAAGTTCAGTTAGTTTGGTGTTGTAGGGCCTGTTTATTGTTGGTTGTCTTTTTACCACTTCAACACTTTCAACAGAGGGCGTTGTCGTTTTTACTTCTGACTACAAAATGGAGACCACAGCACGGCCTCTGCTCTGCCTCCCACATGTCACTGTTCTGTCAACTGAGCAGGTCGACGCACCACAGCTGAACCAGCCTGTTTTCTCCCCCTCTCTGTCTCTCTTTCTCTGTTTCTGGGTCCTTTTTGATCCTTTTCTCTTTCACTTTTTCGGCTTCATAACATTCACAGCACATAAAGTAGGCAGACTCTTATTTTTTTTTTGGTTTGTTTGTTTGTCTGCTCACTGTGAAACTGAACTAAAAAGAGAAGTTCTTTGATCGGTGAGGCATTAAAGGTGACATGATTCAGACTGAACCCACGTTTTAGAAACAGGTTGGAGTGAAATCTTAAGTATGGCTGGTGAATGAAATACATTATGTATGACAAACACATTTTACAGCAGCCACTTTCTGCTTCATTTACCTTTGCTTATACATCTTTTCTTTCCTCTAACTTTCATGTCTTTCTCCCCAAAATAGTTTCTACAAAACACTGTCAGACAGGCTACTTTGGCTCATAAGCTTAAAATGAACCAAAATAAAAACAAGAGCTGCTTTTAAACCAGCTCATTTTCATGCAAATGTAGGGGAAAAAAAATAGATCTCCAACCGGCTCTTTTTGTAGAAAACCCTTTTAAAAAAAAACCATTTCTTCTTGATTTGCCTTGCTCTTTCAAAGTATAAGATAAATACCATCGATAGAGAAAGAGGAAAAGATTTTTTTTTCTCCTCTACCCACTGCTTTCTCCTCCTCGCAGCTTCCTTTTCACTTTTAAAAACACAGTGTGCCTGATCGCATCAAAGCTCAGCCTTGTTCTCTCCTTCTTCTCTTTCTGACTAATTTTGATAGTAAAAAACAAAATCAGCGCAGATTATAATTTAAGGCTCCGCATTCATGTTAGATGATGTCATGGGTTTCAGGTGAACTTTGTGAAATAGGTCGTTGAGATGATTGTCTCAGTGACGGCTCTTTACGTCCTACAGAGTTAAGCCTAGGCTCTGTTGTCCGGGGAAAAATTGTTGTCTTCAGTTCTGATATGACTTTGTGTTTACTATGTTTGTCGGACTCGAAAAAATTGTAGTCGGTGTTTTGTCACAGGCCCCTGAACATTTCCTCATTGTGTTAAAATGTGAGGAACAGACCTCAGCTTGTGATATGAGTGTAGCGAGGAGTGCAGACTAATTATTCAAACCTGGATTGTGCACAAAGTGTGGTTACTTTGCTTCAGGTTTGTGCGTTTTCGTTTTTTTTTTTTTTTAAATAAATCTCCCAGTAAAAATGAAACTCTGAATCAGAAGGAGAATTTCTTTGATCGATGATGCTGCAGAGGTGACATATAAACTTTATGGTGTGGGTGGAGTGGTGTCAAATGCTAACGATCGGTTTTCTGTTTTATTTCAAGTAAAATCACATCTGAAAGTTTGTAACTTCAGAGTGTTATTTATTTCATTTTCATACTAAATTTTCTCACTAACAAAAGCTAACAAAGCTGTTATATTTTAACTCCCTGTAAAATATTTTAGACACTGTTTTATCACACAGTGGCATTTAAATTATAATCTGTAATTTATCCCTGAATTATTTCAACCTTTTTTTTTAGATCAAACCAAAACCATTTGTAAATACAATATGTGAATCCACAACATTAGCATTACCACACCTGAATTTTATCCAGTGTGTGTGTGTTCATATTGAAAGTGAAGCAGATACTGAAACCCTAACACGGCGTTTATATTTGTTCTTCATGTTGTATGAAGGTCCAAAAATTCACAGCTCAATCTGACAAATAACCTGTGACTGCTTTTAGTGTTAATTTGTGTCAGACTTGTTTTCTTCGTATAAATAAATCCATAAGTCAAACTGAAACTGTGATGCTTTGGAGTGATAAATTTACCAGAGCAACCAGGGGAAATTTGCCTTGTGAAATGTTCGTTTCTCTGACTACCCACTCAGTTTCGACTGGAAAAAAAAGTATTTAACCTTTTCAGCAACAACAAATGCAAAAAAAGAAAAAAAAAGGGTGAAATGAGGTAGGCTGGATATTGTCACGGTGTCGTATCTCGAAGAACAAATCCAACTGCTGGGTGCGGAGGGTGATAATTCAGCAGGATCGTAGAATCATTGAAACACAATTTGACTCACTTTCTTTTGTTGTTTTTGTGGATTTGCATATTTTGTTTCACATGTTGCTCATCTGTTTGATGTTTTATCTCATAGTCATGACTGAGGAGTGAATTTCAAGTCTCAAAATGACACCCGAAATATTGTAGAATGCACCGTGCATGTTCAGTATTGAAAATATTCACTTTCAGTCAGAGCCTTTGATTACTGAACCTTTATATTTCAGTATAAACATGATGTGTTGTGATTTAAGCAAATTTGGCGTAAGCTTTGTTACACACATTTGCTTTTGCTGAGTACTCAAATGGAGTTTTAGATTTGGTTTTGTATGTTGAAATTCAGTTTAATATAAAAGCACCTTTGCAAACAGTAGATTTCCCCCCCAAATTGTCTTTGTAGCCCACTTGATTTTTTTGAAGTGTTGTGATTTTTTTAAATCTGTTATCTGTCTAGCTGGTTTACTAAGAGGGGATTCTGAACTTCAAATTTGGTTCCAGTGAAAGCATAAATATTTTACTTGCAGACTTGGATCTGTAAATAATACCCATATTATTGTCTAAAGATCTTTTTTTTAACCTGCCTGCATGCAGAAGTTAGTTTGTGATGTAAAATGTCAGATGCTGTTAGTCCCACTTTTGCGTCCATGAGTAAATATAAACATGTTGATGGTTTCAGTCAGCCGGTGTTGCGTGCTCACAGCCCGTGGGTGGCATCACTTTGTTGCCATCAGCGACGCTTTGACTAATCACCTCACTAACTTGTTGTGTGCATGTGTGTATGTGTATTTAAATGTGCACTTTCATTTTTTTTTATTTTGAGTGTGTATACAGCAACAGTAAATGTGTATTGAACTGGGTGTATATACGTGTGTGCAATGTAGTATGTGTGCATATATGCAGCATATTTCTCCAGGAATTTTGAAGGATAAAGTTTTTTTTTTTCTGCGTTTCAGGGAATTTAAAACATGTTTGTTTTCTTTTTATAGTACACAAACATGGCTGAATGTAATGTACTTACCACTCATTATATATCACTCTGAGCTTTTATGTGTTGTTCCACAGTATGTAGGTGCTTATTCAAAATCAAGTATTACTTGCGCGCTTACACACACACACACACACACACACACACGCTCTGTAACACATTAATAGCAGTTATTTTTGTCTGTGTATGGGGTTATACAAGTGTGTGTACTGCTCCAAAAGAAAATTATCATTGTGTATGCATGTGTGTGCTGTGGTGTGTATTTCTGGCAAAGATTTTATTACATGTGTTTACACGTTAACATGTGTTTGTGATTTTTTACACTTGTTTAACTCTGACACTTGATATGTTGTTTCTCGAGTGTGTTACTTGGATGTGTGTGTGTAATCTGTTTACAGCTATGATATCGCAGAGATGTTTACTTTTGTCACTTTGTTTCTTTTTACTAATTTAATACACCTTTTTCATAAACTGTGTATGTTTATGTGTTTTCAGTGCAATATTCCACATTTTATTTTGTTCCTATGCAGACTGCATTCTTGTAAATAATATGAGCTCAGTCATATTTAATATTCACATTTACAACATTACTACTTCTAAAATTATTAGTTAAAGTGTTTGAGGGGATGTCCACCTGTGAGGTTTTATTTGTTAGTGATTTAAATCATCCCTGCTGTTTGATGCTGTAAGTGCGTTTTCTTCTAATTTTGCAAGTTGAAGTACAGATTCTGCGATCATCATTTGTACAATACACTATATGCAACTTGTGCACAAATATAGCTCGCAATTTTGGTTTGTGTTTGCTATGAGTGTGCGCACCATATGTTTGAACAGTATGTGGATACTCCTTTTATTAGTAGAATTATTGTTATCACAATATACATGCATATATGTCTGTCGGTATGTGTGTATTTATTCCTGGCTGCACTTGTGGTTTTGACAGTGTGTGTTTGAGTTCATCTTCAAATATGAAGTCATGGAGTCATAATCACTGAGATTCCTGGGCTCAGAAATATACTTGACATTACTGACAGTAGCAAGCTGGTTTTACCATGTGTTACTGAGATTTATATCCTGGATTACTACACATCACGAGCCACTGGTAGACACAACATGCTACCATTAAAGTGACAGATTCATCATTAGCTAAACAAAACAATGTGCAGACAAAATTTAAAACTGCAGAGCAAAAAACAGAACATTAAAGTCAGTAATATATTGACCCTTAAAATCTATTCTACACATTTTGGCTGTTTGTGGGATCTAAAGCTTTATATTGAGTGTTACGTTATTTGTGTGTCTATCATTTTGCGTGTTTTAGTTGAAGCCCTAATATGTTTTGTGTGACTGTGCAGCATGTGTGTGTGTGGGTGTGTGTGTGTGCGTTCAGTATGTATTTATTTAAATGCATGTGGTCATGTGAAACAGCTTGTTCCTTCCTCTGGCAACTCCTCGTCTGTCTCGCTGACATTCATAAATTCAAATCAAAGACTGTTTATAACTGTTAATGCACATGACAAGGTTTCTGCCTGTCTTCATGACCTTTTCACTGCTTCACCTAATGACTCTGCTATATACTGTTAAATTCACTTCACACACGTGTAATGCTCAGTGGATGTCGACAGAAGCCGTACAGCGCCAAGAAGTAAACTTTTTAGGAACTAGATGCAGCATTGTGTTAAGCTTCACTACTAACTTTGCCTTGTTATTATTAATCATTTATATACAGTTTATATATATTTTTCTCAATATTGGTAATGTAATGATGTTGTGTTTGAGGTCCTAGAGACACCCTCTGTCTTTAGCTCATAAAAATAACATACTTTAGACGGTAAATGTAAATATTATGAGCTGATAACATGTTTCAGACATCTTTTACAGTCAATCAAACCTCATTTATGTCATTTTCTATTTGTTCACACCATAACAAAATAATACTAATAAACATAAATGACATCACAAATGTATACTTTTATTTTTGCTCATGGTCATTTTAACGTTTTGTCACTTAAAAATGTTGCTTTGGCAAAGGAAGCGGTCACCCTTTGATTCTTTTGTACTTTTATTCATGAGGTCAGAAGAAAATAAAAACAGTTTTCAAGATTATTTGACATATTCCAAAAATTTACACACAGATATGCTTTGTGAATGTTGATAACTAAAGGTTAGACACATACATTGACAAACGTAAGTTTTGACTTTTAGTGTAGTCTTTCAACTGTATGTTATACGCCACAGGCCCATCTCCTTTTTTAAGGCATTTTTAAATCTTTTTTGTCAAAATTGTTCTCCTGAAAAGGCTTTTTTTTCTCTCGTTGGTCTGAAAACCTTGAGTTTTGTAAACATCACCTTCATGATGTTTTGATCAAGCATTAGTGAAATTGTTGTCATACAGTACGTACATATTTACCATTCTATAAAATTACGATTTTTAATAAATAAAAAACAACAATCATATTTTCTATTGTTGTGTCATTTTTTTCAGGTCCTCTGGAACCTGGAAGTTTCCTCTGACATCTGTATTCACCGGAAGCCAGACATCTCCATAGCCAGTGTCCTGAACAATGTGTGGAAATTACCCCTGTCGTCTTTGAAAGATGTGTTAAAAAGTAAGTTGAATCAAATCAAATCCACCTGAATTAGCACGATTAAAATTCTGATCTCAACAGGAGCCTTGTGTTTCAGTTCAGTTTACGGTATAGTACAGTGGTATATTCCAACTGTGATATGAATAGGATATCCAAATACAGGGCTGCAGCTGTTTCACATCTTTGTACCTATGATCACATCATTCATTCATCATCACACGTCAACACATTTTCTTTCTTTGAGGTTGGCAGGTAGGTTTAGTGAAACCATAATAAGATCATCGGTCATCGTACTACTGTGGGAGCCAGAATTTATGTTCAGCATTAGTTTTAGACGTCAGACTTTTCAAACAGTCTCATCTTCATGTTTTGTTATGAAACTTGGGAAACAGAAAATTACATTACAGTTCCACCTCTGATGTTTTCATGTCAAAGATGTAAACCACCACCAACTATTCAAGACTGACACACAACAAAGTTAAGGAGTGTATACACATAAACAGAGGGGGCTGTAAGTTACTAAACATAATGAGGGACACCACACAAGGGAATGATGTCGTAATGTTTTTTTTTTAATTTTTGTAATTGATTTACTTTTATGGCTCTGGCTATTTGACCTCAGGGGCATGCAACCAGAAATCACCACAGGAAGTGCCAAAACAAAACGGAAGGAAAGTCTGGTATAAATGGATTTCTTGGTCAGTTCTACATTTGTTGTTGAGCTTTGAAGCTGAAAGTGTGTGTTATAATCTTACCTGGAGTTAACAACCAGCATCCTGCTCAGGATTTGGCTGTAAAGTATTTATGAGACCACTTTCACAGGTAGGCATGTGAATCAACCTAGGCTGTCAGTAACTTCCTGTTATTTATTAAAAGTTATGAATACCTACTTGTGTTGTATTGTACTTTATAGAGGAGAAGAAGGAGAGATTGGAAAAAAAAATGTGTAAACTCAAAATTTCAAGGCAACTGTCTGCACTGGATTTTTGAGTTTTGAGGCCAACTAAAAAATTTTACTTTTATGTAAACCAACCAAGATAACTTAAAATTTCGACTTCTACATACTGTGAGTTCTAAAAAGCAAATGTAGTGCCAACTTTTTGTACAGAAAATGTACTTTTCACTTCTTGTCACTTTCACTCACCCACACACTGATGACACAGACTGTAATGGAAGGGAACCATCAGTTTTAGTTAACACAATCACATGTGACTGCAGGAATATGATTTGAACCCCGATCTTCCAATCAGGAGACAACAACTCTGCCACTGATTCATGGCTACCCCAGAGAGAGAGAGAGAGAGAGAGAGAGCAAGAGAGAGAGTTGAGCACATCATGTGATGTCTTTCCTACGTTTGAGATATATTCATTCATTCATCTACTATACCACTTATCCTATTCAGGGTCGTGGGTGTCTGGAGCCTATCCCAGCTGACTTACCGCGAGAGGTGGGGTACACCCTGGACTGGTCGCCAGTCAATCGCAGGGCTGACACATAGAAACAGACAACTTTTCATGCTCACACTCACACCTAGGGGCAATTTAGAATCACCAATTAACCTAGTGAGCATGTTTTTGGACTGTGGGAGGAAGCTGGAGTACCCAGAGAGAACCCACGCATGCACGGGGAGAACATGCAAACTCCACACAGAAAGGCACATCATGCCTGAACCGGGATTCAAACTGGTGACTTTCTTGCTGTGAAGCAGCAGCACTAACAGCTGTGCTACCGTATAGTTCCTCTTTATTTTTACAGTGGCCTAGCAGTACAGCCAGTACATGGTGACTTTAACCCCTGATAGCTGTTTGCTAACTGCCAGTCAAAATCAGAAGAAGAAGAAGCAAAGAGCATTAATCCAGGTAATGCCTGGTGTGGTTCTGTGAGATTCTAAACCAGAGAAAGCTGCAGTGACTGTGGGCTATCAGCTTGAAACCTGTCACAATCACAAAATTTGCTTTCTTCATGTGTCAGTCAAATTTGATTTGATGTATTGTATCTTAAGTGCTGACGATGTGTTTAGGAAGAATTACAAATGTCACTAAAGTGCTTATAAAGTTAGTCACTCAAGTCTTCTGAAACTTTTATTTTCAGTTGAGACATAAATCAGTGAATCATGTATATCAGTATGTTATTAGTCAGGTACAGAGGGTTTTTCTAAAATTATTATTCAAAGGGCACATCCACTAATTTGAAGAGATCCGTTCTTCAGTCAGATGTTAGAATTAGAGGTAGAATGAATGAATCAAAACTGACACCACAAACATATTTCTATCTGTCATTATTTATCCTAACACCAGCCAATAGTTGGACTACTGAGCTGAAGAAGTGTACAGGTGATGTAGTAAACAGTGTTTTTGCTCTTAAGACCTAAAGCAGATGTGAATCTTAACACATAGTACTAGTACTATCTGTGCACAGTGTGAACTTTGATCTGCTTAATTTGATTCTGATGGGATGGCTGATTCAAAGTGTTTCACTTCATGTTACTTTATAAAATTTCACAACAGCAGTATAAACCCGCCCACTATCAAGGAAGTGGTGATGATTGGTCCAGCCATTATCAGGTCAGACAGAACCATCCAAACAGGGGGCGTGCTTAAAGCATCAACTCAAGATGACCTCATAGACCTGAAGACTACTTAAAAATAAAAGAATAAGAAAGGGAACAGATTGTTACGAAGACGTAGCAGAAATATGCTTTGTCGTGCAGTTATTGTATACACTGTATACAACAACTGCAGATAGGCCAGGATCACTTTTTTTATTTCAAACTCAAAAATTTGAAAAGTTTACAAGGTTTTGTAAATTGATTTCATGATGAGGTTTGAAATAGTTAAATAAAACTGCACTGAATTCAACAAGCTAGCTGAAAGAAAATGAAAGAACATTTTAATATTTTGACCAGAATATAACTTGCTCCTCTTAACTTGTTTATAACAAAAAATGACAGTTCAAAGTTCAGTTAATGATAAATATTTGAGTAGAATAATGGGGAATCGATGACAATATGTACATAATAATCCTGAAACAAGCTTGTCAGTTGAACAGTGAGCCATGTTTTGTTGTGAAAATCAATCTTTATTAAGGTATATGCAGGTGACCTGCATAGGAACCTCAGCTGAATGTAAACATCCTACAGTAGACCATACTGAGAATTGAAACACTGACTGGATTTTCCCTGAGCTCTGCAGCCTGGCCGACTCTGATATTCAACCTCTCACTTCCTTTTCGAAGCGGCTTTGTTTATCAGCTCACACTCTATTTTTACTGAAAGTGTCTTTGCACGCTCATGTTACCTCAGTTTACAGTGAAAAGGATGTGCTTCTCTAAAGCACGTGCTTGGTCTGGATCAACAGGCACACTTTCCATTGTTTTGTGTAAGATACAATAGGTAGACTTTCCCGAGTCACGACAATCAGATGACTTTCGGTAAGGTGCCTCTGATTTGCATGATAGGTCGGTTCACTCAAATTTTCCTGAATGCAACAAACAAAGTTTATTCCTGCATTAGACTAGTTTAGACAAGGATTTTCTTTCTCGGAAAACAATGTGCCACATCTTTAGTAGCTTTGTTTTGGTAGACTGCCAGTAGTGCCAGTACATTACCAAACTCTATTTGAGCTCTGCATTATCTTTTTTTTTCTTAACAGTTTGAACCTGTGGTTGTGAAGATTGGCATATCTATCTGTCTAAACTGGGACATGCTCTATAGGTAACAGGAGGTAATAGTGTCATACTATATGGTACACACAACCACACTGATGCCTGTTTTGTACTTTTTTAGTACCTCTTCTACAAGACAACCTTTATATACAATTTGTGTCGTATCTGTGTCAGAGGGCTCACTGTGGAGCTTCCTGGTCCACAGTGTTGTTTTTAAAACAAAAAAAGGTGAAGGAATATACAATAAGCAATGTTTAAAGATCTACTGTTGTACATTTCTTTTTTATGACCAATGCCAATAATTAGAGAGACTGTCTATACCGATATCTAATTTTTTTATTTATTCATTTTTATTTTTTATTTTATTTTTTAATTAATTGGTGATATAGAAAAGAACATTATGGCGCTAAGCTTGCTATAAAAAGAGGCTGGTCCTCATTGCAGTGGTCACTGGTTCAAATCCCAGATTTTACCTTCTGATGCATGTTTTCCTTACTCTCTGCTCCCTGCCTTCTCTGTCTGTCTTCAGCTGTCCTATCAATAAAGGCAGAGAAAGTAAACTGGCATTGTTTTTCTACAGATTTCAGACATTTATTCCATTAAAATGCGTGGTTCTGTACATCATAACAGAATATAAAACACCAGTCAGCTGATTTAAGTACGATATGCTGTCATGTAGGAGGGAAAAAATGTAAAATGTGATATAATTTAGGGGGTTGTTAATATTGTTTGTCATTTACCAGAGTAGATTATTTTAAAATGTAGATTTTTCGTATCCAGTGCAATATACAAACAGGTTTCTAAATGGAGATTCTTCATGAGCTGTGTTAAGATATGTAATGTGGTATGAAGTATGCTCCCTTATGTGTAGAGATCAGGCCTCTCCTGTGAGTGTGGCATTTGAGGGGAATGATCTGTTTGTGTGTGTGTGTGTGTGTGTGTGTGTGTGTGTGTGTGTGTGTGTGTGTGTGTGTGTGTGTGTGTGTGTGTGTGTGTGTGTGTGTGTGTGTGTGTGTGTGTGTGTGTGTTCAGTCTTGAGGAAGACGGCTTCAGTGGAAGTGATAAAGGGCTCGGAGGCCCTTTGTGTAACCGTGAGTTGAACCAGCATGCACATGCATGCTCTCAAGGGAGAGGTGTGTATTAAGTGTTCACAACACAACGACTCAGGGGCTCTAAAAAAAATAACTGGTGCTCTGAAGTATCAGTGTGCTGACTTTGCGAATTCAGATTTTATTGGCATGGAGGTGAAAATGCACATATTACAGGCTACATAAACAGCTGGAAAATTAACTGACAACATTGAAAATTTAGAGTAATGCCACTCTCGGGTGTGATGAGCTTTCTTACCAAGTTTTACAGTGCTTCATCTAAACCTGCTGTCTGTACGGAGACATTTGTCAGTTTTCATGTATCATGAATCACCTGACCCTGAAGTGAAACCACTCTGACTGTTCACACCTTTACATGTGAGCTGTGATTACAGGTTAAGATTCTTGTCATCATTGGGTAATTTTAGGACAAGAAGTCAGGTTTAAGGTTGGTCGAAGGTAAATTCAGGTTATGTTTAACAAAAGTTTAGGTTGAGGATTCAGAAAGGTGACGTATCCTTTGAGTTGATGCAGACAGTGACCTTCAGGTAGGATTGTTTCATCTCCTGACTGTCGGTGTTCAACAGTGTAGGAATAAGAAACAGAGATAGACAGGGAAGATTATAATACAGCAACAGAGAGTTAATTTAACAGATAAAAGAAATGCAAAACATTCAAATATGAGACAAAAACAACTGGCAAGTGTCCTTTATTTATTCACAGATTACCAACAGTAGAAGTCTGCAAAGATAAACATGCAAATTTATTTTAACAGATGTAGTTTTACATGCACACAATGAGAACCCAGAGAATAATCATAATAATAAACTTGAGCTAATGTGAACTTATGATGATCAATTGCAGAATGTATGATAAAGATACAAAGATGATGCTGAAAGTTCATTTATCTTCTACTATTTATCCTGTTCAGAGTTGCAGGTGGCTGAAGCCTACTATGGCTGTCTCCAGGGTGAGAGGTGGGTTACGCCCTGAACTGGTCGCCAGTCAATCACAGATCTGACACACAGAGACAGACAACCTTTCATGCACACACTCACACCTTCAGGCAATTTTGAATTAACCTGATGAGCATGTTTTTGGACTGTGGGAGGAAGCTGGAGTACCCGGAGAGAACCCACACATGCACAGAAAGAATATGAAAACTCCACACAGAAAGGTCACCGTGCCTGCCCAGGATACAAACTGGTGACCTTCATGCTGTGAGGCAGCAGCACTTACCGTTGCACCACTGTGAAGCCCACAGTTGAATCGCTGAACTAATAATAACTTTATGATATGAGGTCGAGATGGCACATGTTGCTGCAGCAGCACAGGTCCAGAAACATGCTGGGAAATAAAAAAAAATGGGAAAAGCTGTGAAAGCATAAAAATAACTGAATAATTCTGAAACATAAAAGATTTTTTAAAAAATCACACATTTAGATATGACCGCCTCCTCTTTGTCTCTCACCATCACACATACAGAGTGAAAGCTCTGCCCACACACGGGCCTCTTTGCATCTGTCTCCTGTGTGGGATGGCTTTTCAGACATTGCCTCATGTGTCGAGTAATACATGAACATATGGGAACAGTGAGTGAGCTTAAACCCTGAAAAACTTCATTCAATGTTTAAAAAAGAAAATTTACCCTGACTTACAGTGAAAGATTTACATTTTTAGATTGTTTTTGAAACAGAAACACACAATACTTAATTGGTTCACATTAAAATTTTACATTAAAATAACAAAGGAGGAGGATTGTATAAGTTCAGGAACTTGTGGGTTTTAAGAATTTGTCAAAAAACCTTTGGGAATATTTGAGACGTGTGTTCACAGCATGATGAAATGAAATGCAGTCATCCATGCAGCATCTTTCTGACTCCAGCAATGAGGGCGCCCCGCTCTCAGAAGAGAGGACAAGTCTGAAAAAAAGGGTGTCTCTGTGGAGTTGTTGTTGAGATAAATATAAATTTTTTTTGTGTTGCCATGGTTTGCAGAGGTTGTTTGTATCTGATATGTGAAGAAAAGTGTAACAGATAATTCTGAGTCAGCAGAACGTCAAGCTTTATCATATCATACTGATGAAAATAATAAGCAGGGGAATAAAGAGAACTTAAAGAACATTTTATTTAAAAACATAACCCACATTTAAATAATGATAATATTTAATGCGTCCCAATCATGTGTGTGCTTCTGAAATTGCAGGTATTAACAACAAATCAAAACTATTTTCCAAACCACAAGATAATTCTGGTGTTTTGGCTGTGTGTAACAGCTTAGTGGATGTCACACAAATGCACACACATGAAACAATTAGAAATGAATGTGTGTGTGTCTTAAAACTGATGATGAACTTGTGTTAAAGAAACTGTTAACCTTTTTTTTATTATTTATTTATTGTTTTTGCAGGGCTAAGGCGCAGGATCATTTGATTGGTTTCCACCACAACCATCCATCCTGAAAACTAAGTGAAAGATCACATCACCAAAGCCTCTCTGGTAGGTCTATAAAACATCTTGACTTGTACACAGGCTGTCTGATCAGATCTGCTCCTTTAATCATAATGGTTTGAGAATAATTTTGAATATAAATCTTTTCTCCAAGCTTTACTATTCAGGTTTTCTACTGTGGTTATTTTTGTCATAACAGTGTTAAACAAAGGTCAGGTTCAAGTCAGCTGCTTGTTGAGTATTGTTTGTCAGATCCTTTAGGAGAAAGTAGGGTATAAAATTCCTCCCACAAAGTCTCTCAGTATCTGCGCGCGGATTAAACAGGATGGTTGTGAGAGTGAGGGACACACAGTGTAATTTCTACAGTCTGTGATCCTAACAAGTTGTTATTTCTCAGGCAGTTGCCTTCATTTTTTTTTCTCAGAAAAGATCTGCTTATAAACCAGTAAGACCACAGAGCTGCACTGGAGCAGCATCGGGCCAAGACCACCTGATAGAAACACAGCATGGGCCTATGCTCATGCCAAAGTTTTATCAACTGCTATTTGAGTCTATTATCTTCTCTTCCCAATCAGCTTTGAACACACAAAGCATAGAAACAGCCGTCACTATGTGTAATTTAAAAGCTGACATGTCGAATTCTATAAAAGGCCGTAAACTTTAACTTTATCCCTCATCTGAGAGGGAACGAAAATACAGTCATTAGATTAGAAATGGAATGGAAGTAGATTGCAGCCACTGTGTGTTTATGGTGTAGGATATGTTTGCTCACACTTAATGTGTTACTTTTCTCAGCCAGAACCAGCTGTATTCAATTACTGACCATGGCATGCAAACTCACAGTGTCACGGACATTTCTAGTGGAGTTTACTCAACAGAAACAGAAATCCTCTTTACAGCCTCCTTAATTTCCTGTAGTCCAATCTTTGTAAAATGTTGCAAAAAGCCTCTTTTTCGTTCCACAATTCACACTTTTAGTAAATGTAACCTGTAAAGGACAACATGAGTTGACAACTTTCTAAAGCAAAGAAACTACCGTCCGTCACTTCTCTCCCACCACCTCCTCTTTTTATATATGACTTTCCTTGTCTGTGGTTTGTACATCATGCATTTTGTCCACTCTCTAATGCCAGCTGACCAGCAGTGAGTGCAGCCAAGGCAGCTCAGACTAATCTGCTAAAGTGGACTCTATCCATCCATCACACAGTCCTAATGATCCATATGATAAGTGCCGTGGTGTTAGATGGAGCAGAAATGCACGGGCCAACACTAGAAGCTCATACATTAAGTGTGTGTGTTTGTGTATGTGTGTTTATGTAACTGTGAGTTTGGTGCTTCAGACAGAGACTGCCAAGCAACAGAGGTGATAGGACAACAGCCAAGAACTAGTCTTAGCTGACTTAGCATTTTGAATAAAACTACAGATAAAGCAGAAGTGACGAGGGAGACTTTTTCAAGGTTACATTTTAATATGTTCATTCACTCTCTGTTGAATAAGAATGTGACTGTAGGACTCACGTAATCCTCATAATAAACTGTTGCCTAAGCAGAAGCCCTATGTCAACAAAGAAAACTCCAGTGTCCAGAATATACCTGCCCTGTTTACACCTGTTCTTAACATGTTCATGGAGTAGTCTGGTCACAAGAGCCTTAAGTTCAGGTGTAAATACATTCACTCCACAATTAGGATGCATGGAGATCTGATCACACTTGGTTTATTCAGAGGTGGAGGATGCATATAACATGTAGCCTCACTGAAAGTCAGCCCTTGGTTTCTGGCTGTAGTCAGATCTGTCATAAGACTAAGAAGTGAAGTTGAAGTGGACTTTTCACCTCCTCGGTAACACTTAAATCTAGGAATCATTATATCTTGAAAATAAAGATTAAAATAATAATAATAATAATAAAAAAAAAAAATAATAATAATAAAATTAATTAAGGGCACAGATGGCCTAGCAGTCTAGGTTGTGCCCCATGAAGTTTGCCCTCTAGTGAGTGGCCCAGGTTTGAACCAAGCATGTAGCTTCTTTCCCGTATGTCATTCCCCACTTTCACTGTTTCCTGCTCTATCCAATGTCTAACTAACTAACTAAAAAAAATAGAAAAATAACTTTTATTAAGTATTTGGAACAGGCTGTAAATATGTTAATATTTGTTGTAATGAGGCTGTGGATGTTTGTGGCTGGATGGGTGAATATCCGTCCTCCAGTTCTTCTGCATCAAGCCTCAAGCAGACACTTGAGGAACTGCAGTTTTAAGTTCTTTAGTATCAGCACTATTTCTCAAGACTAGAGGATTTTGTTTGATTTGCCCCTGAATGTTTGGAAGCATGTGTCCTGAGCTATCTTTTTTTTTTTTTTACTCTGTCTAGGTAATAACTAGGCCCTGTCAACAAAGATACTGGAAGAAGTTAATACGTTTACTAATAGAGCAAAGTGAGCTCATTTTTTTAGCTTAACGATGCAAGACTTATAGTGTTTATTTTGGCCTCTCCCTGCATTTCAAAAAGAAAAGAGTGTCCAGAGTACTGTTGCAATACTGACACTTCATATACACTGCAGCCATTGCTGGACTGATTACTCTCTGCTGCTCCTACTGACAGGATAAGCAGTGATCTTGTGTCTTCAGCTGCTTTGATCCTCTTTGAAATCCCTCTAAAACACCTCAGTGTGTTCACAGGAAGAGGAAGTACTCAAACATCAGTAGAATCACTTTGTATAAGATAACATAAGTTTTATAAAGACTATTAGGTCCAGGGATTACAAACAAATATCAGAAAAGAAGATGCTTTTTATTATTATACACTTGGAGAACAAAGTTGAAAGTCAAAATTGTGAGAGCAACTGATTTTGCCTTCAGGCTGTATAAGGTAATTAATTTAATTAAGCATGGTCGACTGACGCAAAACCTCGCTGTAGCAACAGCATATTGTCAGGAGAATGACTTATCAGCTGCACAAGTCCCTTGTCTTCACCTTTGATCTCCAGCCAATACATACAGCTGCTGTTAAGTACTCTTAAACCTGCTGTGCTGTGACGCAGGTTCCTTCATCAACCAGGACGACAAGACTGAACATCCACTCGTATTAATCTCCTTTCACCAGGAGTGAATCATCAACTGATTTATGAAGTTGAGGAAACCTATGGCTTAACCCCTGGTCCTCAACTAAATTACAATTTATTTTCATTTTCACTGCACTCACTGCATAAAATAAGTGAGTGTTAACATGGCGTTGTTGAAATGCTGTGAAAAATGTTTTAGCTTTGTGATTAAAGTTTCCTTTTATTGCAGCATGCTAATTTTCATTAAAACACATGTTTGTGGGCATGTAAAGACTAATGCTTCCTTAGTGGATTTTTTTTTTAACTACCTACCTCAGTTGGACTCAGTTGCTTTAAATGACACAATAAAAGCTATATTTTTATACATTTTGTGTGACAAAGGGGTTAGTGTTTGGCTTAGGATAATGTGTCATTTCTCCAGGTTTAAGATTTGTTTCTTAACACAAATAAAAATGCCTTTTAATTCATTTTATTTTTTCTACACAGATGTGTAGAGTATATGCAAAGGAATTCAGCTTGTAACAAAAAAATTTGACTTCTTTGCTTTGGTCAACTTTTTATGTCTTAGATTTTTTTTTTACAAAGTGCTCTGTACAAATAATTCTTTCATATTAATTAATGAATGAAAGAAATTTATTTTGGTTCACATGCAACAATTAAAACAATTTTAAAAGTTCCAAGTAAAGTTACAACTGAAAGGGTGTAAATTGAAGCTATAGATAATTTAAAGCCTACCCCTCCTATGTCATGAAAAAGTCAAGAAAATAAGTGCATAGAAAAAACAACGCAGATGCCTAGTTGTTGTTAACAATCATCGGCGATAAGAATAGAGAATAGAATAGAATGTACTTTATTAATCACCAAAGGAAAATTCAGGGAGTGCATCATAACAGAATCATATTAATTTAATTTTTCCATGGTGCATTTCAAAACTAATTCATTTTATATAGTCTTTTAAGCCTTACCAATATACTGCATGTTTTTACTTATTAAAGAGGAAGAATTCCACAAATTCACCCATCTAAATGACAGACAATGTTGGTATCTTTGGTCAATGAAAAATGAATGTTTCCCTCAGATTGTATTGAATGTCTCTCATTATAAGCAACTTCTGGACACTTTGTGGTATTTGTTCGGTTTTAGTTTTTTACATTGTTTGTATTGTTTATTAGAGGAAAGGTTGGTTCACAATATGCTTTTTTTTCTTACTTATAATTTGTAAGGACCTCCACACAGTATGTCATTTAGTGGAGCTTTAAGCAGAGTTTCAGGAGCAGGACCACACCTCAACCACACCCCTTCCGGTATTTAAACCCACCTAATTCACTAGTCCTGTTTGTTCTCGCTTCGTACGCTCCACTCTTCCCTCCCTTTCTCTCTTGGTTTCTCACTTCTTCTTTCTCCATAGGGTCCTAAATAGGGGGGTCCGTCGTGCCCGGGAGCTACGGCGGATCCCTTCTCGAAGCTTCCCCACAACGTCATACAACCAGCAAAATTCTTATACACGTTATGTTAATAAAACTGCTTCATCGTCATGTTGATGTGTGGTACTTGCTATTGAATGGGGCAGTTCGTGAAAACTAGAGCATGCAGATGTCTGGTTTAAGAAATCTTGAGCTTTGTACAGAATTGTGATTGGATGAAGACATTTTGGCTGAGACATAATTTATATGGGATTTCCAGCTTAGTTTATTGTCAATCATTACATCTAAAAGCATCAAACCATTTTCAAGTATCTAAAGTTCCCTCTCCATTGTTTCCAGAAGTTGTTTTAGATGTTTCCCACAACAAAAGTTTGATGTATCATCATCAAATAAAATACACTTGAGTGACCTGGAAACCAAACATTAATCATTATTATACAGTATGAACTGCAACGGTCCAAGTTCTGAACCCTGGATCTTTTGATCCTCACACAACCCTCTATGGCATCGTCAGACTCTTAAAAACAACAGTTCTCCTCACTCTTACTGATCTACATTCTATCACATTTAAAACTTTCTCAGATAAACAACATTTTATTAAAGTTAGAAATCGAGGACAGTTGCTGTATCTAAAAATATCCAGCTATGGGCTTTAAAAGCATCTTGTCACTCCTGTACTTGAGGATAAATGTACTCCAGAGAGAGCTAAATGCAGACCCACTTTATCAGGCAGGAAGATAAAGCACAGTCTCATCAATCAGACGGGTTCATCTGGTCTTGTCCCTTTAGTAAATTATTCAATCATAGTGATGTGTCTTTGTCCTCCTGTGGAAAGATCACAGCAGTAAAAGGGCAACGTTTTACAATATATTATTTCTCTACTTTTATGTTCCAATGAAGAAGGGACATTGTGTTAAAGAAAAAATCAAAACAAAATGAAATGATTTGCAAATCATGTTTAACCTATACTTAATTGAATAGACTACAAAGATAAGATATTTATTTTTCAAACTGATTAACTTAATTAATATATTTGTGTGTGTGTGTGTGTGTGTGTGTGTGTGTGTGTGTGTGTGTGTGTGTGTGTGTGTGTGTGTGTGTGTGTGTTTTGTTGCAAGTATTTCACTCATGTTGAATTTGATGCCTGCAACATATAAAAAAAATAAAACAGCTGGGACAGGGGCAACAAAAGACTGGGAAAGTTGAAGAATGCTGAAAAAACACCTGTTTGGAACATTCCACAGGTGAACAGGTTAATTGGAAACAGGTGAGTGTCATGATTGAGTATAAAGAGAGCATCCCCAAAAGGCTCAGTCTTTCACAAGCAAGAATGGGGTGACATTCACCACTTTTTGAGTGTTGTTAAAATAAAAGGTGATGTAACAAAGGGGTAAACACGCCCCTGTCCCAACTCTTTTGGAGTGGGTCGCAGGCATCAAATTGAAAACGAGTGAATATTTGAAAAAAAAACAAAAAAAGACAGCCTGACTGATTTGTTTATTGCTTATTTATCAATCAAATAAATCACCGTCTTATGTGAAATTTGACAGAAAAAACACCCACAATGGGACTGAAGCATCTTTTCACAACTCTGTGTTGAGTGGGAAACTAAGTGGTCCTCCCACTTAGAAAGGGCAGCCCGCTAATTCATCTCCTGGGCTCTTAAGAATGATTAACAGCCTGCAAGGCTGAGAAATTTCAGACTGTCAGGTAGGGTCTTCGTGAAATAGCTTTAGGGTGTGAGATGTTGGGTTATAAATGGAAGAATGTAATTTATCTTTTAGTACTCGTAACAAGCTCTTTAATCACACTGCCCTTCTATATATCACTTAGCTGGATCTGTGAGATTTGTCTTAAGAGATGGTTGTTAGATGTGTATCATTCATGTTTACATAATTTAGTGCTAATCTAGTGTATGTGTATTGCTTCTATTTCAGTAATTGTTTTTAATCATCCTTTTGTTGAGTAATTCATATCTGTCTATAAGGCTTAAAACCTTTGTTTTCTTCAATCATACCCCAAATCTGCTTTGAGATAATGCAATTAATATTAAGTATTTGATTTTGCTTGGAATAACTGGCCACAGGTATATTCTTTAACATGTTTTCAGAAATCAGACTCAGACTCTGACGAGAAATACCAGAATGGGTTAGGATTTTGTTTTTAGTGTGCTGTAACTGACAATATGGCCTTGAACTTTTACATAACTTGTATTTTTTTTAAATCCACTAAAAACCACATATTACCAAGCAGCAATGTGAATCGGATATCAACCTGTCTTTCCAAAATAAATGCAAGCTCAAAATTCTGTAGTCTTTACTGATCCACAGAGCCAATTTATGTGATCCCTCAGTTTTATAATGATTGATGTGTGATTTAATGTAGGAACTCTACAGGATGTGCTTTGACCGTATTAGCTACATTAAAAGCATTTTTATTCCCTAATCAGCATATCCAGCATGTTTTTTTTTTTCTTTTTAAATTCTGTGTGTAAACTTTGTGGAGTATCATCTGCTCTGAGTTACTTGCATGTAAGCATCTGTGGCAGATTACACCAACGGAGCAGGTCTGATTGTCTGTAGTAGAGCCAGCAGTGTGAGGATCTTTTATTCTAGCAGGGAGGCAGCACTTCAAAGTCAAAATCTTTGCTTTAATCTGTTTACACCGGGCAGCTGGGGGCCATCATGACTGAACAAAGAGTGGTCAAATCAAAGTGACCCCATATTATTGTTCTTCAAAGCTGATCTCAAATGGTAAATTTTGTTTATTTCTGTTACACTTTCAGAAATTTGAACAGTGTTTACAACGGTCATCAAAAAGACTTCGGTTTAGCTAGTTTATTCAGTGAGTTAAAAAAGGGAAATGAAAAAACAATCAAATGAAGGAGTTAACAAGGACAAACTATTGAGAAAGCTATTGTAAAGTTGGTTTTTCAACTGCATTAGGTCTCTGGGGTGAGAAGTTATTGCTTAAGGTCATACTGTGCCTAAAAACAATGGTGGAATGCATGTTTCGAAAACAGATTTTAGGTGTTGCAGGAACTTAAGGTCAGGCAGTGTAATGAGTCAGGGCCTGCAGACCAAGAAGCAGGACATGAAACATGAAGGGGAAGCCTTAGACAGCTCTGCCCTGTTATATATCTGTGACTGTATCCAGTAAAACACAGGCTTCTTTGTGAACTGTAAATAAAAAAACACACTACCACCAGAGATCTGTTGAGGTTGAACTTTCTCCATGTTTTCCATTGATAAGTATGTGTGGTCAAGAGGACAGCATAGGCCACAAGAGGACTTGATGAATCTACTGAGAATCACACAGTCTAGGTACAAGTTGCATTAATGTGTAAAATGTGGCTGTCTGTGTTAGACAATGAGCCTTATGCAGAATAATACATGCAAGCATGCTGCAAATCAGGACAAGCTGACACTTCTGTGTGGTATATCGAATGTCATAAAAGCAGGACCTGTTAATGAGCCTTTAAGCTTTGTCGGCTAACTCTGTGAAAGCTTGTTTGATGTTACTTCTATAAAAGATGTAAAACCTCTGTTTTTGACCAGACTCTGACCATCTCTCAGCTTTGTAAGTGCTTTTTAGACTTCAAAGTGTTGGAAGTGCACTTACATTCCCCCTTGTCAAATTAGCTATATGTTTTACTTGCACCTCTGTGCTACGCAGTATGATAATAATAATAAAAAGATCTGTACTGCAGGTTGTTATTGTCAGTTTCCTCTGCTTGGAGCATGGACAGAATCTGGACAGGCAGCTGCTTCAGTTGAGTGTGCTACAAAACAGGTTGTATATTAAGTGTGTGTATAGTATCTAAGGCTGTTGACACCTGATCAGGCTGGATATTGACATGGGCTGCAAAAAATGCTGCAATACATCTGTCCTATAACATGCATCATGATACTTTTGCAGTACTCTAAACAGTTTACTAAACATTTAAAAGTTGGGCTGAAATAGAACATGCTATTTAATTCAGTCAAAAAGTCGGAGCATTTGGGTTCTCATGATATCAAACTTTTATATTTCTATGAGAGGGAGTAGCAGTGGTCCAGAGATGTCAGCCTATAAGCCAAACAGCAAATTCTACAGGCGCTGAGCACATTGTAAAAACTGGGATTTGAGGGACAGAAAGGAAAATTTTATCACATTTGATAAATACCATTGTGAGATTTCAAAATCTTGCTGTTCTAAAAACAAATCTAACAATAGTTTTCTAGATGAATATTATTCCACAACCCCACTTCATGATCAGCCTAAAGATGGAATCTTGAAATGTTTCACTTTAAATCAGTCAAGTCAATGGTTTTATTTACAGCTCTGATGTCTTGATTTGCAGCTGATGTACCTCCGGCTCTCTCTTTGGCACATCATGGCGTGTGAAACTGGGGTTTTTCTTTTTTTTTTTTTTATTCCAGCCTTTAGGGATTCAGGAACTCCAAATGAGCTTGGTTGTCTATAAGCGTAATTTCAAAGAAGATGACCCCATCAAAAATAGAATCAAAAACAACATGTGATATTTGGTCTGTAGCAAATACAGTACAGAAACATTTATAAGAGAGAAACCCCTCAAGGAACATATAATAGCATCTAACAAATGGGTAGATAACTGAAGGGTAGACTTATCTGGCCTAAAAAGGGTAGAAACTTGTCTGGCCTTTTTGTATGTGAAGTGTGTCAGTAGCTTTCTGGAAGTGAAAGCAGGAAGCTGCGCAATGTTTAAAACTGTACGCAGATGAAAATCAAATGAACATGTGTAGGAAAGAAATTACACCTTAATTTTTTCCTGTTTGCTGTTTGTCTTGTTTTTCTGTTCGTAAGAGCTATGATAATGAATGAGGCTTGAGCTGCAATTAAACTTAAATTCACCTTAAACATAAAGAGAGACTGATGAGTTTATTCAAGAGTCTTAATTCAGAAGCCAAGTCAAATGATCATCTGTTTTGCGAGATTCCGGTCAGTTTAGAGGTAAGACCAAGAAGACTTGTCAGACATGAAAGACATTTTATATAAAAAAGTTATTTGTAATATTCCATATAGACCTATTAATCAGGTTAATGAGTTCTAAAGAAAGGCTTTTCCTTTTGTTTCTGAGGCTATTTCAGATTAAGGAGTAGGAGCACAGCAGTAGCATGTATAGTGTATCGGAAACAACAGGCAACTCTGTCCAAAGCACCAGATATTTGATAGTTCACACACATGAAGTCTATATAAAAGGAAGGATGTCAAGGGAAAGTAGGACAAATTGGGAAATAAGTAATTTCTGCTCGAGGATACGCTTTGAGCTGTTTGTGTCCGTATAAGCAGTGATAAAAGTAGATCTGAGTGAGAGAGTGTTATGAGTGCAGCATATCAGCTGTGCCATTTACAGATACACCCTTAAAGTAGCCTAATTTATATCTATATATATATATATATATATATATATATATATATATATATATATATATATATATATATATATATATATAGATAGATAGATAGATAGATAGATAGATAGATAGATAGATAGATAGATAGATAGATAGATAGATAGATGGAACCTGGACTGTTTTGATGCCCATAGCTGTAAAAAAATGTTAAATTTAACGTACTCAAGTCTGTTATGACACCTGTGGAATATACAAGATGATCCAAGGAGCATAAATGAATCCATGTTAGTCCTTTTATTGGTTTTATTTTTGGGATGTTTTAAATGTTTCCTTCCCTTCCCTCCTTCCCTCTGTTAAGAAATAAAGCTATATTTGTAGGCAACAAAGTCTGATAGGTAATTATGGTGCATTTTGTTCTGCTCTAGCCTGTTGTGTTTTTTATGGGTTCAAACCAGGCCTATAATCTGCTTTATGATGCCACCTGAGTACCACTAAACGTTTTCTGATTTGCAACCAAAGTTTCCTGCATGTACTTTATCACTATTTGTTTTTGAGTTCTTTCCCTGTAGCCTTACGGTGTTTTTCTCCTGTTCATTTGCAGTGTATATGTTGCTGAGTCACTTTGGGGTCTTGACATCATCATCATAAGACGAGGAGACTGGTGAGCAGTTACCACAGGCAGCGGCAAGAGAGGCGATGCCTTTGTGCTGTGGTTTGCATTTGCTGGGTCTTGGCTAAAGAAGTTACCCCTGTGGAGTTGCTTCAGCAAATACTGCACCCAAATGTTGAAAGACAAAAAAAAAAAATCAAGACAGTTTGAGGATAGATTTTTATTGTCACTTTGCCCCAGATGAACATAAAACACCTGCAAGTGGTTGGTAGTGGGTGAGGTTTCTTTTGGCTGCTTTCTGGCTTGTGGGCTCATTTAGATTCAAAGTCTCCACACACACTGAAGTTATGCTGACACTGTTGAAATCCCAGCTAGTGGTGCACACAGCAAAAACACACAAGTAAAAGACTACTTCCCCTCTGGAGTCTTTTTTATTTATAGTAACAAAGTTTATTTCTATGCAGCTGGAGAACTACTAGGAGGTGCTGATACAAGTCTTTTTTTCTCTGTGGGCCTCAACACATTAATTTCAAAGAGTTTTATGAGCCTTAAAACATTTAATGTTTTTATTTATTGTGATTTTAACAGAAACATGTAGGCTTTTATTGACTTTTCTCAAAATAGACGAGTGTAACCATTTATTTTGCTCTGTTGTATTTCTGTTCTCAACATTTTGTTTATATTTAAACTGTTCTGTTTTAGCACTTTAAAGAATTATGAGTAAAGAGTTTTATGAACTTCTACAGCAGTTGTGTAATTTGTCTAATAGTAGACTTATGATTGAAGAAGAAAAGCCAATGTTCTTTGTTGTTGTTTTTTGTAAGTTTTTTTTTCACAATCAGAAATCTGTGTATGAAACAGCCTGGACCCAAATGGTTTGAATTAAGAGTTGTAATGATTCATTTACTCTGTAGTGAAAGTTGTGTAAGCTTTTAGAGCAGCCATGAGGGCCTGGAAGACACTGGAGACAGCTGGCTTTAGTGAAACAACAGGTCATTGAGGCTGCACACACACTGGGCTGGGATGCCCCTTATATCTGCACCCATAGCCAAGAGGGACTGAATATCTGTGGTAAATCTGCTGTTTGAGGTCATAGCTATAAACTTAAAACAACATGATCACAGCGCTGCCTGAGTGCACATGTCTCTATGTACAAGTTGCATTGATTGGTATGTGGGAATACAGTTTGTGAAAGCCGTACTGCAAGGCAAGTTGAACTAATGACACTGTAGCAGACACATGCTCTGCTATATGAGTTGAGAAAGACCTCAGCATCCAACTCTCCTTCTCAGAGCTTTTCCCTCTGGCCTTTTGACATGAATAAGGTGATGGCACAACACAACAGCTTTGCTATCCTTACGATTTATGCCTTTAACTTCTTTGGACAATTCTATGATACACACACCACTGTTGCTGGTTTGCAGGATGGGATGTCCTTCCTATCAGAGGTATTTGGGGCCCAGTAGCTCTTTAGTTTGCTCTAAAATCTGCGCCCTGAAACTGTCATTACTTGCCCCACTCTCTAGACCCGCCTAAACATAAATTACAACAGTGTAAACAGTCAGTGGGTGAATGTGTTCCACTTCTTGTAATGGATTGATTTGATACAATAAATATGATCAAGTTGTCTCTGTCATTTGCAGTTGAGTATTAATCACTGATGTCATGAGGTTTGATGATAAGCTACAAAATATTTAATATGAGGTGAGACAAAATTTTCCATCCATCCCTCTGTTTTCTATACGCTTATCCTGTTCGCGGCAGCCTATCCCAGCTGTCTTAGGGCAAGAAGCGGGATACACTCTGGACTGGTCCCCAGTTAATCGCAGTGAGCCAAAATGATGAAACTACTGTTTCATATGTATTTAAACAATGGTATTCAGGTTTTAGATCTGAGTTTGACCAAGTATAACTGCAGTGTCTATGACTATTGATAACTGTCATTTCCCAGTAAAAGGTGTTTTATGACCCTCTGGATGTTTAACTTCAAAATTCTGTTATGCATCCATGAAGTAAGATCTATTTTTCAAAACCCATTTTACCTCTAAGGGTAGCAATTTTGCGTTTGTCCTGAGATGAACTGAAAGTATTTTTATCTAAAAAGAGAAGCTTTTGAGCCTCCGAGGATCAAACACATCAGACACAAAGAGATGTGCTCTGTAAAGGAGAAAATTGTCTCTTTGAACACAGTTAGTTCTGTCAGCAGAGACAGAGATCAGGCATTTAAGTCAGCATCTGGCCTCAGTGGTTACCCTGAACCCAACCACACAAATGCAAATGTACTATTTTTTTCTAGTTTTCCTGTAATTCATCTACTAAGTTTAATTTTCAAACATAACAGACACCCTTTACATAACAACCTGATATCAAATGCCACTTTTGGCATGAGATGTCATGTCTTCCTTTCCTTTTTGTTGTAGCCTAGCTGTCATACTCGCTCTAATAAACGGCTTTTAAAAGCAACAAAGTGACATAATGAACAAAAATTGGAGGAGGAGTCATAGTGTGTGAAGTCAACACCCATAGACTTCTGAAGAAATAGGTGGATAAGCAGCCCTTCAATAACTGTGATTCTGGAATAACTATGGCAGAGAAAACCACAGGCAGAAGAAAGCATAAACCAAACTGTTCACACGATTATGAGCTGGATTTCCAGCAGCAGCCATGCTGAGATTCTTTCTGAGTTGGTCTCAGCGACTTAAGAGTTCTCTTCACTATTTCTAACTTCTCACAGGTTTAGGAGCTTGTTTTGGTGCCAAAATGGTTTGTGAAAATACTTTCAGACAAGAAATTAAGGAGTCCTAAAATTAGGACTAAGATGCCCGGTATTTTTGAGAGTTTCTCCTAAATCTGCAAGTTAGGAGCTACTTTTAGCTTTAAGATGTTTTGTGAATACGGGCCCAGTTCAGTGTCTCCTGTTTAGTCCTAATATGGATTTTTACAAAGACTTAAAGCATCTCCTGTAGAAGGAAGCAACCTGACTGCAGGCCTTTGTATAATTCGAGTTAGAGGCCTCTGATTCAAGCTTTCATCTGCAGCAGCAAGCAGCCCCAAAAAAGACAGAAGAGATCAAGAGAGAGAGAAAGAGAGAGAGAGGGAAAAAAACTACAGCAGCAGGGTGTGTGTCTGTGTTTGTGTGAGGCGGCAGCATGTGAACTGAAAGAAGAAGGACAAAGAGTGAACAGGAACGGCTGCGTGTGAGCCAGGAGTGGGTGAGTCAGAAAAAGGAGAGAGGAGGAGGCGGAGGAGGAGGAGGGGGTGGGGGATATATTTATCTCCCTATAAAGCTCCGCTGCTCAGTGAGTGTCTTGTCCTGGATTTCAGGTGTGTTGTGACAACTCCTGCAGAAGTGAATCCGGACTTTAAGAAATGATGACAGCTCTCAACTATAATTCTAAGGAAGCTGTTTATTTTTAATCACATTTGAAGCATGTTAGTGTCACTAGCTAAATTTGCTTTATTTTAAAACACATTCTTTCAATTGAATTGAGGATGTTCTGCTTTTGACCCCAACCAACACAGATACAAGAGACTACCAACTGATGAAGAAATCTTGCTTATGTTCGAGGACATTTTTTAATTTATTTAAGTCATTTAATGATACACCTCATACACGTTACATAAATACAGTGTCTTGTGTAATTTCCACAAACTCATTATAAGGTATTTACATACATTATATGCATATACTATATTAATAAAGGTCTTATAGTAGTTTTAGTGTGTAGAAACCCCTGACATCACTGTATTTTAAGGGAAAGGTCTCAAATAATTCCCTATGTTTGACCCAGCCGTGGGACTCCCAATGCCCCCCGTCTCTGTCCTTGAAAAACACCTGTTGTTTTGCTGGATCAGAAGTCATCACTGGAACCTAAGCACTCTTTTTTCATATGTAAGTGGCATAACTCAAACTGTCAAGGACCGCTCTCAGAGGCTCACAGCAGAAACTGTGAGGGACTAACATTTGCATCACTGTGTGTGAGTGGCAGCATCAACTCATTTGTATCACTGTGTATAACTCACAACCCATGACTTTGATCTTGTTTGGCATCAACAGCATGTACTCTCTTTCTCTCAGATTTTGAAACAGATACCTGCGGGAAATACACCAATAAAGGTGATTCTGGAGTACACTACAAAAATCCTTGAACATACAAAAAAGGACACTATTGAAAAATATGGGTATTAAATGTGTGACACAGATTGTACTTCTCAGGGGTTTTTTTTCTGCAGAGTTAAAAACTCAATAAACCTGTGGACCTTGCTTGCTGACTCCTGATGACCTTGACCTGACTAATGCAAATTTTAAAGACTGGTCATAGACTAGAAAAGTTTGAAGCTTAGCAGTCAGGTGCAATGGAGCTTTGCCCTTGAAGACACACTCCAGCTTCAGCCTCCAGAAAAAGACACAACATAACTCTAAAAATAAATAAATAAATACAAAACTTTGCTTCATCTAAACATTAGATCTAGATATTTAATAAATGTTGGATATTTTGTACATATGTTTCCACACTGACAGTTATAGAAAAGTGTCAAGACAGAAAACATTTGTTAATTTCAAGACTGGCTCTGCCCACTTGTTAAAAATATGTAATAAAATCATCCTTATAAGGACTTTTTAAAGCTCAAACTTAATTATACTTTCATTTTTTTCTAAAACAAAGTAGTCCAGATATTTTTTGCACTGTGTGAAGATCAACTACCAGTGGCATTTTTCTGTGACAACATCTGCACCATCAGTGGTAGGGTAGCCTTGTTAAACAGACTGTAAGAAATAAGATAATATCAATAATAATAATAAAAATGGATTAGATTGGTGACAGGATGTGTGTGGTTTATTGGCTGCCAGTGTAGTTTGAAGTTGAACACGATTTGCCATATAACTCAGTTCACAAAGCAGCTAGCTTTTTCTAGCTAACCTTGATGTTATCAGTGCTAGCACAAACTTTTAAAACTTGCCCAAAACCTCAAAATCCCAGGAGTTGTACGGCCTGTGTGTAAAGACAAGACATACTGTACAGAAAGGTTTTGTTTTCAAATTGTTGTATTTGTTTTTGATTTTTCTCACTGAACATTCTGCAACACATTTGCATTTGTTTCCATCTACATCCATGTCACTGATATCCAATACTGAGCAATGTTAGTTAAAAAAAAAAAAAAAAAAAAACTTGTGAGGTCACAAGATTAGTGCCATTCAATAGTAACACACGCATTTCCATTTGTGTTGAAAACCTCTGACTCATTATTTATGCAACATGCAACTAGAGAACCCGTTCACAAGGTCAGTGCTTAAAACTGTGAAAGGTGGAACACTATCGAAGCATATGGGCTTATATATTGTTGCAGAGGCCATACGTTTGTTCTCTCAGCTGCAAGCAGCATCTCTGTGTTGCCGTTGTGCCTCTTTTCCCTAAGACCCTGTTTACACGACAACGTTTCACAGCGTTACACTCAAAAACGCAAAAAAAAAAAATTGCTTACACAGAAACGCTGAGGGACTGAAAACACTGTAGTATGCATAGCAGGCCTATAGGTGGCGATATAATGGTAATGTCTTTTGGTAGTCTGATGCCGAAGAAGAGGCGGGCCGATCATCTGGTGGATATATTGAACGCGACTTATCTGAGTGCAGAAGTGGAGCAACAGATGCACATTTTGTTGAAAGGCAGTCGGCAGATTCAGCAGCACAAGCAGAACACGGTAGTCGGCCATTGGACCATTGTTGTTGTCCGGTTCGTGCATAGCAATTAAAAGTTCCCACAACAAAGTGCAATGCCCATGCGCAAAATAGAGTGTGATGTGAGCGTTTCCACTGAAAACTCCGGCTTGCTGTTTACATGGCAATGGTGGCTGCAGCGTATCAGAAAAATTCCACTCTGGTGGACGTTTTAAAAAAGTTGCATTTTAGGTCGTCTAAAATGGCATTTCCGTGCAAACAAGAGGCCGAAATGCAACAATACTTTTGCTTTTCATCCTAATACTGTTCTTGTGTAAACATCACCAAAGTTGAGCCGGTTGACATGATCTTGTTCTCCATACACAGCTTACATTTCACCATGCAGTTGTTCTTATCCCCTTCTGATGTAGAATGGGGGCAGCAGTAGTTCAGCCCATAGGGACTTTGTTTTGTAACCAGAGGGTTGCTGGCTCAAGTCTCGACATGGACCAAGATTGGAAATTGGTCTGAGGTGTTAGCATAATTTCCTGAGTATTTTTGTGGTGCCTTTGAGCATGGTACAAAACACCCAACTGCTCAGTGTTGTACTGTGTTGACAAAAGCGTCTGTGAAATAAAACTGTAAAATTCTGTGTCCTCTGTCACCTCACAAAAGCAATATTTGTATTAGCATATGCGCTGACACATCTGTGGGTTTACCGCTTACTGGCACACTGCTACCTTCCATGAAGTAGGGAAACAGAAAGTGCAAACACTGTTGGGATTTTCTGTGTTATGGTGACAAAAGAAAAATAATACAAGAAACTTTGAGTGATGGAATCACTTTTTTTTTTTTAAACATAACTATATAACAATTTTCTTTAACCACAGAAGTAAAACATATATTTTATTTAGTCTGACATCTTTCTGCATATTAAAACTTAAATTCGGACAGTTGCTTGAAAAACATTGTTGCTTTATTGTGAGGTGAGGCAACGAAAGGAGTTTCTTTGTCTAAAATAATTTCCAGATCACATGCACACGCTCTCATTTTGCGGCTGACCTGCTTCTGAATATTTTATGATACAAAAACAATATACTTCCTTTGTGCTATCTGTATGAAGTTCTTCTGGAAACAAGTGAAGGAATCAGTTAATAGATCACTTGAGCCCAGGTGCAGCACCGGCATAGAGATAAAAAGGCAGGCAGGTAGATGACCCAGGTGAAGCTACTGTAACATAACTCCCAGACAGAGATGAGTCACTAGAGTGTTTTCCCTGCAGACGTCAGAGACGATAAGAAGAGTGTAAACAGATATTCATCGAGATGTGCCTCACGTGTACTCTGACACCTGGGCTGTTTTTCTTCTCTCTGCTGACGCATTTCCAACTCTCTGCCTCCCATCATTTCACTAAATACTCCCATCCAATTTCAAAGAATTAAAAAAAAAGTTCCATGAACACCTGCATTTTTCAGAGAACGTAACTTCCTAGTAACCTTATGATACACATTTCATCACATTCTTCACCTGTACCTTGCTTCCCTCTAACATGTTTGAAAAAGATGACAATGATTGTGCAGTTGTAGCGTTGTTTTTTTTTTTTTTTTTTCAATTAACTTTTGCACCTGCAGAAAATATAAAAAGCCCAATGCATTATAGGTTTCTTAGGAAAGGAGTGTAGTGTAGTGTAGCAACAGGTTGCATTGTTATGGTTCCTTCAGCCAAGAGTTTCATTCTGGACACCAGCTGCGTTTCCTTTACACCTAGAATTGTGCTAAATCTAAACATCAAAAAAAAAAATTAAATTGAAAAACCTCTAAAATTTTTAGAGAAAAGTTTTTACGCTCCCATGAAGTGGTTTTTCAGAAGTTTGTGTCTTGAATTTTATTGCAAAAGTGCAATGAAATCACGAGCCACTCACTTCTTTGTCAGTTCTGGCTCCCTTTGTTTGTTGGCAAAAACAGTAAAGCCCACCAAAACGACAGCTCCGGCTCTTAAAATATTTGTGATATTCATGGTTTATGTTGGTTGCAGTCCTCCTTCCTTCTTCCGCATTTGAATCTCGCGGGACAAGATTTTACTCATTATGTGCAGTTCTAGTTATAATGGAAACACTGGCAAGGCACAACTGTACTTTAGCGAAACTTCAGAAGTGTCACTTTTATTTTGCGAAAAAATGTAATGGAAACACAGCTACTGACATAAAAGAGATGAACAATGCAGAGTTGAGGTTTATTATAAGTATTTGGGATGTTATGCACAATGATCTCCCCGTCTTCACAGATCTTTGGGAGGAGTTTGATATAAGCAGCCCCATATGCTTGAAACCAAACCCAGCAAGAATTTTATTGCACTGCTAAATGTAGCTTCTTAGCCACTCATTGAGCAATGCATTAGTGTTAAGCCTGATTTAAGCTTGACAAGAATCACATTATTTTAACAGCCTTGCCCCTTGTACGGTCCTTTTCCGCATCAAGCACCTCTAAAAGTTTCTAATTTCCGTGCAGAGAGGCGCGGATGAGCAGGGGCTCCTTGTGTTTGAAGTGCAACAAATACTGACATTTATTCGATTTACCACACAGAGATCACCATGATAAGCATGTGATTGACAATTCCTGGTGTGAAATTGCAGCCAAACTTGGCAGAGAAGAGGAATTTTTGAAATAATGTAGTAAACTGTGAACAACTTCTTCTTCTCTAGTTTAGTACTGTGGTAGACATGTGTTTGTGATACACAGCCCCCTGCAGTTTGGGAATTAATGCTGTGTGGAGTGTGAAAAATTATATTCTCTTGTGTGGATCTTGTGCATCTAATTTCCACGCATCACATTCATGTGGAAAGCATAATCAGCTCTTAAGACTCTGAGGATTGTGGACTGCAAGTAACTCCAGTTTACTGTGCAGCTAGCAAGGCTGGAGAAATCTAACCTTACTCCCTGATGTCAAACTATGACACTTTCCCTCATCATTAATCATCATTGAATTTATTGCAACCATTTAAAGTTATCATTTGTTCAAATTTGTTTTTAACAACAGTCATGTCTGTACAGAATTCATGCTCTGCTGTCCTACTCTGGAACCAATTTTTGCGAGGCTGCCCACTTACAGAGGGAGCTGTGGTAAGGACAAATAAATAGGGACCACATCACACACACACACACAAACACACACACACACACACACACACACACACACACACACACACACACACACACACACACACACACACACACACACACACACACACAACTTGCACAAACTCCTTCTAGCATGGATTGTATTTTGCTCTGAGTACGCAGCTTAAACTGGTTAACAGAAATAATTTTATTTACAAAACTGAAGATCCTTGAAACTACATACATCTTGTTCATCCATCATCTGTTTATTCATTCATGCATCTCATAGAGTTGGTAAAAGAGTTTTTGAAAAGGGACAAATATCCTGTCAGCTGTTTAGTAATGTTATCCATTAACTGTTTTTATGGCAGACTACAATCTGACAGTAAAATTTCATCAGTAAACTAAGAAACTGTAAACCTGTGCCAAGCCACTGTGAGTCCTGTTTCTGTATGTGTATAATTAGTGAACCAGACTGCACTTAAATTCTTAGAGACACTGTTGCTAAACTATTAGTCTGTACGATCGCATTTAATAATGTGATGACAGCTTATTGGAGACCCCCCCCCCCCCACACACACACACTAAATTAACACAACAGACATCACTCATTGGCTATTACTGAACTATTCCATGCCTTTAGACAAAGTGCTGATGGCTTTTTAATTAACGATTAAAATCTTAAGGATTAAAAACTTTAGCATTGTGGTACTTAAAGGGACAATCGCTACACAGAGACTCTTCTGTGTGTGTGTGTGTGTGTGTGTGTGTGTGTGTGTGTGTGTGTGTGTGTGTGTGTGTGTGTGTGTGTGTGTGTGGGGAGCCTCAGGCGTCTGTGCAGCACTGACTGAGAATACGCCCGGACATGTCTTAGAGCAACCTCACACATGTATGCACAATCACATTCAAATCTAAATGCTGCTGCGAAACACACGTTCAACGAACCACACATAAACTTCCATAAACAAACCCAAAGACACACTCACACACATTGTACTGTGGTCAAAGCCTTCTGCTCAGCTGGTCTAAAGCCCAGATAAGACAAGCCTGGATTCAGCTTCATTCTGACACTGTGTGCTCACTGCTCTGGTAAAATTAACAACAACCACTGACCTCAGTGACACTGACAAGGACTCCTTAAAGGTGCAGTGTGTATTAAGCGGCAACATTCAGCAGAACAGTCTGGGTAATATGGAATATAATATTCTTATATATGTTTGAATTAATGTGTGAATTACATGTATATAAAGAATTTTTTTTGTCATATTTAATTTTTAATATGCTCTATGATCTTCACTGAAGGCTGCCATCTTTCACCATCTAGCATTGAGCTTGCAATTCAGTGACATACAGATTTTTGTATTCAGTGAGTGGCTGCATGAATGCACCAGTCGAAAGAGAAAGAAAGTGGTTGTTGTATTAAAAAAACATCTTTAAGATATTTTTGATTGGAACTTTGCAGGAACTTGACAAATGGAGGATCATGCTCATTGCATCACAGGAGCTTCTTGTCTTTAAAAACCACTGTTGCTTTACTGACATGAAAGGTGAACAAAAGAAAAATTTCAATTCAGAATTTGAATGCAAAATATCTCCAGATATTACCATTTATGATCAGTAAGCCCGTAATACTGACAAGTTCAGGTCTACAGCACCATGTGATACAAGGTGTTAAAGATAAGTGCCATAGAAAGAAATGAGAAATGTTGTATTTCCTTGTACTTTTGGTCAGTAGCCAAAGCTACTTGTCAGGACTAACTCAGCAGGTCAAAAAGCGAAAAGCGAATCAGTGCATATTGGGAATTTATGGGACTCTCTAAAAACACTTGTTCATGATGGGTGTAGAGTGAAAAGACATGCTTCCTTTACTCATGAGTCCAAGAGTGAAACCAGATGTCAACGGTCATCCATTGTTTTAGCCCAAACTCTGCTTTTTTCTCGACCAAATAATTCCGAGTACTTGAGGTTTGAGCCATTAATAAGGCTTAATGATAATCCTACACAACAGTGTAAACCTCTCCTCGGTAAATTTGATATTCAAGACATAATTTAGACATTTAGTCATAAATACATAAAAATCTGTATTTTAAAAAACTCAACGACCACTTATTCGGACATGCTGCCAGCATCAGACACAGAGTTTGAGGCTACAGTTCAGAGGGAAGTAAACTTCTACAAAAAACATGCATTAAAAACCGGTGAAATGAATTTACAACAAATTTATAAGCTACCATTTCAGCTACCAAGAAGTTTGATTCGCTTCTGAGGACCTGACAGCTTAAATTCTCTAGATCCGTATCGGGTCCATCCCTGCTCTGTCACAGCACTGGATCTGTTTCAATTCAAATCAATGTGTTAATTTCCACCAGCTCTGCTTAGTTGTGTTCCAGCTAATTTAGATAGGACAGTCCAGAGCTGATACACAATACTTATATTTTTGCTGGAGCGAGACCGGAAGTCCGGCAGTGAAACAACATAAAAACATAGCGGATTTTCAGAATAAAACACTCCTGATGTTGACGTTAGATTGTATTTTACTTAATTACCATAACAAACAATTAAAATGAGCTGAGTCAGGCCTGGAGACTGCTGGCTTGAGATTTTCATAGGCCAATAAAGATAACATGGATGAAGAGAGGCTCGTCATTGTTGCTGGAAGCACAGAAAGTCCTTGATCTCATGACATAAGCTGTCATACTTTCTGGCTCTACGCTGCATCCTGCAGCAAGCAGGTGTTGACAGATGAGGGAAGGTGGAGCCAAAATGGACACAGATCAGGTGAAAGTTCAGCATACATAAAGTGCTGTGCTCTTTTTTAATTCTATAAAAAAAGGAAACATGGTGCACCTTGCATGACAGATTATGTTGTCTTTATGTACCCTATATAGTATTGTACAATCGTAGTGTTACAATTAACATGCAAAAGTGTAATATTAATTTTAAATTCCCCTTTTTTTGGATTTTATTTCTGTTTAAGTGAATCAACTTGTGCAAGATGAAAAGAGGAAGAGGAAACGCATGGGAGTATAACTATTGGTTCTTCACATGACCTTTGTGCATGAAAGGAAAACTTACTTTTTCTTGCTGAAAACCAAATAAGTTTACCCACCAGCTTATTTGTATGCCTCTCAAGTTATCTAGCTTATCCACACTCTGAAGTCGCACGCACAGACACACACACACACACACACACACACACACACACACACACACACACACACACACACACACACACAAATATGACACAATGTTACTATTCAGAAAGTAGCTGAGTAGGTATTTGCATTGGTGGTGAGATAATGTGAAGACTATAAATGTTGAATGTCAAACTTTTCCAGTACCCTTTTTTTATCAAGTTATATGTGGCTTATCCTGTCTGTTCAAGACAAACAAATAATGTTGCAGGTGATCAAGTAATTTTAGGAGTGATATCAGATTCTGTTAGCTTTTTTCCCCACTCCTAAAACAGTCGCTTAGCATTAATTTGGTAATAAGTATAAAATGTTTTTTTTTTCAAGTTATATCTCAAAGTTTTTCTTTTTTGCACCGTCACAAAGCCATAAAGAGACCGTCATATATATATATATATATATATATATATATATATATATATATATATATATATTGAGAGGGAGAGAGAGAGAGAGAGAGAGAGAGAGAGAAAAAGTAAGACAAAAACATTTTGTGTTGGACTTCAGAACGATGCTTCCACAGCTCAAGTCAATCTGCACATCAAGGGTTAAAAAGGCCCTTACAGTATGTGTCACCCTCGCGCGCGCGCACACACATGCACACACGCACGCATGCACACAAACCTACACACCCAGCGCTGAGTAGAGGGAACATGCTTTCTTCATGTTTAGACAAACCGGACATCGGCAGCCATGTTGAAACCAGAAGACTGCACAGTCATAGTTCCTCTTACGTAGTAGAGGATGATATCATGTTGAAGTGTCGCAACTCTGGTTCCAAATCCCCCTGACTGTATGAAACTCCTCTCTGTGCCTCCTCTCAATAGACCTTTCTATTTAGACCATCTGCATGACCAGTAAGCCACCTACCACCTACACTCCAGTAAGCACTGAAGTTTCTCTGCCTTTTCCTTTGTTACCTTACCTGAGTTACCTTTACCTCTGTAAACACCAGTTCATGAAAGTGTCCACATGTCTGCAGCACATATCATGTTATTACTGCAGTCAGAATCATTCATTACATGGTTTGTTTTGTCTCTTTCAAGCCTGCAGATCCAAACAGCAGATCAGTGCTCTGTAGGAATGCATGCACATCAAAAAAAGCAAAACATACGGTGGCTCTGAAAAATCACAGCACTGCAGCTTAAAAAAAAAACACATGCAAAAAGACCAAACACAAGCAAATTAAGAAAACATCTCCATCAATTTGACAACTCATGCACAGCTTTTAGAAAACATGCTGCAAAGACCACAACACAACATATTAGAAAAATGTGCTGGTAAAAGACTGCAACACAACAAAAGTGTTTCCAGAGGACACTTAAAAGAGCCGCACACGTCCTGACATGCTTGCTGTTGACACAGATTTTGAGTCACTCTATTAAGGTTCTCCTTCCGTCAGTTGTGTTGGAAAATTAGATAAAAGTAAGTGTTTTTGATTTATTTTAACATTGTGATCATATCATTCAGATATTAGAATATTGGCTAATAACAGACGTGTGCATCACTTTTAAGTGTCCTCTGGAAACTCTACTTTTGTGTTGTGGCCTACTTGCAGCACGTTTTTGTAAATGCTGCACAGGTGAAGTCAAACTGATGAGGTTTTCTTAATTTGCTTGTGTTTTGTCTTTTTGTAAGTGTTCTCTGAAGTTGCAGTGCTGTGAGATTTCAGGCTCACAGTAAAAATGCGATCACACTTTCACAACACCACAGCTTAAAAGACACTTATTTAATGCAGGCTTAAAGAAAAAAATATAAACTAATGTTAGCTAACCAAGCTAATGCAAATTTTCTATTTGATACTTAATAAAGGTTTAGTATAAGAATTATTAACCCAGCTGATTCAAAATTATTTTTGGATATTGACATTTCAAAATAAAGTAAATTTAGCCTGTGAAACTGATGTGCCTTATGTATGTGTGTAAAGCTGTCACTAATATTGAGTTAGTGTCCCTGGCTGGGCAGTCACATGTGCACAGTAATTATGACAAGACAAATATACTACTAAAATGTGATATAAAAATATCATGAAATATAACAACATGCTATGGTCTAAGTTCCTGTAAACATGCAAAAATTACCACTAACAACAACCACAAACAGCTTCCTCAGCTTGAGAATTTTATTTTGGCACTGTCATCATTTCTAAAGTCAGGATTTACTTTTGCTGAAGTTTACACAACAGACCTGAAATCCAGGATGAGACGCTGGCTGAGCAACAAAGCTTTATAGGCAGACAAATATATCTCCACCCCCTTCCCTTTTTGCAGACCACAATAGCTGATTGGCAGGCGAAAGAGGACATTGCATTAGCATATAGAGGAAAACAAACTGCCAGAGTAAAATGCTAAAAAATATCTCTGTACAATTAAACAAAGATGGTTGTCTGTGTCTCTTTATAATTGCTAAATTGTGTGACAGACTTGGTCCAATATGCAGTGTGCTGTCTCTTCTAGCATGCTTATCAGTGATGTGTAACTTATACAACCAAACCAAAGGCTTTTTGCCAAAACAAGTGTAGTATTCAGCTGAAGTATTGAGGTCCTCTAAGGAAACAGGCCTATAGAACTAGAGTTATGGAAACACAAAAGAGCCACAAACCTAGCATAATGACCAAACATGTTATCCAACAGTATTTATACACCAAAAGGGGAATCTGCAAAGATGTTTTATAATGTTTTATCAGCTACAAAGGAATCCCTGAGGGCACTTCTGCAATGATTTTTCAGACACTGGGCTTGGAGATGATCAGCCCCATTGTCCCCCTTCTGAGTACACCACAGTTCTGACAGTCCAACATATTCTCTTACTTGGAATATTTGTGATCGAACATGTGGAAAAAAAAAAGGAAATGGACCATACTTCACATCATCTGACACTTAGCCTGGGGCACTGATTCCAGGCATTAAAAGTTACATAAAAAAAAAAATTGTCAGTCTTTTTGATGGTCTTGTTTGCCTTTGTAGCTCACACAGAAACAGTTACATGAACTTCACTCAATTTCCTGACCACCCAAAATATCATGACAATAACTGTAAATGGTAGATGTATAAAACCAAAGTTGAACTATGGAAAATATGTCTATATGACCTAATACCCTTAAGTAAAAAGTTAGACTGACAAGTTAGATATGAAAAAAGAAAAAAAGAAAAAAAACAATTATATTCAACCTTTGAGATGACATCAGCTCTGCACACCAACATCAACATTAAGTGTTTACTGTCTTTTGGCAATTACTAATGTGTAAATATTCCCCCTCCTTCACTCTGTGTATCCATCTAACTATCTACTACATTCAAAAAAAATCTCTGCTGGCTTTATATACCTGTTTAAGAATAGCCCAGCCAATCATGTGACACTATGATGACAGGTACGCTGAATCATCTGCAGTGGTAAATCAAGGAAGGAAGCTGATTGGCTGGAAGAGTTCTGAGTCACCAGGCAACAGTCCCTCATTGGTGGACATGTACCAATGATGAATAAACCCCCCCAAGATCAAAGTGAGAAGCGGAGTTAGAGAAAACAAATGAATTGTTGACTCATACTGCAAGAGAGGGAAACATTTATAAAATTATCTATTAGCTTGTATTCAGAAGCTGATTCTCTAGTGTATAAAGCGGGTGGGTACTTTAACAGACTAAAAAAAAAAATGTTTCACAAGATTTTATTTACATCAAACTGTTGAAAGCTGCCACTGTGTTTCAGAGATGTTGAGTAAAACTGAGAACAATTTTTTTTTTTTTTTGTTTGATATGTTTATTTTAGCTGGAGTTTAGGGAAAATATGCATGGTCACATGTACATGTGCCGTTTGTTGTGTCCAGAAAACCAAAACATTCTTATAAGATTTACTTTGGCTCTTATATTTGTCTATATTGCTTAAATTATGCATTACTATCTTTTAGTTTGATGGATAGCGTGCAAATCAGAGTGAAAAAAAAGCTGATAGAGAGGGTGTTTGGGGTTTTCTGTGTAGAAAGGGCACATACAGATCATTCACTAGTTGTGCCCAGACTGAACATCCAGTAATATTGTCTTCCAGATGTTATCAGCACTAAAGGATTTTAGCAACTGAGGGCAAAGAACAGAAATGACCAAACTATAAAAAGAATGAAATGGAATGGGAAATGTGCAACATAGCATGCCATCACAGTAAAACACACTGTGGTGAAGTGATTCCTCTAACTAACCCACAACAGCTTAACCATTAACCTTCACATCTGTTCTCAGCTTTCAGTGCCCAGATTTTATCCATTAAGACCTGGATTTACAGTCATCCCATGGTCTGCCAATCACAACCCCCTCTTTAACCACCAGCCTATCAACTGTCCCCAAAACACACATTAAGAATTCACTGGATACTGAAGACACTGAAGGCACCTGCAGATCAAAAATATATACTTTCTTTTTGCTGCCCACTTCTCCCCCACACCAGATGAGATTATTTTTTGCATCTTTTTTTTCTACAGCAGAGGTCTTCAGTTACATGCTTAAGTTTCCATGAAACACTTTGTGGTTTTGAATAAACACTGAGCTCTCATCTAAAGAGGCAACTAATGAGAGCCACATCCTGGCTTTCTACCCCTCTGTTTGGTTTGGGTTTTGGTGGTAAAAATGAAAGTATGACAGTGTGCTCAATAAATATAATACAAGAAAAAATAAATTATTCATAATTGATATTTTGAAGCTAAGAAAAAAAAGTTCTTGGTTCACAGGACTTGAAAAAGTATAACAAAGCATAAAGACAAATCAATTCTGACTTCTGATTTGTACAGAGGCAAGTCTATGAATGGTAGTGACCACTTTTTTGGTCTTGTAGATTATTTTGTGTTTCACTTACAACTTGTTGTCTGTATATGTATTGTTTTTACCTTTGGGAGCTTTATGCTTTGTGGTTGAGTAACTGTTCTTATGGATATCCACTGCCAACAAGTGTGTTAAATAAGATAAAATGCAGTTTCTACAACAAATGGACTGACGCCTTCGAGCTAGTTCGAGCAGGCAGACAACTCAAGCTGCGCTGCTACTTAGGTTACACTCATCATAACCTTCTTCCAATCATGTTCTCTGCCTCTCAATTCATTGGTCTTTTAAACTGGGGAAAATCTCCCATCTTTCCCTCTGCCTGTCAATGCCTCTGCTGTCCAGCATTTGTGTTGCTGCATGTTCTTTCGCTCCGACCACCACCCCAGCATCCACCTGCAAGCTCCAAGAGGTGTTATGTTCTGTGTGTTTTACTCATCACCCTTCAATGTTGCCATGTAAACCAAGAAGTGATGAGATCGGAGCCTGGCGCCAAACATGAAAATATATGTTGCAATAAACCATTTAAAATGTGAGTTGACTGACTGAAATTATTTTCAGCAGGGTCCTATAGTTAGAAGAACTAGCCATGGATATAGAAAGTATAATAAAGTGTTTGTCTATCTCCTGTCATGACTCGGCTACTTCCTCCTGTCCAAATATGATGATGCTAAATGAACTGCACACCATGTTTCTTTTTCTTTTCCATCACATTTTACCTGCACATTCGTACAGCAGAGGAAATTGGCCTGTCAGATAGATCTTGTTTTAGCAATGGTGGCTAAGTTTATGAATGGGTTATATGGGTTAGTAAGCCAGGAATTGAACCAGAAACAAAAACTGAGCTGATGATGAAATTTAAAATAAAAGTTTACAGGACAGATTTTTTTTTTACCTTTGACTATAAGATACTCATATTTAAAATGATGTGTTTAAAGTTTCCCAACAGCAGAAATCATCTGTATCATTGCAAAATGACAAAAGTTGAAATAAAACTGCACTGACTGTGTATCTGCAGTCTCTCAGTGGGATGATATTTCTCTGCTCTTTCCAGCTTCCACGGAAAATCTAATCCAGCTGCTTGTACTGGGCAGAACTCAGGCGGACCGTTACTTGCTTGATGTCTGACTGTCTACAAACTTATCAATATTTAAGATGAAGCACAGAGTTGGCTTATCTTTTAAAGGTTCCTCACCTCAAAAATAATACCTGTTTACTGTTAATCTTTCTGTAGTAAACTATATTCAAATCTGTATTTTAAACTTTATTTATGCTGTATAGTCTATATATCGTATGATTAACACATTGTATAAGTTATATTTTAAATAACACACACACACACACACACACACACACACACACACACACACACACACACACACACACACACACACACACACACAAAGTTTTAGTGCAGATTGAGGCAGGGAGTAAATAGCGTGTGTATGCATGTTTGGAGCAGAATGTTCACTCCTGGTACTTGAAGGAGAATCCCAGAGATCCGCTGCCAGGTGCTTTCAGAAGACAGGAAATTACCTTTACGGATCACATTGTGTCTGACATTGAATGTGTTGTAATATGAATATCCCATATCAATTTTTGGGTAGATCTTTAAAATGATTTCCAAATTGGATTAAAGGCTCCTCTTTTAAATAGAGCTTCCTGCCCATGAGTTGATTTTTTACTGCACTCTTTCACAACAGTTTTTGAGACATGTAGCAGTGACGACGCGTTTGACCAGACTGAAAAATACCGACCTCAACAATCTGAGAAACTGACAAGCAGACTGAATACCCTAGCGTCAGTTCTTTCTTCTACTGCTTCCTCATCCTGACACAGAACTGATTCATGGAGTAGTCAGGTCAGTGGTGTCTGATAGATTTTGAACACTATCATGTAAATATCTTTAAAGGAATCTGTTTGACAGTTCACAGCATTGTCAGTTAAAGCTTTTTGTCTTGAACAAACTTCGTGCATCATATCATGGACCATGCAGAGTTTTACTGGAGTTTCAAAAACTCTCATCTCTTTCCCATATATGTGTCCAATACTGATCCTATTCATAACCTCGATAAATACATATCATGTTATCTTACAAAGATTGTGAAACATTTTTTTTAACCACTCTGGCTCTAAATCTGTAAAAAAGCTCTACCTCAGTCCCATGCAACATATACAGGCCAGTGGTGGTCATTGCCCACAATAAATGAAAGTGAAACGGAGAAATTACCCAAAAAAAAAAAAAAAAAAAAAAAAAAAAAAAAAAAAAGAGGAGAAATTCTGAGGAATTTGGTGACACAGCACCACATACACCATGTGACATCATTTACAGAAAACTTGCTTGCCCAACCCAGAATCTCAGAAATGATTTGAGCTCATAAAATGTAGAATTGGTTTGTGTCAGCTTCTCTGACCCCAGTAAAATGATTTGGATTAAGATGTGTCATTTAGACATTATTGGCTTAACATGCCTTAAATGTTTAAGTTCAAGGTAAGCTGGTCCAGAGGTAGTTTCTGCCTGTTCTGTTTTATTACAGACTGGTGAATTGGGAGCACAAATAAAAGAAAGAAAAAAAAACACATTGCACTTCCATCAGAGGTCACAGATTAACTTCAAACCTGACAGATAAAACACTCACTGATTGGTACACTTGAAAATAAGGGGTGGAGCTTAAAGAATGGTGTGATTACCAGTAAATGGAGAAGGATTCTCATGGAAAGTACCTGAAGATTCAAGCTGGGCCAGTAATTCAAGGCAGGGTCACATGTCTATTACTCTTTGTGTGTGCTTGTATTCATGATTATCTGCATTTGTACTTGCTCAGCCATTAATTAGAAATGACCAGCAAGACATAAATTGTGTTTGAACCTATATTACAATTTAGAATATTGAAAGCATTTTAACATGAATATTTTTCTTTCTTTGGAGGACAAGTCACTGTGTCTTGGGCAATCTTGTCTAAGAGTTTTACTGTGCGTGTCAAATGATTATAAAAGGGGGCTGTGACATTTATGTAATTAACTGGCATGATATTATTCCAAGAAGAATGAATCCTACTGTTTAATAAAGATAAAACAATTAACTGTTTTGACTGTTTTATGTCCATTTAACTGTATTTGAATTTATTGTTGAGACAATAATTTAGTTTTATCATCCAGCACAAAGGTGTAACATCTTCACACACCTTCATGGGCTAAATATGAGATACAGCATGTATGTAGAAGTCACAATATGCTCATGCAGTGTCCCATTTTGGAAATTTTAATTTAACTAGTATTTATTCCCTTTGGTTTGGCCATCAAAAAAACAAACCTGAAGAGTACCCTCATACTTGATTATTTTGACAGTTTGAGTTCAATGCTAATTTTTGTAAATTAACAGCTCTTGTTCTTTTTGTTTCAAATTCCAGGACTACACAAACAAAATTTTATGGCTGGATGGAAAGTTTGAAAACTAACCAAAACTGTTGAAAATATGATCTCAACAAGTGCTGAAGAATATTTACAGTGCAGCCAAACAAAGATGCCAGTCAGATATAATCTTTTTTCCATCATGCCATGAACTACCACAATCTGATTCCATGCTGCACAAAGACAAAGTGGTTTTCACCCCACTGCAGGACGGCAGACAGTGGGTGGTTCTACATCTAATCTACTTTGAAGTTCAAAATTTCCAGCATATTGTGAGTCTTTGGTTCCTTTAACACAACAGTGGTTTTGAAAGACACTACTCCCTCAAAACTTCAAGTGTCTTCATTGGAACAGTAACAGGAAATGTTTCTTTTGGAAAAGTATGTCATATGGTACCTATTCTGGGCTCAAGCCTAAATGAAACCAGCATGCAGTCTGTCCGTGATAGCCCGCAAGCATTGGTAGGATGTTTAACTCCCATACAGCAATAGCACTTATGAAGTAATTGTGTAAAGAACTATTTTACATTCTCAGTTGTTTCTCATGCCTCTTAATGTTTGTTTCCGGTGGAAACTCCTATGTGGAATCATGGTTATGATAACCTTTTTATTCACTGTTAACAATGTTGAATAGGTAAATGTGATAAAACAGGAAACAAACGTGTCTCCCATGCTGATTTCAACTTTTTGTTGAGCCATCTGACCACATAAACTTTTCCTACCGTGCACTTTCTGGTTCTGTCACACCAATATTTGTTGGTATTTTTAAAATCAGTTATGTTATGATAGACGTTATGAACTTGACAATGATTTGATCAAATCTTAACTTATAAATGTCTTCTTTTGGTACTTTTCATGATGATGGTTCTTGATGTGCTTAAAACTGGTTTTGTCAAAATAAAATCCGACATTTCCCATAATTTAAACACAGTGTGTCATTTTATCAGAGCTTTGCTACCTGGTCTCATTTTTTCAGAATTCCTGACAATGATGTTGCCCCCACACCACAGAAGACATTAAAAGCACACTGTGCTCCCTGTGACACATAACATACGTAATTAATGTGAAAAATAGGAGGAGATTTCCTTTAAGGGTGTCCTCAGTCATTGTCATATTTTCTGTGCATATTGTCCCTGAGTGAATTTACCGCTCAGTTTCCACATATTTCTGTCACACTGCTGCACAACATAGCGCAACACAATGCAACACAAAGCAACCAAATGCGATTCAGAAACACAAAAACAAGACAACAGCACAACAAAATGCAACACTATGCAACACGGACCCTCAAAGCATCTCTGTGTCTGGAAAAAAAACATATAAAGCTGTAAATAAAATCTAAACACAAATGTTGCACAAGCCTTTCAACTTTTCACATAAGTCAGGTGTATCTCACATCATTTCCCCAGAGTTCAGCGAGAAAAATCCATTACATGAGCGTGAGTTTGTGTAGTTGCCCGAGGTGATGGTGCAGCTTTGATTTTTTTTTTTGTTTTTGAAGACGTGAAACCTTTTGATTCTGAAACCTGTGGTGGAGTTTCTGCAACAGCACCTGATTTTTAACTTAAGTGGGGTTTAACAGGTCTTTCAGCGGCTTCACAGAGATTAGATCTATTTGTCTGTGGCAGCTTTGCTATCATACAGTGAGTCAAACGGCTGATGAAATACTCCAGAGTGGCGTGAGGAGGCACATGGCAGGAAGTCTTGTGATGGGAAACCTCAGCGTTACAGCCGAAACCAGAGCATCACATGCAGAGGAAGGATGTTAATCTAACCTGTGTTTTTATTTTTAAAAATGTTCTTTATGTGTTTGGGCCCAAAACTACCTCATCAGAATTTTCATCCAGAATTACACCACATAACTGTCTGTCATTATACTTCTGTGTGTCATGAATATTTAATATTTAATTTCTATGAAATTCTGCAATTCCAATTGTGCAGCCCACAGACTTGGAGTTTCTGTGATGTTATGATAAAATTCTGTACATTTTAAATGTTTACTGTGAATGGACAGTCTTCATATCGCTTAATAATATACTATATATGCTTAATATACTTTTATGCTATATGCCACATTCACCCATTCACACCACATTCACACTCTCATGGCAGAAGCTGATATGAATTGTGATCATCAGTGCTGACCAATCCCATTCACACACCAATGTCACAGCCACTGCATGCAGTTTGGGGTCTCACCAGAGGATATGATGGCATGCAGGACCTGGGATTTAACCCACAACCTTCTTACTGAGAGACAGACAACCCTGAGGTCATCAGATAACAATGCACTAAAAATGTAAGGCTCAAGTGTGAGAAGTTCAATGATGTGATCGGACCAGCAATATGTCAAACAAAAACCTTAAGAACAGCCTGAGTTGTGTCAACCCAGAGTTGCCACCCCACACTGCATCAGTTAGATGTGGCTAAGGCTCAGGGATCTTTCAACACATATTTCCTTTTTTTCCACTGATTTATTTTCACATCTTCAAATATAAAGCTCGGCCCCTTTTTCTTGAAAGAATCCAGAGTAAACTAGTATTGTGTCGACAGCAAGGCTGTATTTAGGTTCAGCAACACTGCAACAGTTTGCAGTGTAGGCTCAAATGTGTGTCCTTCTTTCTATGTGCGACAACTTTCAACAACTTTTACGGAATTCGTCAAATCTGGCAGGTGTAACCAGATATATTCAGCAGTACACAATAAACTGACAGATGCAGAAACCATCAATAAATGACAAAAGTGTTGTTGTTTTTTAACCAGTACATTGATATTCTAACTTTTGCGGCCAATGTTAGTGAAATTCAAATTATGAAGATCCTTCAGTTTATTGTTTAGGCATATTAGGATCTCTTACAATCATCATATCTTCATACCAAAACCCCTTATCCACCAACTTCTGTCATTGTCTAAAAAGTAATTTAACTTTTCTTAGAAGCAAAAAAGTTAGCAGCTTCTGCTGTTCGGAGGAATATCATGAGACAGAGTAATGCTGAATCTTGTTGTGAGTCACTGAATGACGTGTTTGCTCTGCTAACTGTCAGCGATTATATGTTGTGTGAGACAAACCTGTCATTAACCCTGAGGGTGCAGCAGCAACAGCAGCAGAATGGGCTAAGCACCAAACTTCTCCAAGTAAAGCTTAAACTCCTAATTTACAAAATTTTAACACTCTTGAGTATTTTTTTTCTTGCAAGTGTTGTTTTCTTTATGTATCGAGACAAAATTGCAAACGTAAAGCATTTTGTGGCAACACTTGTGGTTTCTTCATATGTAAACTTACCAACTTCCTAAAATGTATGTGAGTCCTTTTGCCCTTTTGACTTCAGAATTGCACATTTGCCACATTTGCATGTCACATTCACTGTGAAAAAGAGGCACAGGGTGTGCAGTAAGAAAGGGAAAATAAGATGTACTTGTGACAAGAAAGAGCTGATGAAACTGGCCGATTTAAAAGTGCTGAGAAATATTTTTTGGAGAAATTTTTGCCTGCAAAACAAGCTGCTGATTAAATACCTTATTAACCTCTTCTGATGTATGAAAGAGGACAAAATTAACAATAAATAGCCCAGATTAATATGAACTGAACAAATAGTGTTTGGAGGGCTTCTGTGTTATATTTCTTAGGTCAGCTTTCTGCCACTACACCCTGTTAGCTCACACAAACATTTCCTGGAGGGTTCAAGCGATATGAAACTTTTGCAGCATTCTTCTTTGTATTGGATTTTGTTTTAAAACTTATTTTCTACCTTGTAAAGTCCCCCATGTGGATTTTTTTGTTCTGATGCAGAAAAAGGATTCTGTGGTAGTGTTTCAGGATTCATACATCATCTTTCTCTTGGGAGACAGAATGCAGCAAATGCTTTCACCTTTAAAAAAAATAATTTTTATATACATATATTTAAAAAATGTGTCTTCAGATTACTAATAACCCCCCTGTCCCCCATAAGTACATAAAACACATCCAAAGTAGACTTTTTAGACCTTTATGTGACAGTTCTGAAAGTAGTGGGTCATTTCATGAGTTGAAATGTTTATGTGTTCTTTTGGTGTCCACTCATAGTTGCTCTCTTCAACCCAAGCTTAAGTGAGCTCCTGTGTAAATTTCCACACCTTTCTCATAGCATAGTTGAATGACATTGTGCAACTTTATGGATTCAGATGGCTACAGGCTTGTGGTCTATCTGTAGCGTGTCCTATCAGAGGAGCAAAGGTTTGTGGGATGTAGGAGTTGTAAACAGGAAGTGAAGTTAAGCATGAGAGTCAGTACAGGAAGTGTATCTGTCAAACACAATTTATCATTTCCAATAACTCACTACAGTGATGCCTTTTACAGTAAGTTCACAAACATAAAGAGCACTACTTTTAGACTGTATGGAAATTATTACTTCTTAAATGGAGACAATAACACATAGTTTGAATCTGTTTTTTCCATATTATGACCTAGCACTTTGATTCAAAGGTTTCAAAACACTTTTCTTGTGTTACATCAATTTGTTTTCTTGGATACAAGACATCATTGTACATTTTCAACAACTTTAATGCATGAAAGATATATTTACTTAATATTTATTTACTCAAAATATTCACCATTAAAGTCATTGTAATGTTGTTTTTAGTTTAAGGAATTTCTCACTTCTCTTCATATGATTGCACATATAACTGTTGTTGTAAAAAAAATAGTATATATTGTTTATGAAATTGTATAATCTAACTTTATAGCTTAAACAATTGTTATTTAAAGTAATACCCTTTTTCAGGTATTTATAGAATATGCAATATCATATATGATAGGAGATATTGACCCCTGGCTTCAATGAGCTTTAATCCTACTCTGTACAATATATCAATATATCAAATGGTAACGTTAATTTTCAATATTGAATGTTCCCTTTTACACTTTAAAGTAATCAAAACCCAGTTGTAACACATCTGTTTGCCATTAAAAAACACTGCTGACTCACCGGTGCTGTCTGTCTTCCATGGTCTGTCCAGCCCTGCTTAGATGGATTTGGCCTCCTCCACTCAGGAAGGATACAGTCCTGGACCAGATTAGAACCAGACTTGATCACACTTGGCTCCCTCTCCAAAAATATTTACTTAAAGACATCCAAACTAAGCACTGTTGGTTAGGAAGGTTTGTCTGGTTTTCAATAATTTGTTAATTTGGTTAATGTTAGCTCTTTGATGTGTTTATAAGCTGGTTGGTTTGGTTTGCATACGTTCATTTTAACAGGCCTAATTACATTTTAGATGTAAGCCTTAGTTTGTTGATCCTGTATTAAATTTAGAACCTGTTTGGGCACTTTGGTAGTAAGTTTTGGTCACCTTGTGTTTGAGGCACTTGGGCATATTTAGTCCTCAAACTGTTCCCATTAAAACAGGATCTTACCTTGTGAGTCAAATCAGTTTAATCTTGTTTGAGTCAAATTAATTTTGTCAATCTGTTCTACTAAATTTCACCGTTTTCCTTGTGGTTTGTTAAAGTGGGTTCTATTAGCTTTACTTCATTTTACATGTGGTTTGTCCTCTCTTTGGTTGGGATTTGGGGGGTAAGCTAACGACTGTCTGGCTTGATTCACCTCAATGACTAGTGGTATATGTTGGTCTGAGCTGCTACAGAGATGCATTATATGCTTCACTGAGGCTGATGTAACTCTGAGCCAAAGAGCTGCAACCCTGCTCTAAACACTGCAGTGCTGCTCACATATTGCCCCCTGCAAGGATGATGCAGTGATGTAAAACTAGACACCAACATAAACATCAGAACTTTGCAAGGAGTCATCCATGAAATAACCGCAGATTGTGATAATGTTTTTCCTTCCCTGTTGTATCTGATTATTGACCTTAAATGTAAATTTTGATGTGGCTGAATATTAATGTTGGCTAAAACCTAATGTTCATTTCATCAAATACATTTTTCTACATTAAAATGTGGACTAATCTCCACTATTTGTTTCTGTCTGACAATTTTTGTATGTTCTGGCATGTTCAGTGCGCCAAATGAACAAATACAAAACTTGGTTTATAATTTTAATTAGTTATACTTTTGAGTCAGAGATTAAATAGAATTCACTACTCTGCTTTACAAAATATCAACCCACAACTTAATGGCAAATAATGGTTTTAAACAATTTTAGAGAATCAGACTGAGACTGTAAGAAAAAAAAACATTTATTGTTGGACAGTAATTTGTGCATTGATTATAAATTTAACTAACTAACTATGAAGTATAAAATCGTAACTTTAAAATTTAGCATTATCCAAAAAGTATTTTCAATTTGAGATGAGTTTCAGTTACATAAAAAATGTACATTTTGGCATTCATCCACCAATAAGCTGATATCAAACCTATATTAGCTTGAGGGTTTTAAACTCCAACAGAAAAGTTTATTTTTAAATGTTGTTTCTGTCCTTTCAATGAAACACAGACATCTATTTTTTTGAATAAAACACAGACATCTGTTTTTGGTTTTTTTTGGTTTTGTTTTTTTTGCATTTCCCAACCCTTTTCTAATGCCTGCTACTCATTTTACTGCCCACAGATAATAATCAGGTGTGATCTGATACCTTTGTGTTCGTTGTAGCTGTTGTAGCTGTTGGACCGTTAGCAGGTATTATATTAATCCCTCCTGAGCCGACAGTTTGTGTACAGATACCCTGTCATGTAAAAACAGTTGAGGATAAAATCTGTTATGTCAGGGCTGCTGTGCTGTATGTCACAAGTCGGGCCGTATATGATGAGGCCTAAGGAAATAAGAGATAGGGTATGTGAGTTTATTGGCTCATTGGGTCCTACTGGACAGTCTGTTGTGTTGTTTTCCTTCGTTGTGTGAAGTCCACAAAGCTTCACCTCAACCAAATGTGAGAGTTATGTCCTGCTTACAAATGCAAATAACTGTTCTTCATACTGATTGTTTCTACTTGTGCTCCTCCTACATCACTGGTCACACACACACACACACACACACACACACACACACACACACACACACACACTACTCACATAAAGAAAGCAGTCAATAGAGGAAGAGAGTAGACTGGAGGTCTTTGACCACAGCATCCTGAATGTGTCTCCTCTTGGCCCCAACACTGAAAACACACTAGACCGAGCTGCTGCACCCACTCACATGTATGTGTATGAATGTGTATAGGAAAAACAGAGAATGAAGCAGAAAGCAGAGTATGGGCGCAACTGTGCTGTGTCTCAAATCAGATACTTCTGTTAGTACACTTACATGAAGTGAATACACAGTGTACTTATTACTGCAGTGCACAAACCTATGCAGGGTAGTGTTGCCTCAAACCGAACACTTCCGCTTCATACATAGCAGAAATGTTGATCACTTTGACTATCCATTAAATGCAACCATACTGTCAGTGTGAACGCACTTATTCACTCAAAATAGAGAGTATAATTTCTCAAGTACGCAATTTAAGACATGGCATTGGTTCTGCTGGTTACACTTCGTGTATCAACATTTAGGAGGTAGCAGGTTTAAAGAGTGCTAGATTGTGTCATCATGATAAGTATGTATGTTAGCAGCATCAATATGTGACACAGGACACAGGACTAAGGAAAATGTAATGTGTAGCTTGATTTATGTGGAGGCAAAGTTCAGTAGAAGTCATTAATCCAGGGAGTTTGTTTTTCAGATTTTGTTGTTTAAAGAGCAGGTTAATATGCTGTTCACTGTGAACTAGAGCAGGGTCAGAGGCAGAACTGTTTTCAGTTTGTGCAAGCCTCTGCAGAGTCTCCAAACAAAGTGAACTCCAAACTGTACAGATCCATAGGAAATCTCAGGCTGACATAAACGCGAGCGCCTCTGTGCCTCTAAAGTTGATGAGAAAAGCAACAGCTCCAGGGTGACACCTAAACAAGACATCCTTTATGGCTGGATAGAAAGGACATCATGATGATTAAAGCTGATCAATGATCAGGTCTAGCATCATGTTTCAGCACACTGGAACCCCCTAAACCCACCTTAAACCCAACTTCTAATTTTCCTCAGACCCTGAAAACTTGTCAAGAAGCACTTATTTCTCTTGTACCAAAGCTTTCAACAGTTTCATCAGAGTATATAACATAAATCCTGGATTATCATGGTTAAAAAATGACTCATTAATTGTATAGAAATATATACAGTAAGACATAAGAACTGAACATTAAATGTTATTCAGATTTTATCAATTTAACATGTAAATTATAGAATATAACTAAATTTAAAAAAGTAACACATTAACTGCAAACCTCCACTAAAGGACTGTTGCCCAAAAGTTTACAGAGTGCATTTTTTTCTGTCTTGTCATTTTTCAGAACAGTTATTTGACTGGCACTACTTTTACCAAAAATCCACTAACATCTTATTTTTACCACAACATTAAAAGCAAAGAATGTGTTGAAGCAGAAGAGACAGAATTTCACAATAATATTGAAGATGTAAACAAAGGTTCTTAGTGCATATTATCACTGAAAAGGCCCACATGCATAAAAAACAAAATAAAAAAAAAAAGACAGAAAGGGGAGGAACATGCATTGAATCTGTTACCTTTCAACCAAAAGTTTAGTATAAAAGTAAAACAAAAAGTATTTGTGTCCTCTCACCTAAAAACCACAAAGGGTTAAAACGGTTACTTCTCTCTTTCTCTGCAGATGGAAGAATCCACCCTGCAGGACTGCTGCTCTGACTCATATGCACGTGTTTGAATGTGTATGTGTATATTCAGTGTATGTGTGTGTGTGTGTGTTTGTCTACACGTGTGTGTACACACCAGCAATTTATGTGTAACCTTACAAATGTGTGTTAATGAGTTTTGTGTGTGTGTGTGTATATATATATATATATATATATATATATATATATACAGTGGGGGAAATAAGTATTTGATCCCCTGCTGATACTAATATACTTTTTCACTTGATAAAATGCACAACAATTTATAACTTTTATACTGTGTGTTTTTATGCATTTACAACTGATATTCTGTCTATACTTATAACCAGTAAACAACCATAAAAATTAGAGTGTGTTAATTTCCCAGGGCAGTGGGCAAACTTACAAATTCAGCAGGGGATCAAATACTTATTTCCCCCACTGTATATATATATATATATATATATATATATATATATATATATATATATATATATATATATATGTGTGTGTGTGTATGTGTATGTGTATGTGTGTGTGTGTGTGTGTGTGTGTGTGTGTGGAGGAGGGGGGGGGGGGGGTATAATTATCTGAGCATGTGTTTGTGCCAAACTGTGGAAGACACCGTACTTTCCATGTCCTGCAGATGAGCATGGGTAAGCACACTCTCTCTCTCTCTCTCTCTCTCTCTCGCTCTCTCTAAAAGAAGACAAGGGAGTGAAAAAAAAGAGTTGGCCTCAGACAGATTTGCGCCAATAAAACAAACCTGTCTTTGTTTCATTGGAATTCATATTACTGCCGAACCAGTACAATGACCTGAACTAAACTAGGTGGGGTGACAATCACATGATGATTTCATAAAGACATACAGATTTTTTTGCACTCATGAGTGAATTTAATTTCATGGTAATCATGGCATTTTTGATATGCCATTGAGAACTTATCCCAAAGGCCTTCATTTCAAAGTGACTACAGCTCCTCTTAGTTTTGACATTTCACGTTTTATTTTATTTTGGCTGTTATTTAGTTTCATTCATGTTAGTGCCATCTTTATTTGGGATTTTATTCCTCTGTTATTGTCTCCCTTACTTGTTCAGCACTGCGATCAGAGCAGTACTAAGTTCAGACCTAACACTAAAAGTGAGGTTCTATATATATATATATATATATAGGCAGGCTCTTTGTCACCATCTCTAAAGGCTTCCTTTTCCTCAACCAGAAAAAAGAAAGCCTTTAGAGATGGTGACAAAGAGCGGCTCAAACGAGTTGAAGAAGAGATCAAGAGGCAAAGTTGGCATACAGAAAGAAGACAGAGAGTAAATTATAACACACGAACATTTGTGTGGTTTGGAGAGGAATCAATACCATCTCTGTCTAAAACAAACAAACAAAAAAGACAGCCAATAGTGGGTGATGTGGACCGAGCCAATGAACTCAACCAGTTCTTCAACAAGTTTGACACAGTGACCACTTCCTCTTCTACCGTTGCTCCTTTTTCTTCTCCTCCTTCTCCACACGCATGTATCTCCACCACTCCAGTCACATCCCCTCTTACACATGTGCCTCCTCCACTGTCTGTAACAGCAACAGGAGTGAGGTTAGAGCTCAGGAGACTGTGTCCAGGAAAGGCCAGATGGCCCAGATGGTGTGTGTCCAAGGCTGCTTAAGGACTGTGCTGCCCAACCATGTGAATTTCTTTTCCCCTGAATTTCCCTTTGGGATTAATAATGTACATTCTATTCTATTCTATTCTATTCTATTCTATTCTATTCTATTCTATTCTATTCTACTAATTAAAAATGAGGGATTTTTTACTCTTAACTGACTCTACAGGAATATTACATAACATCATAAACACATGTTGTGGAATCATCTCATCTTTCAGTCCCCACCTTTATTCACTTTAACAATGTCACAGAGGCTGCCCTGCATGCTGTGCTTGAGGTATAAGGCAGATGTTCCTGAGGAGGAGTGTAAAAATAAGTAGTGCCAAATATGACTTACTTACCATGGTACAAATAAAGCAAAACTGTACAACTGCACTCCTTAGGTTATCATATTTCCTGCAGCTAAACACAGGACATAAATAACACACACACTCTTCAATGTATAAAAGCTTTTATTTACAAAAATCAAAGCATTTTAAGAAATCAAAACAGAATAATTACAATTTTTCAGTGTATAATGAAAGTATACACATAAAAGTCAACACAATGCTACATTTGTACTGGGTCATTCAATATCATTCAGATCAGTTTGTCACTGACTCTTAACAGATGCATTTCTGTACAGCATTAAAGCATGACACCACAGTGTCTGGGTCCCCTACACCTTATACATTGTATCGTTTGACACTTCAGTGAAAAAAAGAGTAAGCTCGCCAATGTTTATTTTCATGTTTATACTGTAGATCTTGAATTTAATTATCTGAAGTCCTAGAAAAAAAACTGCATTATGATTTGCCAAAGCATCTCTGTAAAGCCCTGAATATGATAATAAAACCCTTTCTGTACTGTAACACCTCCATACATACACGGGCTGTGAATCAACACAGGTTTCCATATCAGTTTCAGGAGACAGTAATTCATCTTTCAGTTTCCACCCAGCCATGCTTTCCAGCTGTAACACAGTACTTCTAAATGAGGTCTTAGGTTTCACATGGCACAATATCAGAAATCAGCACGTAGTCACAGTGCTCTCAACATCGCAACAGAGGAAAAAAAAAACAAGAACTCATTGAACAGGAAGACAAGTCACTGGCTGACACATTTTCAGAAGGACTTCATGCAACTCAAAACATACACAGACCATTTTTTTGCATAAGAGTTTTTCTCACTTTCCAAAGACACTCAGCTGTTTATTGGTTATTGATGTTCTTTTTATGAGCTTTCACTTGCTTAGGATAGGATATTAATGATTAAAAACAGCCAACTCATGCAGTTCCTTATTTGATAATAGAACTGATATTTTAGTGAGTCATATGTAGTTGAAGTTTAAGTTGAAGTTTGGCAATTTGAACAAATGTTATACATCCGAAGCATTCATCACCACAGTCTGACGCACAACTGTTGGCAAACTAGTCTGTGACAAAACCCTCTTTGACTCTGCATGATTCAGTGTTTGGTTGTTTTCCAGAAATCTCTCTGAGAGAGTGTAAAGACCTGGCAGGCATGACAAGCCTTGGCTGAGTTTCACACTTTATGCTAATAAATGGATAACGTGACCTTGTCAATAAACCAATCCTTGCCAACTGCACTCAGTCTGACTGCTCAAAGTTAATCCAGTCTGAAACAAAGCACAGTGGAAGACAGTATTTGTCAATCAGTTTTGAAGAGTAACAGTATTCATGATGTGTTCCTAAGAGCTTAAACATTAAAGATGGATAAACAAGAAAGAAGCAAAGGGAAATGATTTTCAGTGTGCAAAATCTTATTTTTTTCCATTTATGACACCAAATTTCTTATCATGTTTAATTTCTTTCTCTTTATGAATCTGTCATTGGATATTTTTTAATGATGGTTGTTTTGAAACTATCCTTGTAACTATTGCTTTCTATTGCTGGTATGTTTATTTCTGAAAGTTTATAAATTAAAAACAAAAACAAAACAAAAGCCTGAAAAGTCTTTATGCAAAAACCCTGAGCACAGATGGGAATGAAAACCTATAATTCTATTTTTAAACCATCACCTTTAAGGAATCCAACTGCAGACTCTGTATTTGGAGATTCAAAGAGTTTAGATATAAGTTAGTAATCAGGGGGATGACACTGACTCTCACTGCTCAGTTAGGCTCCAGTGGTTACAGAAACAAGTACAGGAAACGGTTAGAATCAGTTAATTAACAGTCTTTGACGTATCACTGTCTTTATGTAGAACTGATTGATTAATGCAATACAATGAATAAAATATATCTGGAAGGGTTTAGACATTCATTCATTCATTTTCTATACTGCTTATCCTGTTCAGGGTCGTGGGTGTCTGAAGCCTATCCCAGCTGTTTTAGGGCGAGAGGTGGGGTATACCCTGGACCGGTCACCAGCCAATCACAGGGCTGACGCATAGAAACAGACAACCTTTCACGCTCACACTCACACCCACGGGCAATTTAGAATCACCAATTAAATTGATGAGCACATAGACTGTATATAGAATGGACAGCACGGCTTTGTCCTTTACCATTGAATGGTTTTGAAGGCAATCTGTCATGACCTCAGTTTGAGCTGAGCAAGATGACATCCATTCTTTTTTTTACAGTCTATGGATTGGCATGTTTTTGGACTGTGGGAGGAAGCCGGAGTACCTGCAGAAAACCCACGCATGCACGGGGAGAACATACAAACTCCACACAGAAAGGCCCACATTGCCTGAACTCAATTAAACTGGTGACCTTTTTTGCTTAAAATAAATTGTAAAGCAGGCATGAAATAAGTTGTTTCAATCTTAATTTAGTGCTTTTTAAGACCGTATCTCTAAATACAGATGTTTAAAAGACTAGCAAAACAACATGTTTTCCAATGTATTCAATGTGAAACTTGTGCATTGATTTTAAGTACCTCGGAAAAGAAAATTATCCAGATTAACTGACTGAGCGTCTCGGAAGCTTCAAGATGCTCAGTGTATTATGTTATGACACAAAAACAAAAAGGATGGATCATTACTGATTCAGAATAATGCTGTACTTGGATGCTTTTAGGGTTCAGTATTAGTAAGATGACCTCTGCAAATACTAATCAGTCCTGGTGTTTCTGATGCGTTATGCAAATGATATTAACATCTGTTCTCACTAATGACCACAGCTAATATTTTGTAAACCACCTCACTTCTCCCTAGAATACCAGTATAGTCTCAGTGTGGATTAGTTGTATTATTAAGCGGATAAAACAGGATTTTATGACAACCTGTGTGAAAAAGAAAATTAGCAGGATGCAATGTGTGTGGCTGAAAACACTGTGCTCCCATTGTTACATCTAATCCTACATTAAAAAAGTAAGCCGACATGAAATGAAACATTAAAAACAAAACATTAAATAGCACAAAATATAAGGACCATTGTTGGATAAAATGGATGAAACAAAAGGAAAAATAAGATTCTCTGGTCCAGTTTGCAGGCTGGATCCTGACGTTGAAAAAGATTGGTAATTTGTTGGATTGGACCCTTGCATTTTTACAACCCTGGGTAGAGTTGATCACCAAATGAACTTACATCTGTACAACACTTGAAAGAGGGAGAAAAAGTAAACAAGAAACTGTACAAGGCACTTTAAAGTTCCACAGGGTTAACACACAAGTCCTGGAAAGGAGTGCAAAATCCCGGCTCTTTGGAAAAATTACCATGGCTCAGAGATGGTGATGGAAAAAACATAGTTGAGTTTAGAGTTCTTCAATCAGTCATCTCCATCAGAAAATTAATCATTGTCCAAAGTCTTCATTCTCACTTGTAAAGGGTAGGAAACCAGGGAAAAACTGTTCCCCACAGGCAAAGATGAGTCTCAAGATTTAATATAGTACAAATACATTATCGAAGAAATATGCTACGTCTGCTGGGTTTCTCAAAGGTTACACCTGAGAGTGGTCCTGGCTGCTTGTATGGCCTTGTAAGTAGATAATCCGCCCAATCAGGAGGATCAGGAGGCCCACACAGAGCAACACTGTGGGCTCCGGATGGATGTGCGGCAGGGGGTTTGGATGGATCTCAATCTGACCATGTTGGCCGACCATTCCCTGGAAAAGAGAGGAGAGTTGAAGATGTATGACTTAAATAGGTTAAGATATACAGACTTTGAACTTTAATGGACCATTTGCTAATATGCTCATTATCTATCTATAAGGCAGCATGGCACATCGGTGGTTGTATATTTCCATTGATAATTCTGAGAACAGGAATACTTGATTTAAAAACAAATTTTAAAAAAAATTAAACGTCCTTTTTTCTAGCTTCCTATAAATTTTTGGTGTCAAGTTAAAAAGAAAACTGTTACTATCAGATCTGATAAGAAGAAGCAAAACAGGCTAGTTAAAGCTAAGTGGTAGTACTGAAAGTGCCATCGAGGACTATCAGCTGATTATTCTTGGATCTCTCTGAAAGTGTTTGGGATACCAGTCAGTCCTCAAAATGTTTTTCAGAAAATATTTAAATGAAGACATGAAGGAAATATTGATGTATGTAAAATTCATGATGTTATTCAAACCCAAATGAATTCATTCTATTTGATTTTACACTTTGTTTTTCCTCTACACCAAACGTTCTGTGTGTAATATACATCAAATGTTCCCTTTAAAATCAAAGATGGTCACACCCACACACACACAAACACACACACCATGTTTACATCCACAGGAAGCAGGTAAGTACAGTCCTCTACATCCTGCCATAACTCTCCTTCCTCTCCCTGTCTCCAGGTGTGATTTCTTCATGTGTAAATGAATGCATATGTGGAACATGTGCTTATGTCAGTAGTTTTAATGATAGGTGCTGGAAATCGTTCAAAAATGTATGTTAACATTGCTGCCAGTAATAAGGTCGAATTAAAGGGAGTCATTCATTTAGTGTTGCACAACTGTTAAACTGACGGGATTTGCGTGTGACAGATTTCAAAACAGTAAATTGGGGAGCAGAAGGTGACCTCAACTATGATGAATCAGAAAATGGGCTGTGCACTCTGACCCTCATCTGCATGAATTCATGGTCTCTTGTGAGTCAATGTTGGCTGAGCAACAAAATGTATAACATAGTAATTAAATAAAAATTTCGCAAGGTGTAAGAGATGAGTTTCACGTAGATCCTCCATCTCCCATAATGCAACTGTAAAACATATGGGGTCTCAAGCCTTTGCTCAAGTTGAAACTTTGGAAACCTTCCCTCAAAGCCAACAACAATAACATTTTAGAAACGTTTAGAACAGAAGAAAAGTTAACTCAAGTTAAGTCAAGATTTTAAGTCTGTTGTAGAAATGGTGGAACTACGGTCTATCTCTTTAGAAACAGCCCTACGAATAAATGGAATGCATTTAATTTCATTAGAGATTTGAATGACACAAAGAAGGACATTCAAGTACTATTTACATAACTTTCTTTAAGTTTCTGCTTTTCATACTGAAGTGCAGTTTAATAATTACCAAAAGCCAGTGACAGTTACAAAAATTCATGCTCACTGATCAGATCCTAAACGACACCCGCTGTGCAGTCTTCGGGCACTTTTTCAAGGGAACATTACATTTTTAATTAGAAAATCATGTTAATAGGTAAAATCTTAGGCTCTACTTGTGGTGAGGCTTTGTACACATTAACAGTCTTCCTTTTTGTTGCTATTTTGACACCTTTCAGCAGACTTATTTGGCACACTGTTGACAGAAACAGGTGTTTCCTTTTTTGCTCTCTATCCCTGCAGTAGAAGCCCTGTGCTTTGGCATAAGTCCATCCCTCCAGCAGCTGCAGCCTCTTGCTGATAAGAGACCTGCTGCGGATAAGAAGAGAAAGGACGAGTCTTCTTGGAGGAAACTCACTAGGAAGCCTGGTCACAGAGGAAACACTCCCAGAAATAACAGGGGTGGTGATGCTGTGTTAAGATCGAGCAGTGAATTGGTCTCTCCACTTTTTACGACTTTTTAAGTATCTGGAAACTTTTTTCACACCAGCAAACTAATAAATCAAAGGTTAAAAAAAGAAACCTTGCATGCACGCAGACCATTTACAAGAATAGGTGAGTGATTACAAGAGTAATTGAAAGATGGCATAAAGCCTGTTTGACACGGCCGGATAGGGGGCTGGGGGTAAAACCAACCAGTCACTGACTGGCATCGGTTCCTGGGGTAAGACTGCTTGATAAAAAAAACAGGTCTTTACAGGCGAGAGCAAGAGGAATCAAGCTGTGTGGTTTAATTTGAAAAGTGAGCCAAAACCACAGAAACCCCAAATGCCAGAGGAGGAAACAGGTGAGGAGAAGACTAGTTAACTCTTTTGGAGGAATCATCCTGCACCTGATTCTCTATTTGGCCCTGATCAACTCAGACTAACCGGTTTGAAATGACCACAGAGATACAATAACGCTGAATTGGACAGGAATCTATCCTGATTTTTGAAGCCCGGTTTCATTCAGCTGTCACATTAATTTTGATATAGACACATCAAGATGAAATCCATGAATATTGAAAAGGAAAAAAACGAAATAACTTAAACCTGAAATCGAGCCAAATACAATACTAGGGCATACCGGTTACCAAGCTAGGAATGAAGTTTTCAACAGTTGTCATTTCATTTTGATTCCTCCTAGAGCAAATGTGTTTTACAACAGAGTTCTCCACTAGCTATCCAACTATCCTGGTGGTGGTGTCAATGGTAGTTACAGAAGTGCAGCAGGGGCAAGATGGGATCACTCTGAAACCAGTGGAGCAGGCAGCCAAAAGCAGTGTGTTTATGTTAAAGGAGTTGTGAGGACTATCCAAAAAAGCTAGTGTTTTTCCAGGTTAAAGACTCCATTTCCCATGAGTGCTTAAACCTACTGTCATGAGGAACGTAACTCTAACCAAAGAGTGTGTTTGTTTTAAAGCAAACAATCTTATACATTGGTCATATGACATTAAAGACACTCTTTTGTAGAAGGAAATTTATTTTCTGATGTTCTGAAGTAAATATGCTCCCTTCTGCCAAAACTTTACAATGAATGTAACTGATGTTATTCTGCTAGCAGCAGTGCTCATCGTGTTGCACATAAATGACTTGTCTTTTCACTAGCAGCTTTGAAAGACAGACATAGTCCTTGTGGTTTTAAAGTTGGCAGAGTTTCTGTGCTCTTTCTTCACCTCATGAACTGCTCTGATGATTTCACTGTCAATACAGTCTGCAGAGTCAAAGAGGGGGCCATGTTGTCATGACGTAAAACACACTTACTGAAAGCTTGCATTAATGTTACATCTTCGCTTGTTGATGTATTGATGACAGCTGAATACACTGTATAACCTGGAAAGGGATCAGTCAGAAGTTTTAATCATTTTTAATGATTGTGCACGGTATTAAGAGTTCATTAACATCTACAATAATGAAAACCTAAGAAGCCCTGCCAGGTATACTGGGATCACTGCTATTGATTGACATCTATATCATTACATCTATCATTGGCCTGCCACCCATGAAAATGATGAATGGAGAGAGCAAGAGAGAGAGTGAGAGAGAGAGAAAGTAAGAAGAGAGTTGTTGTTTCTCCTTGAAAGCATATAATAAAGTGCAGTCTCTCATGTTAACTACGAGCATTACACAATCTGCTGCATTTCTTTCTTTCCAGGTATCTTAATTAGAGATAGGTTAGAAGAAAAACAACAAAATCAAGTAGAAATACTTTATTAATCCCCTCGGGGGAAATTCAATTTTACACTCTGAATCATGCTATGTACACACACATGCACAAACAGCACTTTTGCACAGAAACATGCACAGGCGGAGAGTGCAGGGTGATGGTGCTGTGTCCTCAGTGCACACCTGAGCAGCTGAAGTGCTTTGTTCAAGGGCACCTCAGTAGTGCTCATGAATTTATGCTAACATCTCTCCAGCTATCAGCCCAATTCCTAATCTTTGTCAATGTATGGGTTTGAACCAGCAACCCTTCAATTGCCAAGCCAAGTCCTTATGGACTGAGCCACTGCTACCCAATTAACTGCCATTAGTTAATTAATTGGTCAGCCAATTGAATCTGCAATTAACAATGCCTGTGCTCACTAGGCCAACTTAAAGAAAATAAACAAACAATGCCTGCAGAGACGAGGCTGCACACTGAAGGCAGCCTGCCTCATGTGGCTGCTGTCAAGATGTGTGCACTTCCTCTTATGTCCATTCTGCGTCCTACATTCTGCTGCAAACATTCTCAGTCAGAATTGCAACAAGTGATGATGTTGTCCCCATCCTTAATGACAGCTTAGTACTGGCTACTTTAATATAAATCCTGTTATGATGCATAGAATAATGCGGTTTGAAACAACAACAACAACAACAACAACATGATATCAGCTAACATCTGTGATGGTAGTCACAGAATATGACATTTAAACACTAATATGAGAACATCTGAATTGTGAGATCATCTCAAACATAGTTAATTGATTCTGTAAGGCTTCATTAACCAGCTATCATTCACCGTCTTTATGCCATTGTTTCTTTCTCTACTTTGAATTCTCACAAGTCCTCCTCACTATTTCTAACAGCTTTCCTGTCCTCAAGAGCTCTCTCTCTCTCTCATGGGTCTTATCTTTACCAGAATCTAGTCTTTTCTTCAAATAGGAGATTCTTAGAAAACAACAGGGCTCTGAGAATATTCTTAGCATTAAATCACAAGCCGTCACCTCTTTGTACCAGGAAGCTTCATGAATATAGCCACAGGTCTTTTTTTTTAGAGTGATTTGTAATATTGTACTGTCTCTACAAAGGTTAGATCTCCTGTGCAAACAGAAGCGTGTTTTAAGGCTGAAAAAACTGCAGACAGACTGACACAATGCCAAAATCGGTTTCACAAAGCAGTTTCGATTTTTAACCTCTTATCTCAGGGCTATCAAAAAAAAAAAAAAACATACAAGCACAATGACAAACACAGGCATCGTGCAATACCTTAAACTCAAAACTCTTACCTCAAATAACTTGTTTCATCATCAGAGAATTAAAACTCTGCTGCTATAAATAGCTTCCCGCTATGCCTCTGCAGGTTCCAAACAAGAGTTCAACTTGCACAGACTAATACACTGTCACCACTGTGCACTCCAAACACATTTTTACAAACACCTGCACACAATAGTGCAAGTGTGTGATGCAATATGAAAGTGGGCAGTCAGCCAATCAACTCACTGGATAACCAGTGGACCAGAAAATCAACCAGCGCAAGAGTAAATCACTGCATAGCTAAACCAACTACTCACACGGTCATTCAGGCAACCAGTCAAACATGACGTTACAACTCAGGCACAATGTCTGGAGATGATAACGCTGTCATTGATCACATGACCAAGTACTTAAATGTTCATAAACACATCTTATGTTCCACAAAATCTGAACGAGGCAACAGGTGTTTAATGGAATGGAACATCTGTGAATCATAGGTGCTTCACCCTTTCTTAAACCTCAACACTTCATTTTTATTTCTGTCAGTGACTTTTCAGTAATCACCTTACTCAAAAGTAAGACAATCTGGAAAAAAAATGTGCAGAAGCAGACAAATAAGGAGATAGATGACATCACTTAAAATCTATTTTCAAATATTTTACAAAACTTACTAATTAACAATTTAGGCGTTAATCTTTGTCAAAAAATACATTTTTGAATGCAAAGTTTCTGAGATTTCTTATGTTGCTGTTTTTGTTGTGTCCTTTATTCTTTACAGTGGAAAACTTTAGTCAGTCCATTCCAAGAAGCTCATGTGATTTTGTCTGGTCACCACAACTTACTATGCTAGTTCTCAAAATAGCTCTTAAAACAAGGCTACACTTACAAGTACACACAAAACTGGAACACACACGCACGCACACATGCAAACTGACTCAGGCTTTGTTTTGTTCTCCCTTATTACCTTCTCACTCTCACTCTCTCTTCTTCGGAGCATGATTATGCCACTTCATTTCAAACGCTCCATAGTTCAAATATGAAAACACATGCAACACATCAACGCTTTCACACAGAGGCTGCACTGGTTGAGCTGCTGCATGTGTCATCTCTATAGCTGCCTTCAACACTCATATGTCATCCTCCATAAAAGTTACAAAAATGTTCAAGCGAGCTCTTCTCTACAAAACATGTGATTGAAAAGCTTTCCTGGTAAAACAAGGGTTAAAAGTACTTCAGTTCTCCTGCTCTACATCATTCACACGTACTCCAACACACACAAACACAAGCAGCCAGCCTGTGACACCAGACTGCTCTGCAGAGTTTCTCAAAGCTATTTAAGTCAGCAGGACAAAGGACTTTACCTCTTACTGAAAGATGGCAGTCTGTGTGTGTACAAAAATGTGTGTTTGACTCTCTTTAAATGTGTGTGTGTGTGTGTGTGTGTGTGTGTGTGTGTGTGTGTGTGTGTGTGTGTGTGTGTGTGTGTGTGTGTGTGTGTATGCGTGTGTGTCTTTGTGTGTTTTGGAAGGATAATTAGACCTTGTGCTTTGCTGCCTGAGAGTACTTTAACCACAGGGCTGAGCCGTAATGAATCCACACTGTCACGGACACTGGACTGTCACTGAACACACACACACACTCACACTGTCATACACACAAAGTCTTTCTCACACACAACCAGCATGCTTTGTATGTTACAAACTTTTGAAAACAAACACACATAATCACGCACACATTGTGTAAATGTTTAACTGACAGAGAAGGAGGGGTGAGAAAGGCTTGATGAAACAGGAGCAAAGTGAGAGAGAGCCAGCAAGAGGGAGGAATACAACTGAAAAAACAAGTAGGTTTTCATTTCATTGTTTATCATGCACTTGTGCACACATTTTCTAGACAGATACCTAATCACCTCAGTATCATCTGCATAAACTAAGTACTTTTATAAATTGCTGTCTTGGTTTCTCTGGCAATAAAATGAACTGTACTGAGAGGAAGCACCTGTGTGTTTGTATTCTTAGATTATGCATTCGATCATGCATTGCCTCCACTACCTGGACTAATGCAGCTCTGCCTCTTGACTGACACTTTTGGGCAATAAAACTAAATGGAGCTCTTCTGGCTGGGAACATGCTTGTTGAGCTGTGTTTAACAGTAATGGACTGACACAGTGGAACAACTGTGGGAACATGTCAGAGTGTGCTATTGTCTCCCCTAAACTGCTGTTCAATTCACAGTTAATCTTGAACATCATCATCATCATCAGGTTCATCCTTTCTGAACTATGGTAAAGGGCTTTCTCTGTTTACTTTTTATTACAGTGACAGCACCCACAACTGTGAAACTAAGAAACGTTTTGGGGTACTTCTCTTGTTTACTGTTAATCCTGTCTAAATAAACCGCACAAAGCACAAATGTGGCTTGTGGACACAGTCCCTTAAAGTTCAGGGTCAGTTCTGTTGAGTCATAAGCTATAACAGTTCATGCTGAATACTGAGGGGCCATGAACATCTATACTAAGTTTTACAGTAATCCATCCAATACCAATTGAGAAATGTTTAGCTGAATGACAAATGTCCGCCTATAGGTAGTGCCAAAAGAAAAGTCAGAGCATTACTCAGATCATCAGGGTAAATCCTCTGGTAACCATGAATATGCAAAATGTTAAAACTCAGAAGATAGTTTACTTGGCATGGTTAAAAAAATACTGAAACAGATAAACAAAAAGTGTCAAGTGACAACCTGAGGATCACCTCTGGGGAACATGAACAGCTCTACCAAGTCCAATACTAATGTTGACTTTTCAGTAGTAGATGTTTGAAGCAATTTTACAGCTCCAAACAATGCATTCTTCCTTGTTCAAGCTGGACAGAAGTATATGATAAGATTCAGGGGGATTCTATCCTGTCGGCCTGTTTTATCACTGTGTTCACTTTATTGGATTGTTAAGAACTTCTTTGAAGCTGCCCTAGGTTTCACTTCGATCCTAACTGATTCATCTCCTTCACTGTGATTCTAGCTTATCTTGTCCACCAAGCTCCCACCGATGAACACAGGTGTGTTTAACCACTGTGGGGATTTCCAACCCTGATCTCTGAGGCAGTGTGCCTTTTTATCTTTTTGTGGTTTAATGTGATTACATCTGTTAAAACAAGCATATCTGTGAATTCTTTACAGGACAAACTGATGTTAACAATCTGCGGTTTTGTAAAGAAGCAAAAAACATTGTTTTGATGGTGAAATTTGAAAATCCTAAAGAATAAACTTCTAAATTTATGAAACAATCTGAAACCATTGGGGCTGTGCATCTTTACTGGTCTCCAAATTGATTTGATTTGATTATGATTATCATGTCTATGATTCGAGCAGGAAATCTACTTTTGCATCAGTGAAGATGAGCAAGCAGTTGTGGTATATCGACTACAAACAAGTATTGATTTTAAACACTTTGAATTAAAAGTACAATTAAAGAAAGTTCATACAGAAGCATTTAACTGCACTGTAGCACTGTTTAGCTAAACAGTAGTTTAATAATGTTTTTTAAACGCTTTGTTTTAGTGTGGTTTGTCCCAATCATGTCCCGATGCAGAATCGTTCATGTCTACATCACAATGCATCGAGAAAAGGATTATTTTCAACAGCCATAGAAACCATGTACGTGCATTAACCAACGTACCCAGAGAATGACAACATACTTGCAAGACATATAAAGACATACCTTTCTTCTCTTTCTCTTTCTGTCTTTCTGCTACTGTGACTACGTGTTGAGTCACAACCTTGACTCATCACTTCTCACATATTTCTCCATTCTTCCTCTGTTTCTCTTCCTCTGCAGCTTTAGTCACCGCTGTGAATAATAACCCAGCTTTGTCTCACATGAATCCAGACATGTAACTCATGACAACCCCTGGGAGTCTTCATACATGGAAGTGCACAGAAATAAAACTAAAACTTGAGAGATGGATGAGTAAGCCAGCTGAGTAAATGATGGGCCTGAGGAGGATGTGATGACTGCTAGAGCCACAAGTGAACTCAAATCACATCCCTTAAGGCTTTTCCGGGCTTCTTGGTTAAGTATGTGTGCATGTTAGGGGCAGAAAATTTAGATTCAAAAGAGCGGAGTGGGTTAACTCTCCTGCTGTTTGGAGCTCATTTTCACCAAGAAGGTTAAACACAAGGAGAAAAGACTAATCTGCCGGCTTGGCTCGACTGGAGAGTTACAGCTTCATTGCTTTGAGCTTTCAACACCATGGGAGCATTTTAAGCTCCTCGTCGGGATAAAACTGTTCTGTCAAGCTCATTCTTGACTTTATTCAAAATTCCATTTCTGTGATGAGATTAAAGTGAGCGCTGATGGTTTTTCCTCTTCTTCTTTTGCTTCCCAGAGCTGCAGTCAGCTCTTTGATATGGGAGTTAATGAAACTCTGATGATGCAACATGCAGAAATGTTGCCAGGGAAATAGAAGCCAAGAGGAAAGGAACTCTTATCCCCGATACACAACTTCACAATACTGAAGCTAAACCATATTAGTCCCTGCTGTAATGTGATCATCAGCATAGCACAGCAAGATTACAGTGACTATCATTTAATATCCTAAATCTCAGTCGTGCTTCTAGAAGTTAAAAAACTCCAAAAGAAGCCATCACTGAAACTTAACTGGAAAACAGGACTCTTAATCTATTTTGACACAATTTCCCACTTATTTTCATTGGAAACATTACACTATAGTAAAACTATCCATATACACTAACATCTAATGCTTACAAGCTGAAAACCTTTCAAAAACGCCTCTAAATGCAAAATGACTCAAGTCTTCATCATTAAAACTGCTACATAATCAGTTTCTCCTTAATAATGTAAACAGTCTGTGAACTTTGTTTCCTCTCACCACATAAACCCACAAGTTGTACCACTTAGTTTTGTTTGGTTTCTCTCCCACTCCTGGAAACCAGTATACAGCCATGCAGAGAGGAATAGAGTCTAATCTATTATTTTGTTTTAATGGCTGTTTTTGTTTGATTGTTTGTTTGTTTGTTTTTGTGTGTGTGTGTGTTTTTCCTAATGTGGTGGTTACTGTTGCATCTGGATGTTACGCCCCCCTTAGGTTTTGTGCTCAGTTATTTTCTGACCAAAAGTGACTTTGGGTTTTCTCACCCTGAGTGCAGTACAAATAACCAGCTGGTCTCAAGCTGCCTCTCCCCTCTGTTTTCTATTCTTTGTTTATAGCAGATCATGGGTCATTGGCCAACATTGACTGATTAATTGTGCATACACTTCATTAGATCAACAACATTAGATTTTCCACAGACAGAGATTCTTTTCTAGACGTAACTTGATTTTTTGAAATCCTTGTGGAAGATGGCTAGAGACTTCGGCTGATAGACGATCAAATAATTCCAATCAAGCGAGAGGGTTGGGAGTTCTGCTTGTGGTTGTGGGTAGTGACTTTTTTTCCCAGATCAAATGTCTCTTTCTCTCTCTCTCTCTCTCTCTCTTACACACACACACACACACACACACACACACACACACACACACACACACACACACACACACACACACACACACACTAAATCAGTGTCTGTGATCACTGACCCTTAACAGCAGTGTATTAAAGTCGTCTCCAATCCGTCGGAGTTCTTGTCCAATTGCCTCTGTCTGCATGTCCCCTGCTGCGTTTCGTTGCCGCGGGCTAGACAGGCTGGGAGAGTGTCCTGGAAGAGGGAAGAAAAACAGACTTTACTAACATGGTACAGTTTTGTAACGATTAAAGGTTGAAAGCCCCTCTGCTGAGACAAGGGAAATACAAAATATGGTCTAGTTGAGTGTGCAGCTTCATGAAAGGTTGGGGGTTAAAAGTAACAAAGTCGTATACTATCAGAGAATTTATCTAGGTTAAACCCTATCCCTGTCAAAATTAGCTAAAACTAGGTGACTGAGCCTACAGACAACAGATGAGAGCCCTTGTGTTTGCAGTGTTCATTATACAAATAACTTGGTGAAAATAAATCCCAATAAACATCCATCATCCAGCAAGAGACAGTCTGTCAAAGAGATTACTACAGACGGAAGGAGTTTCCTGTCTTCTCTGTCTCTCTTTGTTGCTAGTAGATGTTTTTCAAGGCCTAAGAAACAAAGAGAAGACAAATGACTACAGATGATCTCTAATTAATCAAACTGTGGGCACATATTCTGCCACACAGCTTAACTAAGTCAATATTACCTTGACAGATTAACAACTCCACTTGTAATCTAACAATGTCACAGAAATGACAGATTTAAGACTATGATCCTGTTCGCAGTAATATTTTCAGTTAATAAAAACAATAAAACATAAAAACAGAATCCGCTCAATGAATCCAGCTTAATTCTAAATTTAAGGATGAAAAATTTGACCTTTTAATGATGCTTTCTTACCAAGCATTTTAATAAATACACAGGAAATGCATTCATTCAAACAAATCAAAGAGTTTTATCAAACTGAAATGTGAGTAACATCAATGCTAATTCTTTTAAAAGAAAAAGCTTTTATAAATGGGTATAAAGACGATCATTTTTAGGATCTCTAAACCAATCAGTCACAATGATTAACGTGCATGTAGTGTGTATCGCTGGTATCTTTGCAGAGGTGACGACAAATATCGCTCTGCCAGCTGTGTGGATGAGTAAATGTGTGGGTGTATCTGTGTTTTTTTTTTTTTTTTCGTGGTTAATCTGTTATATTTTCAATCTAAACTACATTATGACTATGAAACACTCTGACCCTTTCACTCGTCTCCATATGACTCATGCATGTTCTGAAACCTAGAAATAATATTTCTCACATCCTCCAATATTCAAGCAACACAGCGACAAGGCTGCTTTCCAATCACTCCTTTAGATTTCACTAACAGCATTCACAAGAGCTTGTGTAACATGTCATGACCAGCTCATACTGAAACACCTTCATGCTTCTTTTGTTTTTTACTTGTTTGCTGTCTTAGATTACAGCTTTGAGCAATAATATCGCTGCTGTTTATTACAGATAAAAAAAAGCCAGAACAGCAAGAGTTACTAATGTGTTTATATCTGAAAAATAAAGCTATTTTCGGATGGTCAGGCTGTTCTGAAATAACTTCATATTATTACAGCATCAGCTTTTGTCTGGAGGCAAATAAACAACAAGGATGTTACATATTCCATGAAACAGAAAACATCTTTTTTTAGGGGACTGTAGGGCAACAGGAGAGAGCTGCTTTAAAACACGCCTGAAAGGTTTCGCCAAAGTCCCTGGGAAGGGTGCTATACAAACTCTCAAGCCAGTCCATTTGTAAAAGGTAAATGTAAAGCTTGAGGGAGCCAATGTGGAATATTTACTTTAGGGGGTACTTTTGCTATTTTATACACTCTACAGCGTTGTCAAGTTGCCAGAATATATTTTTCAGCTGTTATGTTTGACTTGCAGAAAAATTGCCCACTTGTATCTTTATGTTAATTATTCACAAATCTGCTCAACTGGACTTCTCTTGGAAATTTCACAAGGAAGCTGGCCCGTAAAAGTCCAGATAATGTCAGGGGGCAAATTTGGCTGTTTGCATTCACAGCTAACCTTGTAAATTTTGGTGAAAATTTTCAGTAGTTTCGTGCATGTGTGAATACAGAGGAGTATTAAGAGAAAATAATGTACGCTAAGATTTTGGGAATGATGTTACAATATTGCAGGGATAAAGCTGTAATAAATTCAGAGTTTCAGTTTATGGTTGACCCACGCAGTCAGGTGCCTATGCAAAACAAAGAACATGGAGCCACATTATGATGAGTATCACCAACTCCTCACTAAGTAGAGTCACTATTGGCTGTCCCAGAAGTCACTAAATGGCAAAATCACCTAATTTGCACAATAAGTTTTTGCGTGTAATTGTCATGGATGCTGAAGGAGAGAGGAATACCATAGGAGAGACAGAAAAAACACTATAAATATGTTTATAACTACAAATGAACTTTTTTTCTGTCAATTCTTGTTTTTTTTATGTCAAAATAACAACCCTCCTCCTTCATCTGGGCTTAGGACCAGCAAAAGTGACCCAAAAGAAACGTGTTATTCATTTGCATGTGGTCATCTGCTCTGGCTGCAGCTCGGAGAGACTCCTTCAAGCTTGGAGGACTGGTCCGCCTGTAAGTATTTTGGATAAGGGAGGGCCCATGGCAGCACCTGCTGCTCATTGAGAAGAAAAGTCCAAACTCCAGAAAAGTTGCTAGATTTGTTGCTAGTCTGAAAGTCACCAAGTTGACAACACTGTCCGTATCTGGACACTTAAAAAGATTTTATAAGAAGTTTATGAAATAACAACTTTTAAATCTTGACTTAACAACTTTATTCCAATCTTTAATTCATACAAAATAATAACTTGATTTTTGTACATCACAAAACTGCATCAAGGTCTGCTGTTTCACTCTGAAGCAACCTGAGTGAAGGTGTGATCTCCCTGCTGTAGGAGGAGGAAGTGATTTGATAGAACAGCTGTAATCATGCTGTCAGAGAACGACAACAACAAGATGATAAACGGATCCTCCTTAAGCTACGGCGCTTTATCTCACTCCATAACACACCACCATGCCAGGAGTCTTGATAACTGAGACGTTTCTTTTGCGTAGAGGACAATAAGTTATGTTTTGTAGGTCTGTGTGTGTGTTTATCTCCTATCTGCTCTATCTGATGGATGTAGTACACTGAATGAGAGGCTAAGGATTTCTGTCTGCGTATTACAAAAGACCTGCAGGCCTATTTTGACTGCCTCTCTCTCTCTTTCTTACACTCACACTCACACACACATACACACACACAGGCCATTTTGATTGACGTACTCAATGAATGACACGCACACACTGTGTTTTGACTGGCATCTCGTCTGTCTGGTGATGATGAGAAACAATTTAAGATACAGGCAATCTGTGAATCAAATCACTGCTATTATAAAATGAAGAGTCAAATACACGAGGGTTACAGTACACAGAGGAAGTTTTGTTTTCTGGAGATTACTTGTTTACTACAAACCACCACTCACCTAAAAGAAAGAAATACAGGAAGATTCAAAAAGTTTAAGTTCGGGGTGTCTGCAGAGTTTGGATTTGTACATTTCAACATAAATTAAATTAATCTAATGTATATTTCTGAATCTAAAACATAATTTGCCACCTGATTTGAAGAATCTGGGAAGCTGTAAATGGACTTTGTTGGTTGTTTGTTCAAAACAAGTAATGCTTTAGTTTGTCTGTTGCCATGTAACAGCATAGACAACTTCAGGCGACATCACACAGCAGCACTTCAGGCGGGCATAAAAAGGACAGAATTTTATTTTTAGAGATAAATATGGCCTTTATTTAATGCAGGGTCTTTTCTTATTCAGCATTTAAGAACTTCTATCACGTTATCTTGTTATGCTTTTCAATCAACAGCAAAAACAAAAACACAATAAAGAACATGGCCCAGCTGTAAGAAGTGATATCATGTCCATGAAACACTTTAGAAGGTATAAGATAAGGAAAAAACTGAGCCTTCTACTAGCCCTCTATAAATGGTCATTGTGACATGCTTTATACTAGCAGCTCAAGGCTACATTAGCTTCTAGCATAATACACCCAGAACTCTAAAAAGTTGTCTGCTGCCAATTTGCTTTGGTGCCAAGTTCAGAAAGTGACAAGGGAAGCACAACTTAGCAGCATGATTGTCGAACTTGACCTGGATTTGGTCAAAACAGTCTGCACTAAAATGCATAAAAAAGTGACTTCAGTCTTGATGACCTTAATATCCCAACATAACAATTTTTAACTGGGAACATACTGACTTTAATTTCATAACAAAATAACTTTGATCTAGTTCCATAACAACTTTTATCTCGTAGCATAATGAATTTTGTCTCGTAGCTTCATCTGCCATCATGTTGTAAACATTACACTGTGGCTTTTGCAGCATTACAACTACGATATACTAGGCTAATGAGTTAACTAAGCTCAGTCAGAGCCACTCTTGTCAAAGAGAATCTGTGTGCGATAAGATCTACTTTGCTTTGGCTCTGTTCTGGGAGCTCCCTTGCCTCCCACATACCTACGTGGAATGCCAAAGTCTGAGATGGGGAGAGCACACCTACTCATGTGCATACATGAAAAGCAAAGGCAGGGAGAGCAGTAGCAAAGTGTTACATCTATAGAATGAACTGACATCTTTAAAAGTTGTTAGCATGAGACAAGTGGTCATAGTGGTGCACTTGCATGTTAATTTGGTCTTTACTTTCTTTGTTCTGAAACATTTTTTATATGTTGAAATTAACTCTGAGAAAAGCACTAATGCAACGTATCAGATATTAACCCTTTATAAGTTACTCACTGAAATAAAATTAAATTTTAAACCTTAGATTGTAGTTGTAGGACATAACAAGACCTTATTACTTCAGTAACATTTTTCAAGGTTTTTCATTTTCATGTAGAAAATAGAGGTCAATAAAGTTACCATTTTTGATTCCCTGCCTCATTAGGAGTAAAAAGTGTAAGGCCTGTCGGAGTGTTAGACGAACAGCAGCACTCAAACATTTAGTGTAGGCAACTTACAACTCCAAGGAAGATTTTTCAAGGCAGCAGCGTGTGGCTCAGAAAGTTCACTGAATTACTGTATATCGGTATAAAATCATCAGGCAAAATTAAAACATACTGTCCTGAGTTTTATTGCCTTGTTTGTAAAAAATGTGCTAAGTATGGTGTCTTCGATGAAAAGGGCATAAGTAAGTCCAAAACTCAATAAAAACATGTTTTTTACCAGAAGAGGGCGTATGATCAAACAGCTTTAGTGTTTTTCATGTCGTAATTTCGCTCATGACTTAGCTTAACTAGTCAAATATAAAATGTGTGAGTATAGTACAGTGACATGTATTGTGATGTGGGTGATCTTTGCTGATAGGCTGGATGAAGACCTCATGTTTCTGATCTCGTTCAGGGGGAGCACAGGGCGAGAACTGAAACATAAGCAGTAGTTACCAATGACGGTCACTTGCTCTGTAATGGGTTAAAGGGCTAAAACCTCAACTGTAAAACTTATTTAACATCACAAATGCAATGTTACACCTCCCAGTATTTAATATGTACAACAAAATATTTTAAAGTAAGCTTTAATTAATAGCATAAAAGCATGTGCTTGAGAAAAAAACATTTTAAGCTTCACTGGTTTAGTTAACCTTAAGCCTGATGTATGGTTTTGTTTGTGTTTTTAGAAAAATTAGCATGAAGGTCCACATGATAACCACTTAGTGTGATTGGCAGACCCCTCCTGGCTCAGTGTTAAAATTAAAATTTATATTTGAAAAAAATCTCTTCACAGATTGGCTACTGAATTATTTCCCTGACGCATTAAAACACACTGGGTCGTGGCTGCTTTAGAAAGAAATCAAGACCCCTCTTCCTTCCTGTAAATCTGACTCAGCAGGATTCCATTAAAACTGTGAGTCTGAGGCAACAAAACATCAGCTCTACTAAAGCCTGTAGCTACGCCTCATCAAACTTAATCACAGAGAGGGAAGCCAATGACAAAAAGAAAAAAAAAAAGCTTTATGGTCCCATAATATCACATAAAGGAGTATTATGCATTGTTTCAGTCCAATGCATCAAATATATTTCGACCACAAAGATGAAACATGGGAGTACAAGCATAAAGATTATGATAACTGAATTTAATATTTGATCATGTAAAGAAATGCAACATAGCTAAGTTCACCCTGTTCAGATTGTTGCATTCTTATGAAAGATATACATTTTGCCAGTTGTTGGATCAGTAAGTGATAGTTTTCCTTTAAAAAGGCATGAGTGTTTGGTTTAAATGCATTCTGTAAGATCTGGGAGGGTTTTATTCAGTCAATATTATTCACCAGGAAGTAGAGTTACACCTCTAGGGGTAAAATTGGTTTGGCAGCCATGGGGAGTCACATAAACCGGCTTTCAGATCTACATGTATCGGCCTGAATTAGGGAGGCTGGATAGCCATTAGCCAATAATAGCTACTACAGTGTGAAAACAAATAAGAGCAGAGTAGAGTTAAAAGCTTGCTCTTCCCTTATGAGTAAGATCTAGTGAGAGAGAGAGAGTGAACAAAAACATCCTGACTATGTGTTTGCTCATTTTTCTTGATATCATTGTTAACTTTCAATATCACCACCCACCCAAACCAAATCTGTGATAAAAGTAGCTTAAGAGCTGCGCAGAGCTCATATCTGGTTTCATATTTTGCTGAACACCCACACAGTAGAAGCAACAGCAGCTACATTTCTGGGCAAAAACAGTTACAGCAGATTATAGAGGATGATTTAGGCCAAGAACCCTTTCACACATACAAGTAGCCTACTGTAAACTATCAGGATAACGCATGTAGAGTCAGATTACAGATTGTGCCCATTTTTTAATAAATGAGTAAATAAAATTTTAAAAATGATTATTTCCTAGTCAAAACGACTTACCAAATAGAATTACTGCATGCGTATCTGTCACACTGTTACCTTTTATGTAAGGAGTTTCGGCATGCACTGCCTGATGTGCACAGTGTAGGCGGTTAGTCATCGGTTAAGCATGCAAGGTGCCAGTGCTCACCGTACTGCTGATGCGTCCCGGGTCCTCCGCCGTGCGCCTCAGCCATGCACTGCAGGGCGTGCTGCATCACCTGACCGGTTGGACTCGGAGTCTGTGTAGCTTTGTCAGCAGTCTGTGGCCTTGGAGAGAGCGGAGAGCTCGGCAGAGAGTCACCGTCAGAAGAAAAATATCCACTGGAGACGCGGCGAAAGGGGTGGAAGATAGACCTCTTCTGAAACACACCGAGGCTGTCACGAGGAGAGACGGGTCTGGTTCTGCACCAGGATGGTGAGTCCGGCTCTCCTCCTCCTCCAGTGGACTCGGCGCGGCCAAAACTTTGCTCGCCGTCTTGGTCTGAACGGGAGGTTTGTGGTGGATCTTCTTCTGTCCCCTGTGTAGCTGCTAATGTGGGCGAGCCATCGGACCGGTTTGGTGGTCTGTTGGATGAACAGAGCGGCACCGTCAGCCTTGGTTTTCATCCCTCTCCCAACAGCCTCACGTCTGTGCAGTATGGAGCTGCAGCTGATGTGCACCAGCGCACAGATGCGTAAGACCCGTATTCGCCTATTTTCACCTCGAAACTGCGAGATTTCAGTGGCTTAACTAAGATCATTATGCAGAGAATCGTTATGACTGGCGCACAAGATAAACACTTTTTAAGGAACGCGGACATGCGAGTAATAAACTACCAAACAGGAATGTTTTTTCAATAACCGTAGCTAACCATATTCACGCCCTATTGCAGCCGATACCCCTCGACGCCTCTGGAGTTAATGAAGTTGATTGCTTTGATAAGTTCATGTGTTTTATATGTTCCTAACCCCAGTTTCCTGATCAAAATGACCCTGGAGTGTCTCCATTGTTTGGCAGAAGTTGCTGATGGTAGCAGATCTTTGTTTGACTTGTGGAGGACAAATACACACATGCAGGAAGCGTCTGGAGTAACTTCAGCTGCGTCACATGAAAACAACCTGAAATAAATGCGCCTCAAGGGACCGGAGCTGGTCTGGATAACTCGCCTTTAGACGGATTTACTGCACAGTCTTTTCAGTTCATTTACGACTGATGAAGAGTATGGTAATTCGGAATAAAAAAGGTCTTGATTCAAACTGTCATTTTCTTATAATAATGGATAAAAATTATTGGTTGTGTCTTTGACATTCTCAGTTTTAATCGACATTGCTCGGACTAAACTTCCTGTTTGTCCATATCAAACGACAGTTTCCTAATCTAGTGTTCCACTGCCATGTACTTCCAATAATCACAGACTGGTCCATAGTCCACAAGTTATACTACTAACATTTTCACTCGCTTTTGTAAATACCCATGCTTCATTTTACGCACAAGCGAACAGAGTCAGAAACCGCACTGAAACTGGACGTGACATCTGTCCTCCAGCCACATAAATACATGAGCTTGTCTTTTTGGGTCTACTGCTCATCCAAGCGCTATGAGCAGAGACTTGAAGCGTGTTAGGCTGCATGGAGAAAAAAAGAGCTACCAAAACGCACCGGTGGCCACAAAACCTAGAGGGAAAAGTGTGCGTAAAGGAGAAGAACCCCGTAATGAAAAAGTGATTGAGACATCCGAGAAGGTTGCACAGAGCTCAATGTTTAACGATGAGTGTACTCTGTTTTTAAAGCAGGTAGTACGCGTGCGCCTCCCTCAGGTCTGCGAGCGAACTCTCAAAAACTCCAACAGGTGTATTCCAGTGGCAGCATGCACCTTTACATTCCGATATAAGCCTGTTGTCGCAGGTGGTGATATAAGAAAAACTCAATTGGGACTGGCCCCTGTACGCTTTGAACACTCATGAAATCATTCCATAACATAGTGTGGTAAACTAAGGTTGCTGAACTCGATGACCTCGATCAAAACAAAGCAGACAGTATCCGAAAAAAAAAATCCTCCTTGTGAGAGAGAATATGTAAAGCACACACGAGCTTTTGCTTCAGTTAGAAAGTTGTTTTTTATGTCTGCATAAAATGAAGATCTGTACACACACACACACACACACACACACACACACACACACACACACACACACACACACACACACACACACATCCAAATCATGAATCTAAAAACACGTTAAGTAGGGCGCGCGGCGCTGCCAAATTTACCGGCACGGCAAAGGATTGCAGCAAAACTCAAGGCTGTGCTCCAAAAGCCTCTCAACATAGAGGAGAAAACTTCGGTTGATAAAGAACAGTTCTTTCTATACAACGTCTGCAGGGTTTTAGTTTGATAACAATAATGAAATGCTTGATATGTATCTTTTACGCACGAAAACCATCCATCACAACATTAAAAATGTAATTTCCAAAATGGGCAAAACAATGCAAAAACAATTTCAGTGCACATGTTTTGTATTTCAGTAACTCTTCATATGCTATAACTGCCGCAGAGTGCGGCGTGACAATCGACATGCCGGTGGGCACAGTGGAAACTAAGTTTTGAAGTTAGTATTTAAGCATAAAGCGACTCACCTGGACGGATGGTGCATGTCAATGAAGGAACATCATCGCTTCCTCCGAACAAACAAAATGAAATAAAAAGGCGATGACAAACTGGCTGTAATCTGAAAATTTCAGAATTTTATCAAAATTTCTATTAGAATCCACAGGTCCAAAGTTATAACAACACAAAGTTCAAAAAGTGATAAATAAAAAAGTAAAATAAATCCCAGCTTTGCCGCTGAAATCCTCTCGGCAGGAAAGGTTGAATAGTCCGTCTCGTCGGAGTGGAAACGGCAGCAGAGGAGGTAAACAAAGTCCAGCAAGAAACAACGCTTTGTCTGCACTGAGTGGATTTCCTTCCTCTCTCTCCCTCTCTGTCTTTCTGCTACAATGCAGGACCTTTATGCGCACTCTGAGCCCCACCCACCTCCTGAGTGGGTGGGGTTTCTGTCCTGGCTCTGTTCTCTTTCCTCTGTCTCCCCCTGTCTGCTGCCCAATCTGTTACCTTCCCGCTTTCACTGGAACAAAGTTCATAAAGTTCAGAGAATAAGAGTCAGAGAACAGAGACACTGATCACACACTACAATAAATATTCTCTTAGAATGTTTTTAAAAAAATCTGTTGCCTACTTTCTGAATATTTCTGAGATGTGAGCAGGTTATCTGCAGCTATGGCATCTCTTATTGCCATTCGAGGACCTATTGTCCCATATCCTTTCTTTTGAGACAAAGTTTAAAAAGCATCCTGATGATAACATTTCCATCAGCATTGTGCTTCTGATCTTTACAAGACACCTCCATTCCCATAATGAAGACTCATGATACATGTTATACTCTGTTGACATATGAGCGTGAATGCACACAAACACAGTCACAGTTAAAACCCTGCATTCAGAAATGTATACTTTTTGCAACTGTAAGCTATTCATAAAAACAATAACAGAACATGCAGTTTATCATGCACTCAAACTGATATTCATTGTCCACCAATCCAAGCGTCTGTGCAAATATAACCACCTGCTCTAATGCGGCAACACTGAAAGTAATCAGCTGAGTCAGGAACTGTTTCTTCTTCTTCTTCTTCTTCTTCTTCTTCTTCTTCTTCTTCTTCTTCTTCTTCTTCTTCTTCTTTTGTTATTGATGTCGTCAAGTACTGGGCATTTTTACATTCAGCACTTCTGTATAACAGGTGAATATACATACACAAATTGCCAGAGAAGCGAACCATCGATAGTGTTTGGTAAAGTACCATGCTTTTTCTTTACCGCGTGTTAAAATTGCATGTTGATGTATTTATGTTTAAACATCATGTTCTGTTTCAATAAATTGAAATAGCACACCAAATAAACGTGACGTGATCAAACATAGGTCCATCTCCAAATGAAATATTTTTTAATCATCTTTAATTTTCTTCTCTAGTGTTTCCCTGTGCACACAGTCAGAGCGCTGGAAAAGCATTTGATGTTCAGATATGTAAAATGAGGATGAAATTGATGCCTACAAAACAGGAATGAAAGTAGAGCCCAGGCTAACTGCTCAGTATGAGCAGTTGTATTGCAGCAATGAATCATCAAGAGGTTTGCAAGTGCCACATCTAACGTTCAGGAAAAGATATGAAATAGGATAGGAAAAAAAACATATCCCCCACTACCACCAACAACAGTAAAGTACAATCAACTCTGCTTGTGTACTGTCTTGGACTTAGTGTTTTCTAAACATTGCTTTCTAGTAGATGACACTCCAACTGCAAACTGGATCCCTTTTAAATGATTTCACTTGAGTAATTGAACAAGTCTTAAATCTTGCCTGCAGCTCTGGCTGTGATTCTGAGGAAAAGTGGGCCAGTGAGGCATCAGGTGGAGAGAGTATTGACAAAAGCCTGGGAGCACCAGAGAAACCTAATAAAGATGCACAGACACACGCACACACACACACACACACACACACACACACACACACACACACACACACACACACACACACACACACACACACACACGCACGAACACACGCACACACGCACACACACACAATTTTACACTCTCGGACACAATGAATTAGTCAATACAGACTTGTGGACAAATGACTAAGGAGGCACTGATTTGAATTTACATGTGATCAATACCGATCAATACTTCAGAGTGTGGGAAAACATTTTTGTGGGTTCTTGACTTGTTTTATGCTTCTTATCACAGTTTATTTCTTTTCTAAAATACTTAATATATTGATGATGAAATGTGAGGGAGGATCACTTTGGAGGCAGCCAGAGCAGTATTAAAATAAATTCTTATACTGCTCCCAAAACACTTTCCAGCGGAATCTTTCATTATGAAATCAATGCAATAAATGCAGTAAAACGTGCAATTGTCGATCATGCAATGAAAAATTTTCACTTTTCATTCTTTTCTTTCTTTCTTTCTTTACACACACACGCACGCACGCACGCACGCACGCACACACACACACACACACAGAGAGACATATCCGATACGAAATATCTCAGAATGATCTGTCATCAAATTTTAGTGTCATGATCATACACTTAGATATCATCATACAGACTGTATAGAATGAGCATCATAAGTGGGCCACAGGTCCACTAAATGTAAAGCCAATAGATTTAGAGCGTCCTCTGTTGATTGGCTTCAGTATTAGTTAGAAATCCTGCCTTCCTGAGGCTGACAGATGGGTCACACACTAACATTAAAATATACTTATGTAATTGAGTTAAAGATTCCACTGGCCCTCGTTGGGTATAGGATGTCCATATTTTGATATGCCAGGTGTTTACATATTTTTCCATGGAGAATTTGTGATGTGAGCGCCCTCTGTTGGCGCCTGTGCAGACGTGAGTGGTGCAGCCTGTGTATTTTTGCCTGTCTGCACCTTGCTGCCTTGCGGTAAGCACACATGTAGATGAGCTCCGGCACAAAACTGTAAAATAAGATTGTTTTTCTTTATGAAAGTAACACTTCTACATGTTACATGTTTAAAAGAATCTTCGAAATTGTTATGCAACTTTTCTACAATTTTATTTCTGGGTTTTTGGGTCAGTTGGGCTCACCACGTGTTTTGCTAGCTAAAAGGAAGCTTCTGATCACCGGGATTTGTGTAGCTAACAGTTAGCTCAATTATTTGTTTCTTTGTTTTAGCAGTGTTGGAGCTTATACTTGAATGTGACGCTGTGAGAGACCATTTTTTCATCTGTTATTATCAGATTAAACGGCATGCTGGTGCCAAATTCAGTGTGTTTGCCTGATTGATCACACAACGCAAAAGAGAGTACACAACCGCTACACATACATCAAATAATTTCTTTCTCAAACATGGTTTCTGTTTTGATAAAAAAAGTCTTTGCTGATTAGTTTATTCAGTTTTCTAAGAAGTTTGGTTTTCTTGGCTCCACCAGCCAGTGAATGCCTTGGGGACTCCATAATTGTAAGTGCCTATCAAAGCTTTCTTTTCATTTCACGCCTCAAAATCCATTTTATCATCATGATATACATAATGACATCCTAGTAAGCGTGTCAGTTTTCAGGTGATGTTCTATTTTTAATGACACATTGTTTTATGGACCGCACTATAGACATTGTTTAAATAAACCATTGGAGAAAGCGTGACTTTTTTTTAGCCCTGCTGGTCAGGCTATTGCTTCCATCTACCACATTTTGGCATTAAAATAGATGACAGGACAGGCTTGAGAAGTGTTTTTCTGTGTGGATGATTTCATCAATGTGAAGTTAAGTTTCACTACATAACTACACTACATGTGTTTACAGTCCTCTGAACATTTGCTGAAATAGGCAAGTCATTGTTGTAGCTCAACACCGGTGGAACACAGAAACCTAATAGAGTTTTATAGCATATCATTCAGCAGCCCTCAGGGGAATTTTAGAGTAACTACATATTACTCACTACAGTTCACACTATTACACATAAAAGAGCTATAAATTAGACAGTATAGAGTCAGCCATAAAACCCTATGCAAGTGAACAAAGAAACTGATGGCTCTCATGATGATCAAACATATTCAGACATGACTTGGTGAATACTTCCCTCTATTTTCATAGTGATTAAAAACTATGGGTACAGCTTTGTCTGTTAATCCTTGGTAATAACAAAAACAGACTTGTTTGGCTGCTGTAAAAGGTAGATATTATATATTCTATTATATTTATCTGTCCCCTGAGGAGAGGCTTCAATATGACAGACTGACCCCGCTGTGAAAGTCAACGAAGCGTTCAGAATGGATAAGTCAGGCTGCTCAACACAGAGTTTACTCAGAGACCGAGGATGAAATAACCAGTTCAGCATGGACACTCTATATATAGAATGAGAATGCTGTGGAGCTAATGTAAATGCAAGTATTGTTTCTCTCTCAGATTATGCTAGAGCTGCTGTTTTAATATGGCTGAACTATTTGTCATCAGAAAATTCAAATTAAATCTGGTTCCTGTCATAATAAAATAATCAGAAAGTGGTGAAAAAGTGGATAGGAAAAAATAAATTTGTCCAGTTTTATAGCCATGATTAAGATAAAAGATTACTGACAACTATCGCTAAATTACTACCAGTAACTACTACACTGAAATGCCAACCCAGTCATCATTAAATGGCAACTTCCACACATCTGATGAGCTATTCTCTTTTGCTGGTAAAATCTGTTGGTTCGAAAAAGGAAAAACAGAGAGAAAGAGTGGACTTTGACCAACTACAAGAGCCAAAAGTCGTCAATTTTCAAATATGTCAACAAAAGAGGA